>CM055907.1:64616787-65216787 GCA_029582155.1 Panopea generosa
TATGGAGTAAAGGGTTAAGATGTTTAATTATATGATTTACATCATATATCTTATACATTATGTCATCTTGATGGTTCCATCGTCACATTGCGAGAATTTTATTTCAGCCCTAGGGTGAGATAGAAATATCAAACCCCGGCAAAAATGCAGATATCCTTATCCGGTGTGCAAGAAAAAAATATCCTGCACATTGGGTAAAAATTATATACATGGACAAGGCTCTGCCGAGTTCCCTGAATGTAATTATGACTCTTCATGTGAAATATTTCTGTCCAAAATGGAGACTCATGATGGATTCTTATAATCTGCATTTTTACCGGGGTTAGATATTTCTATCTCGCCCAAGGGCCAAGATAAAATTCTCTCACTACCATTTATGACGCGACATTTACAGAATGTATGACATAAGTGACTTAACTTGATGTTTTAAAAGTGGTTAACAATATAAATGATAATTAAAGTATGAAAATTAAATGTGCGAATAGCCTGAATTCAATTCTTATTTTGTCATTTAATCACAATTTTATTCAGTTTCAACAAGGAAACTACGCAAATTTCTTCCAGCATCTTGCTAAGGTTGTTCCATTTTTATATTTATAAAGTCATAGAAATAGTCTGGCGATACAATTGGACAACTTTTGTAGTCCAGTTGAAATGTCATAAACTGGGTCTCAGACTATGTCTACTTTTTGCGTTAAAAATGTAAAACCCCATACAAACAGACAAACAAAAAATAAGCCCCTTATTAAATTGAACTGTACCAGGAATTGTACTTAGTGATGCACGATACTGTACACTGTTGTGTGGGCTATTGTTTGTCTCATCTTTTTTGTTGACTTTGTTAAAGTTTATCATTTTGTAGTCACAAACTTATTTTGTAGATATTTTTTGATTTACAGAAGATTGGGGTACGCAGAATGCAACTGTGACTCATCTGATCAGGATCTTTCAAGAAACTTCGCTGTATGATGCTGCGGACTACATATCAGTCAATGTTCTTCACGGAGAGAAAGTAGCCAGGCTTCAAGTGAACCAAGAAGTTGAAAATAACACAATAGAATTACCCAGACCACAGTGGAATAAAGCTGATAAGCCTAAAACTGTTAAAAGCGCAGACATGAATTTTGACAATTTTTCAGATGAGAAAATATATGTGAGAGATAAGCTTGTTGGCGGAGCTGAGGGTGTGCAGCAGAATGGCACATACAGCTCACTGCAGAAAGAGAACAGTGAAGAAGGGACGTACAACAAACTTTCTCCAAAGTCAGTTGATGTGATTTACAACCGCATCCCATCATTTACCAGCGGTGGATTGCCTTCATTGCCACTGAGAAATGATAACAAGGCAGAAGTTAAGGATGGGGAAGAGAACGAAGATGAAACCTTTCAGGTGAGTTCAATAAAGGATCTTACATGACTGCTTATTTATTATTGAATTTATTAAATGGTGAAAACATGTATTATGCGAGGCTCTACCGAGCATTATATCATTTTTCCCAACGAGTTTCATAAATTCAATAATAAATGAGCACAAATGTAAGATTCAATTTTATCACATAACTCTGAAAAATTTACATTTACCATTTATTTAACTGATCTTCTCTGTAAAGAATGAGAAAAAATCAGCCATAATTGTTTATGTGAGTCATCGTATTATGTAACATCTCAAAATAACATCATTTAACCATGACAAATTGACATAACTTGTATACTTTGGCAAGTCGGAAATTTACGTACAAGAACCGAGTTGTACAGAAAACGCCAAGCGATGAATTGGAAGTGGTATTAGACTGGTTAATATCAAAGATATGTCATTGGTTTATTACACTCCTGCACCCTTATTTATGTGATAAAGATGTTTAAAGGGTCACACGACAACATTGATGAATTTTCACTTAACATTTTGTTTGCCTCTACCATACAAAGAATGAGAGAGGGGCATTTAATGTATCCTTGTCTGTCTCCTTGTTTAATTGTTTGTCCCATAATGGTTTCCACTTTAAAGGCAGTGTGTCAGGAAAGATTGCTCTAAATATCTATAATGTTATAATGAATATAATTATAAGTTGTAAGTACAAATTATTTGGAATTTCAAATCTGCTAAACATTTAGAAAAATTATATTTTTTTCAGAGAGGTGAAATCCAAACAAAATCAGGCTAGTGTCAAGGACACTATTACTAAAAATAGTTTTTGCTTCCAAGACATTGCTTTACTTTTTTTCTATCAGTGGCGTTGGTAACACATTAAGGTTTTGCTTATAATAAGCTCTGTTTCTCAGAAAATGTTCGGCTTATAGTCACCAAATTTGCTCTATAGCTGTGCTATGTTTGATGATTTTTCACGAAGTTTGGAGCCTTTAATTCCATCCATTTCCAAATGTTATTCTTCTATAATTTCAAGTTGGAAATTTATGAAACTTACTAGGATGCATAACTACTAAGTGATGATGTGTATATTTTCTTCGGTTAAATGATTTTTCAAAACAGAGTTATTGCCCTTTGATCTGTCCTTTACCAAATCTTTGTTTTTAATTAGTTTTGCTTTTCTGCGCTATTTCCCTACAACATATGGATGGAAGTTTATAAAACATTTTAGGATGCATCCCTGCCAAGTGCTATTACTGGTATCTTAATTGTTTTTCAATTCGGTGATTTTTAACAGATTTATGGCCCTTTCAAACAATGTAGCTACAGCCAGAGACATAGACGCATTATGTCTCTGCTACAGCTCAATCAAGCACTTGTTCAGGGAGCATCTATTGGTTCCACTCTTTTCTTGTTTTGTTAAGTTTGCATCTTAGTTTTTTCTGTAATTATATTGAAAATATTTTCCTTTTCACAGATAAGAAAGCTTAAAGAATTATCATCAGAGAAAGGACAAGAGTTATTAACAGAGAAAGGACAAGAGCATAAAAATGAGGACATGAGACCCATTCAACAAGAACGTGTCCCCTGTGAGACGATTGATGATACTCCTACGGATGGGAGCAGCTCAGTTGTTGATGATATTTATAGCATGATCTGCTCACAGAAAATAGATTTTAACATGTTAAAGCATATAACAGATCAGTTTAACAGAAACCCCTTATGTCAAGGTGGAAGGGTCATAGGGTCGGGTGGATTCGGGGAAGTATTTCTCGGTGAATTTGATAATGGGTACAAAGTAGCTGTAAAGCTTTTAAAGGATGTTGATGAAGTAGAAAAACAATTCACTACTGAGCTGGAGTCATTGCTGAAATATAGACACAAAAATATTGTACGTTTGTTTGGTTACTCGATAGATAAAGCGGGAAAATGCTTGGTTTATGAGTATTTGTGTAATGGATCCTTGGAAGATCGCCTACAAAGGAAGGACGACACTCCTCCATTACCGACTACTGTCCGTGTTTCAATTCTAAAGGGGACGGCAGAAGGAATCTTCTATTTGAATGAACAAGGAATTGTCCATCGTGACATTAAAAGTGCTAATGTTCTGTTAGATGTTGATTTTCAACCGAAAGTTGGAGATTTTGCGACTGTTCGTGCTGGACCAAAAGGGGGCAACACATTGAACATGTGCAGCATTGTGATAGGAACATCTGCGTACCTTGCTCCAGAGGCCATCAATTTTGATGTTTCAACAAAATTGGATTCTTATAGTTTTGGTGTGGTCATTCTCGAAGTACTGACGTCACTCCCACCACTTGATAAAAGCCGGGAAGAGATGGACATTATTAGTCACGTGGAAGAGAACAACTTACCAAAACTTCTGGACATGTCTGGCGGGGAGTGGAGCGAGAAAGCCTCAAGCATGCTGCTGTCTATTTCAGAGAAGTGTACAAGGAAAAAGAAACAGAGGGCAAATATATCCGACATTTTATCGGAGCTTATGTCCGTGCCACCATTTTGAATGTAATAAGATTAATAAGTTGACTATTGAATGAATACGAGAGCTATGTTGTCATTCTGTGTCAAACCTTTAAGGAACAAAATGTTTATTAGTAAGATGTGTTTAAAGTCTTTTATCCATTACATATCGTGTCAAAGGTATACAAATTTAGGTATAGCTTTCGTGATTGCTTTTTATATGGGGATGATTAACTAAAATGATTGGCTGTGTTGAATACAATCTGTAATAGCCTATGTGCACTCTTCTGGAAAAAAACATGACATGATCCTACAAGGATGACCTTAATTCTAAGCCTAAACTGATCATAAAAAAAAATCTAAGATGGCTCTCGCTCTTAGTGTTTGTATTGGTTAGAAGCTATAACTGGCATAGAAAATTCCATGTAACTTTTAATAGGTTTGGGTGTTGATCTACTTTCTTGTTCCAGAATCAATTTTATTGGCTGGGGACATCTCCTGAGAGTCATGACATTCTGTGTAAAATGGGACCGCAGCATGGTCCAGTGATAGAGCATCTGCTTCGCATGCGGAAGGTCGTGGGTTCGATCCCCGACCGGGTCATACCAAAGACTTTCAAAATGGTACTAGAAGCTTCCTCGCTTAACGCTCAGCATTTAGAGGAAAGTTCTAGGACTGGACGGCCCAGTGTCAGTATAATGTGACTGGGTGGGGTATCATACCATGTGTCAGCAGCATGATACTTCAGTGTGACAGTGCTCAGAATACTATCTCAAGTGGACACCGTTGTGATATGACTGAAAAATTGTTGAAAGTGAGGCTAAACACCCTACAACAACAACATCTATGTAAAACGGAATATTCTGTTTTGAGAAATGGTTGATTTTATTGGCTGAAAAATAGGACATCTAAAATGATAATATAAAATCCCATCTAAGATGTCTCTAATACAAAGTCTAAAATGATGATAAAAATACATCTAAGATCTCTCTAAATATAAATTCTAAAAATGATGATAAAAATACATCTAAGATATCTCTAAATACAAATTCTAAAATGATATTTAAAAAATCCATCTAAGGTATTTCTAATACAAAGTCTAAAATGAAAATAAAAATCATATATTAGATATCTTTCATACAAAATATTACAATATGACAAAAAATATGATAAACAAAAACTTTAATCTCCTGTAGAAACAATTAACCGTTTGTAAATATGATATAATTTAATGAAACTATTTTTATGAATATACAAATGTATTTATTTTTGGACTGATCTCTCGTTACCAGTGTATATTTATTTATCTACTTGTAGTATTTAAATATGTTTTTAAAAGTTTTAAAAAGTTTTGACTGAGAAGCCACCTGACAAATATTTTTTGCAAGAAGTGCTATATGTTCCAAGACTGCATAAAAAACATAATAATATGGCAGACAAATTAGTTTCAATGGCGCAATTTCCTTTCACACGTTATTTAATCATTTTGTCCACCACCATTTTGAAACGAACATATTGTAATTATTTTTATTTGGAGAGTGGTAGATTATCTTTAAGTTAAGGAACACGTTTTTAGAGCAATGAGCAACTGAATTTCCAGCTTATGGGTTACAGGCCTTATCATTTACAACTTAATGTCTCAGAAAATTTGACAATGAACATAGCGCAAAGTTTGTGAAAAGCACTAGATTGGAAAACAAACTTGTAGATTTTTCTTGTATATTGTCATTTTTGTTCGCATGATTGTTTTGTATTTTTACTGGTAAATCATTTTGTCAACCACCATTTTGAAATGAACATATTGTATCATTCTGCTAACAAATATTTGGAAACAAAGTTATTGTAACTATTTTTCATGTATATTAAATCACTGTCTCTACCACCATTTTGAAATCAAATTATATCATTTCATCTGCAATTATTTTGAAAGGAATATATTGTTCTTGTTTATCTGCAAGTATGTGTTTAATTATTTACTTTGACAAAGGGCCAATGCACATTGTACACATTTTGTTTTAGAGACAAAAACCTAAAATGTTTGTGAATTGTGTCGATTTAAGGTTATCACAGTTATGCCCCTTTCAAAAACAGAAATTGTAGAAATTCTTTGCTATGTTGTTTATAAGGAATGCAAAAAGCAAGATGTTGATTCAAGATTTCATCTTCATCTCCATTATTAACATTTGTTACTCATTATCAATAAATGATCATGCTTCTTTATAATCTGAATTGAAGCTTTTTTAGGACCTAGATCTAAACTCAACAAACTTATGTTTTTAAAACTTGGAGGCGAACTGCTGAACATTGCCAAATCTTAGATATAAAATATTAGGTTGTTATAGCAATTTTTTAATTGAAAAATTTATTTTCAGATACTGTTTCATTGAATTATTATTGAAAATGATTTTTTATGCAGGATACTGTAGTTAAATACCGGTTCAACTTGTTTTAAAATACTAATTACAAATTTTGAATTATTGAGTTTGAGTCTGCATTTTTGATTTAAAACTTTAAAGTCCTCAGACCGGTTTCACTAAACATCTCAAACTGAGAATTTTCTCATCTCAAGAAAACTCAATTTCTTTAAATGATAACTTGAACTCATTTAACATTAAATGACCATGCATAATTGAAGTTATAACATATCTCATTGGTAGCATATTTTATTGCAAATTGAACACTGTAAATAAAGTTGTAGCCTTTGAAGAAATGAGTTGAGAAAAATCTCAAGTTAAGATGTTTAGCAAGCTTGGGCCACCCCTCTTATTCACAAAATAATTCAACTTGAGTATGTTTAAAAGCTGTAGTTATATAAAGTGTTCCTATAAAAACCTGAAGATGGCTCACCTACAACTCTCTGTTCAGTAAAGGATTGAGAGTTTACTGAGTCACAAAGAGGAACAAAGCTCCCGTACGAAGATTAAGATTGATTACGTCCTTGTAGTTTAACTTATTAATGAGAAACTCATTAATACACAGGACCCAGTTTAACTAAACATCTCAACTTGAGATTTTTCATCTCAACATTTCAAAATACTATAACTTTATTTATATTGATTAATTTTCATCTTATCCTTTGTCAATGAGTCAAGAATTATTCTGCTTGCAATACTATATTTTCTCATTGAATGTGTCCTGGGTTATAGAAAATTTAGAGAAAGAAAGATTTCCGAGTTTGGAAAATCTCAGCTTGAGATGTTAAGTGAAACTTGCCCTAGCTCGGTATTTTCAGTTTTATTCGTCAATGTTTTATCATAACCCAATATTGGCCAATGAGTGATTTTATCATGGGCCACGATTTAGTGTTTGGTGAACAAAGTTAAATAATGTTACTCTACATAGATAAAATATAATCAAAGTTATTGAAAAGATTAATATTCATAATATATCATTTTTTACACAAATGTGCAGTTTTACTGCAAAGATCGAAAAAATATCGGCAATATATGTGAGGCCTCTTTAACAATTATATTGGCATTTAAATTGTAATTAGTTTTGACCCTCCAGTCCCACGTGATAGTCAGTTTAAGTTTATTTGTTGTATATAAAATAAATTTCAAAGATAATTCAGACTTATGTTTTCTTTGTACACATAGATATTTGATTTTATTTACTTTTGTCAATAAAGAAATCTGTATGTGATCGCCACCACTCACTGTAGTGTTTGTTATGACATCTACGGCTAACAAGCGGTCAGTTAACCTAACTTCTCTTTCCTGTGTTTCTGGATGGTTAACCAGCACTCTAGCACTCTCATCTCCACAAGTAACTGATAACTTTCCCACTTGAATCAGCAGTGAGAGACTTATGTCACTAATA
Source organism: Panopea generosa (assembly GCA_029582155.1). NCBI lineage: Eukaryota > Metazoa > Mollusca > Bivalvia > Adapedonta > Hiatellidae > Panopea > Panopea generosa. The sequence continues at coordinate 64,624,454 of CM055907.1, forward strand.
CGCAGTGTCTTGTACCAATAATCACGGAGATTGTGACAGAAATGGGATTCAGACTCATGACTCCTAGACTTGAAATTTCAGTTTTAACTGTTGTGTGTTTAATTTAACCATTTTTGAAAGTCATAAAACATCAAAGATTACACATACCTTACACTTTACTTAAAGGAAATCAGTTGTGAAACTTGAATATTTAGTTCGCCAAATAATTAACCATTCTCGCGCTATTTTATTGACATTTATTCACGAGATACACTTTTCTTATTCGTCTCCATGTAGGTCCGTATAAAATCTATATGCATTTACGTTATAACACTAAAGATTCGCAACACAATTATCAATCTGCGACAACGTTATCTCCAATCTAGAACCGTCAGAGATGTACGTTCAGGCAGACCAAAGGTGACAACTGCACGTCAAGATCGGTACATGACGTTAACGTAAACGCATCTTCGTAAAATATTTTAAACCGCTACAAGTACAGCGATTCAATACGGCATATCTAGACAAACCGTTATTAACCGTTTGCGCGCGAATGCAAACCCAATAAGGGCCAGGCGGCCCTACGTAGGCCAAATTATAAATCATCGTAATTGTAACCTTCGACGGCTCTGGGCTCAATGTCATTTACGTGGGACTCGTCGTGCCCAATGGTTAATGGTGTTGCTTAACGACGAGTCCCATTTCAGTCTTAGCGTTGCTGATGGTAGGGTATGCGTTTTCCGCCGTCGAGTGAACGTTTGCTAATAATTGCTTGTTGGAGCGGGATCGATTTGGTGAGGGCATCGTTATGGTTTTGAGAGGGGTAATTGGGGTCGAAATAAACAGATCTGGTCGTCATTCATTACACTGTAAATGCTCAGCGTTATTGACAACGATCTCCGTCCAGTTGTGGTTCCATTTCTGCATCCGCATCCCGGTGTGCTGTACGTTCCCTGGTCAGAGGACGATTACCTCTTTACGTTTAAATCACGCTGAAATGCAAGAGATTGAACTATTCAACGCAGCCGCTGGAGAGAATGTGTGCTGATGCACAATAATGCAAGTCTACATATTGCTCAGCTAACGAAAAATTACCTCGCCAAGCATAACATAAACGTGTTACAATGTCCGGCTTGCTCACCGGACATGATTAGCAAGCCGGACATGATTCCAATCGAGCACAAATTGGGCCTTCATATATTATTAACAACATTCGTGACCTTAAAGTTGCTCTTGTCCAAAAATGCAATTCCAAATTACGTCATACGACACAGTCAGTATTTTAACAAATTACAGAAAGTCAAATTCATAACCAGTAAACAAATCAAGAAAAACACACAGGCAGTTGGCATTTCTAACTTTGCCAATTTCAGTTTTGACCCTAAGTCATTTAACGCAGAATAAATCAACTGTTGTTATCTTTGATGATGACGGAACAAACTGCATCGTGTAGGCAGGTAAATAATCATACATTTAGGTACCAAATTGGTATATCTATTTACAAACGTTGGAGATTCGAACCCACGGCCCCTGCGGCGTCAGCGCCTAGCACATTAATGACGACGTCTCTACCGACTGCGCCACCGCAACAACGCCAAAAAACGTTGCGCAAATAGCGCATATATTGGCGTCGCCATTAATGTACACAGGACATAGGCGGGATTTATAATATTTACATTCAATATTTTGTATTATTCCTACTTTTAATGACTCAATGGAGAGGAGCGACACATGTCTTATTCACCTGACCACGGACAATTTCGGAAATATTTTTTTGTCAGGTGAATAAGACATGTGTCGCTCCTCTCCATTGAGTCATTAAAAGTAGGAATAATACAAAATATTGAATGTAAATATTATAAATCCCGCCTATGTCCTGTGTACATTAATGGCGACGCCAATATATGCGCTATTTGCGCAACGTATTTTGGCGTTGTTGCTGTGGCGCAGTCGGTAGAGACGTCGTCATTAATGGGCCGTGGGTTCGAATCTCCAAAGTGGCAAAAAATATTTCCGAAATTGTCCGTGGTCAGGTGAATAAGACATGTGTCGCTCCTCTCCATTGAGTCATTAAAAGTAGGAATAATACAAAATATTGAATGTAAATATTTACAAACGTTTCCTGAAAAAAGATAATAAAACCCAAGTGCACAGTTTCTTTCTTTTTTTTTGCGTCAGTATAAATCATTCTTTTCTAGGCCTTCTTGCCTTTTGATTAGTAAAATAATATCAAGTCAAACAAAATTCAAATGATTCTAATATTTAAAAACCATACAAATAAATGATCAAGCCAATGCTCTATCAACAGTATAATGTTTTATCCCCTGTAGTGTTGATCTATAAAGGTCTCACTACACAGTTGAATTTTGTTCTTTGTTCTGTGTAAAATAAGGTCTAGGATTTCCCTTGTAAAAAAAGAATTCCACATAGAAATTTTTTGTATTTTTTTTTATTTCATAGCAGGAATGTAAACCCACATAAAATGCACAATAAGTTGTAGGTTGACCAGGTTTTTTTTTTTTTAAAAGAGGGTGCAGTGACACCCTGAGATCTTTTGAAAAAAGAAGTCCTCAAATGCTCATAAATACATGCATATGTTGAAATCCTATAAAACACCAGTGATGTCTTATTGCAGTATATGCTATACCAACATCTGCAGCAAGAAATCACAACTACAATGAACCATTTTGAAAATATTTCAAAACCAAATTACATAGGTCTTGTTTTTAAGCGTGGGAAAAAGGGGCGTAACTGTGTAGTGAGACGTATATAGTTGCCTACCTCAGTCTGACAATCTCTTCTTAGATACTTAATATGTTGACATTAGCTCAGTTGGTGCTTGGTTTTCTACAATTGAATGATAAATAATGCAGGATTTTGACATTTTTAAGAAAATCTGCACCATTCTTAATAGATCCAGCTGTAATATTATCTAAGTAAGGGAATTAAGCAGCATTTAAAGAACTTTATAAGTTCTTTAAAAATAAAATTGTCACACACATTTCTAGCTATCTAGGTGATAATTGTTAAAAGGGTGTATGTAATGTTTATGTTTTTCGTTTACCTAGTTGCACACTGGTCATAAAAACATGTTATTTATTAACTTAAAGTGTAAAGCGGACTTATTTTTTAACAAAGAAAGACTGTGTCGACGAATAACGTGCCCATAAGTTTTCATATCCGGTGACATACCGTGGTTGATAAATCTTTAGTAAACGTAAATGATGATGATGATTGTATTTATCGTTGCCAACGGCTTCCGGCATGGGCAACGCCTCCAGAAGAGTTTAGTAATCTAAGATTTTTGGATGATAGTGTAGAGATACAGAATACCCTGATTCTTCTACACGCCTGGTGTAAAGCACCGATACACAGATAGTTCGAGGAGCAGAGGATCGAACCCGCGACCGCTGGGATGAGTCCAATGCATTAACTACTGAAATAATAATCAGCTCATCACGTATATAATATCAAATATAAATATAGATTTTCGTAATAGACTCGCCAGAAAAATAGGTAAATCGATATTAAATCTACATTTTGTCTGTGGATCATGGCATGACGCGTTACTAACATACATTAGATTTGTTTATATATGTTGACTGTTTATTAAGCAGTGGGTGCATATTAAAACCCTCTTGATTCGTATTTGTTTCAATCTTACATAAATTTTGCAACATTTACGTGTCCACATCTCCACAAGCAATTGTCATTTTTTTTTCGTGTGCATGTAAGCTTATTTTACATCGACACCGGTTTCCCATGTAGGCGATGATCCCAGAAGAGTATTAATATTTTTCTGTTTGTTGGGAATAGCGCAAGATACAGATATAAATCCTTTGTAGGTTTTTACTGTGCTTTGTGTATAGCAGCGTTACACGAGCCCTTGGCTAAAGTCCCATTCCAACTGTTAGAATAGAAGTCTTAAGCTCTTTTGGCCGAGATAATTGGGTCGATAAAGGATATCATAATACATTTATAAGTTTATAAGTTATGCATGTGCGTGTGTATGCACGCGTGTGTGAATTTATTATACAGGTCACTGTTCTTACTGTTAAGTGTGTAATTGTGTTTATTTACACAAAGATCATATCTGCAAAAGCTTGCTGTATTATAGAAATACGTTTGTTAGCAGAGTAACAATGTTGCTTGAAGTGATAGTTTCGTTGTTAGTAATATTCGTAATATCTAGGATATATCGACATATTAGTCGCCTGGGTAAACGATATCCACCTGGGCCATGGGGATTTCCTGTTTTGGGACATCTTCCATTTTTCGGATCATTACCGACAAAGACTTTTCTGCAATGGAGACGGCTGTATGGGGATATATACACGATTAAAATGGGCAGTTGGAATACAGTTGTACTAAATGGCAAGACGACGATAAATGAAGCAATGGAAAATAATAAAGATGTTTTCTCGGACAGGCCGCCTTTCTCAACCGGGGATATATTAAAACGTGCTTATGGTGGTGTGGACAGTCTCACTTTCGGTAGATTTAACTCTGATTACTTATTTCATCGCAAAACAACAGCAGCTGCACTTAGAGCATATACACATTCGCGTCTTGCCTCAACTTGTGATTTAATTATCGAGGAATCAGATAAACTGATAGAGGTCATCTTAAAGGGTGGTAATGAGCCAAGAGATATTGCGGAGGAAATACAAGTTTGTGTTGGAAGCGTTTTGTTCCAGATTCTTTACGGGGTAGGTAGAAATGCGACAGAATCGCCTGCATTCATAGCGTTACTCAAGACCAAAAATGAGTTTCTAGCTATGACCAAAACTGGAAATGTTTGTGATATAATGCCTTGGTTACAAAATTTCATGTCTGGAAACATTAAAAAACTTACAGATATCTTTTCAAATCAGGTATTATTAAATACAGAACAAATTCAGGAGCATATCGATTCTTATGATGAGACAAATATACGAGACATTTCGGATATTCTCACATCAACTTTGTATTTTGAAGAAATTAATGACGGCATAGAAACGTCTTTGATGAAGCAGCGCCTAATGCATACAATGGTTGACCTTCTTGGTGCAGGACTGGACACAACAGTTGCAATTCTACGATGGATAATTGTTTACATGATGGCCTATCCAGAAATACAACAAAATGTATTCAAGGAAATAAACAATCATGTAGGTTTCGGCAGACACGTTGGTATCAACGATAAACTGAAACTGCCCTATACTGAAGCTACCATGTATGAAGTAATGCGACTAGCAACTATTTCCCCATTCGGAATTCCCCATTATACAACACATGACACGAAAGTTGCTGGTCTGGACATCGACAAAGGAACGGTTGTTCTTATAAACCTTCATTCTGCTGAACATGATGAAACAATATGGGGCGATCCTGAAAACTTCAGACCTGAGCGCTTTCTGTTAGACAATGGTGAATTTGATTCGGAGAAACTGAAGAACTTTTTTCCGTTTTCGCTGGGTCGAAGGAAATGTGTGGGGGAGACGTTTGCCAAGATAGAATTGTTTCTGATGTTTGCGACACTTATGCAGAAATGTTCTTTCAGCAAACCTGAAGGCGATATAATTGATTTAGATCCTGTTGTTGGATTAACATATTTTCCGAAACCATACACTGTTATTGTCGCCGAGCGTGATTGAGGTACATGATCGATGGGATTGTGCACGAAACTTATTCAAGTTTATATTTTGAAGCGGCCGTAAAACAAATAATTCATTTAAAGAGTCCCCACCATCTTCAAATGTAAAGACTTTCAAAATGCTTAATGATTTTGCAATATATAATGAGGGAAGTTTAAGGTTGATTGATTGACTGATATTTATTCAGGCTAAAAAACACATATACAGGTTATATTTAATATACGTACTGAAATATAAATAAAATGTAGATAAATTATTAAAAGGTAATTTTATGATTAAATATTGCAAATTACAGTAGAACTTTGATTGTTTCATTGTTTAACATCATACCAAATATGTACATGCATATACATCGAAATAGGATTTCGGTCAGGACTAGATAAGTGTTCGAACTATATATGGTGGTCTAGCCTTCCGTGTTCGAGACGACGAAGTTCTACTGTATAATCACCTTTCGTAAGTCACTTATTCAAATGATTATGACAACATCCGTAAGTGACTAACTGGCTCAAAATGCAAATCTCTACAATAACATAATTGACTTGTTCACAGGTAAAGACAACCATAACCTTGTACTTTACTGCAGGTAAGGAAGTCTTGATATTGATATGAATGATTTTGCACATTGTATTGTTAAATATCTGTTTTAAAACATATCGCGTGTTTCAATAGCATTCAAACATAACATGATCTGTAACAGATAGTTTGTGAATGTTTTAGTGTTTACTTTATTAAACATGAAACACTAGAAGGAATATAAAGCTTTAGATAATTGCGGTATTACTAATCAAAGCAAAAGGATTTGTAAAACTGCTGCGTTATATATCAGCTATTCACATTTACTAGCTTACTAAAATATTTTAAAGGGACACGCTGCAATTTTCACTTAAAACTATTTCTGAAAAGCATATATACTTACATTACCATAGCATATGTTAAGTCTTGTGTTGAAAAAAAGTGCAGAACTCTTGTAAATGGTTGAAAAACATTATATTTGGCAGATCTTTGACAGCAAGTGCAAATCATATATTAATATCCTGAGTTGTATCGGAATAATAGAACTTGTTTCAAGTATATAAAGATGAATACAGTAGAACTTCGATGGATCGAACCCGACGGGACTGAATAAAATAGTTCGAACGGAGGGTGTCAAAATACAGGTAAATATGTTGGCTGGACCTAATTTCTAGTTCGACTCGGTGTTCTAGCCATCGGAGTTAGAATAATAGAATTTGAATAGTATTTCGACCGGGACCAGATAAGTGGTTCAAACCATGTGTGGTGTTCCAGCAATCCGTGTTCGAGCCAACGAAGTTCTCCTGTATTTGATATAAATTATAACAAAATGCTTTTTTAATATTATTATTTTCCTAGAATCCAAAGCAAAAATGTTACAGATCTATCACAATAAAATATACTATAGAAACTATCGAAATAAGTGGAAAATCTAAAAATGTATTCAATCAATGCAACATCCGGCATACTTGTAGTGTGTAATAACCTTGGATTGCTCATAATGCCCGAAGGCTTATTTCCAATGAGGTCACTGTATGTTTTAATTGTAAATCGATGTCTTGGTTTTATACGTGGTCATGTTATTGGGATAAAATCTAGGTAGAAGTATCATAATAATGACTTATAAACCGTGAAAAATAGCTACAACAACAACCGAATAAAATAAGATGAATCTAGAAACAATAAACTTATCACAAATTCACAATTTTTAAAAATAATTATGTGATTCAATTTACAAAAACATCTAATTTTGATACACTGGGAACCTTGACAAAGTGACTGCAGTGTTGTAGTCCTGGCATATTTCAAATCTTGAATCGTCGCAAGAAACCATTATGGTGGGCGTGTAAAGTCAACATTAGGTCTACACACCATAGCATAGTTATTAACACTTGCTGATGAACTGTGCATTAACGCCAGGAGAATCAGCCAGTGTCCACATGTAGATATGAGATGGACGTCATTTCTTTGTGTGTAGTGGTTTGATATCTAAATACTGGACCAAATCCTAAAACAATAGAAGTTAAACTTAAGGCCATCAAAGTTTTCTGTAAAAAAAACTAAAAAATAATCTGAACAGTTTTCTTGCAAAAGACTCTAGCTAAATATGTTTTAAAACTGTTTTAAAAATGACATTGTTATATCGATACATGTGTAGTTACTTATATTTTGTATTGGAATCGGAACAACATGAAAAACATCAATGTGTCAATTCTAAGATCTTAAATCCAGACGTCGTTCAACCATTTATAACATACTCAATTAGCATGTGGCCATGCGTGGCTATTGTTTATTTTAATAATTCTACAACATGTTTTTTTAGTTTGATATTTTAAGTTCGCGTCTTAGATTTAGACTGAAAACATTTGTTGAATTCAGACTCGTGATTGTCATATATTGAATGGCGGTATGTCCACCAAATGGACATTAGGCCCCAGTTTCACTAAACATCTCATTTTGAGATTTTTCTTAACTAAATTTTTGGAAATGCTATATATTTATTTACATTCATCATTTTACATGTTATCCTTTACCAATGGGTACAGATTTGTCATGACTGCAGTTCTGTGTTGCCATTTATTGTTCGATGAGTTCAAGTTGTTATTTATAGAAGATTTTTGAGTTGAGGAAAACCTCAACTTGAGATGTTTAATGAAACTGGGCCCTGGTTGATAAAATAAACTTGAGGCCAGTAACCTCACATGTTCCCAGAAACAAATTGAACTAAAATAAAGACTTTTCCAAAGAATAATTTGATTTTAATACAAAAACACCTATCGTGCTTATCACACAAACACAATATTAATCCATTAAATAAAACTATGTCCCAGATATTGCGGTGCAGGTATTTACGTCTCGCACCACTATACCATTTCCCATGGAGGTCCATTGTATTATTTGCATCAAAACACAGTGAAAAGTAAAAGTCTGCACCATGTTTCTGGGTTCAAATTCTTCACTGGTTAATGATATGCAATTATAAAGGGGAAAAAAGGCATACTTTGATCAAGCTGTTTTATTTCTACCTCCTTCATCTGTAGGCCCGGAGGACTCAAGGGAAATGATAGTGGTGTGAGTCCTTTAGTCCCCGATTCAAGAATATGTCCAACATTTTATGGAAACCGTAGTAATCAGAGTAAATATTGCAATTTATAACAAAGAAAGGACCGTAATCCAGGCAGTTATGAACCACAGGCAGGAGTAACGGACCTTGGTTAGTCTTCCTATCCCATCTGACTTTTTCTTCTTTTTTTTCAAAAATATTGTTTCCATTTTTTTCCAATCTATGTTCAATCCATCATTTAAATTTTAAACAAATGGGGTAGGGGGGATTGAAAAGAAAATGACAAACATAACTTCAACTTTATAAGGTGTTACTTCTTGGCGTGTTGTCGTGTTGGCGCCCCGCCAGAACGGCAACACGAAAATGCTCTAAACTACCTATTTGCCTTTGCCTTTGTGTGGTTCTGTCGTGTCGGCGACCCGCCAGAACGACAACACGAAAACATGCCAAATGGCCTATTTGTCATTTTTTGGCGTGCTGTCTTGTCGGCGCCCTGCCAGAACGACAATACGAAAACGTGCCAAACGGCATATTTGTTGTTGTGTCGATCTTTTGTGTCGGCGCCTCCGATAGACATGCGTACTCTTATTACATATCATAGATGTATGTAAATCTTAATGTCAGCATGTATGGGAGCTGTTATACATCGTTAACATACATAATTTTAAGTGAACGTCACGAGACCCAACATAGAAATATACGTGTATATTATGTCATATGCACGCATACTAAAATTAACAAACACAGGCTCGCTCGTAAACAGGCTCGCGACCTTTCTTTACATACATAAACAAACTTAGTGATTAGAAATTTTAAACTTTCAGATTAGATAATGTAAGTTTACACGTAAACGTTATGACAGCAATAAATCTTTTAATATATAAACAAAGAATTTAAAGTGAACAATCATGCGAATTTACATACGTGTAAATAGTGACTCATGCATGCATATTTGCACATTCATACATACATACATACATACATACAACAATTATTCACCTTTTCAATGCAATATCAATTAATATACGGACAAACGACACCTTTTAATATGTGCGAGCACTTTAATATGCGTGAATCCTACTTAACAAAAACGAAACAAACCAATATCAAATAACAACCACAAAATTATGTGTGCACTGAATTATAATATGTACAGGTAATATTTATTAACCTGCGAACCATCTTATTATTTATTTGGGGGTTTGCAGGTTTAAATGCTTACTATGTTCGCCAGGCACTATTTACCTACTTTACCTATATCAAAATGGAGTGACCGTATCTCATTTGCATTCATATTTGAATCGGCTGTAAGACGTTACTCGTCCACGGTTGTAAAGAATACGAGGTGTTCACAGAACATTGTGTACAATTAGTTATGTAATAAATCATACTTAAACTCCATAAATTGGATGTTAAAGTGTACACAATTCTGTGAATACACGTTTTCTGTAGGAGAAGAATTAAATATCAACAGTTCAGTTCTCCAGATAGCCCACCGGTGTCATCAGTGTCATTCGTACAAACATAGTTGTATAATCAATAAATGAAAAGGTCAGTTATATCCATTGTTAGTTATAATTCATGAGTCACGAGATGATCAACTTTGGACATTGTGAACGAAGAAAACAGCTAAATAGTCGATAGGAAAATCGACACATGGTTCAACTTTTTTCACTGAAATAGAGTCAATACACATTATACGCATTTTGTTTTAGAGACAAAAACCTTAAATGTTTGTGAAATGTGGTGAGTTAAGGTCATCACAGTTATGCCCCTTCTTAAACAGAAATTAAATAAATGCTTTGCTATATTGTTGATATAGAGAGCAAAAAGCAGGATATTGATTTCCAAATTTCATTTTCATCTCCATTAACAACATTTGTTAATCATTATCAATGAATGATTAAATTTAACAAAGCTATGTTTCTCAAACTTGGCCGCCAACTGCTGAAAATTGTCAAATCTTAAATACTGTATAGCAAATTTTCAAATGAAAATTTTATTTTCAGATATGTTATTATAGAATAATTACTGAAAATGATTGTTTGATGCAGGATAGTGTAGCACATTTTAATGCTAATATCAGATTTTGAATGATTGAGTTTGAGTTTACATACACATTTCAAGCTGAGACTTTCATCAAGTCAAATATCGTAATTTCTGTGAATGATAACTTGATACCATTTCATAATAAATGACCACATATATTTAAAGTTAGAACACACCTTAACTTACTATTAACGGTTAAATGACCAAATGATTAACGACAAAGCTTGACACTCTCTACCCTTCAAGCTGAGATTTTCCTCAACTCAAAAAGCTCAATAACTTTAAATAATAACTTGAACTCATTATACATTAAATGTCCACATATAATTGAAGTTATAACTTATCTCTTCTCATCGGTAAAGGTCAAGCTGAGATGTTTAACGAAACTTCGGCTACCCCTCCGTTTTATTCGTGAATGTATTAGCAAAACCCGATATTAGCCAATGAGTGACTTTATCTAGTAAACAAAATTAAATAATTTTAGACTACATAGACGAAATACAATATAAGTTATCGAACAGAATATCAATAATATGTGATGTTTGATATAAATCTGCAGTTTCACTGCAAATATCAAAAAAAATATTGGTGATATAGACGAGACCTCTTTAATAATAACATTTAAATAGTAATTAAAACTTTGACTCTCCAGTTACATGTGACAATAGTCAGTTAAAGGTAATTCAGATTCATGATTTTTTAACAAAGATATATTTAATTTTATTTACTTGTGTCCATAAGAAAAAATACATAAGCTCTGTATGTGATCGCCACCTTTCGCTGTATTGTTTGTTTATTTGTCGTTTTTATGCCATTGACGGTTAACATACGATCAGTTAACCTAATCTCTCTCTCCTGTGATCCTCGATGGTTAACCACCACTCGAGCACTCTCATCTCCGCAAGTTATTGACAACTTTCCCACTTCAATCAGCGATGAGAGACTAATATCAACGAGACAAAGTGTCGTATACCAGTTATCTCGGACGCAAACTCAAGATCCCTGGAATTTTAGTTCTAACTGCTATATATTTCATTCAACCATTTTTGAAACATTAAATATTACGCATACCTTACATTTTATTTATAAGAAATCAGTTGTGGAATTTGAATATTTAGTTCGCCAAATAATTAACCATTCTCGCGATATTTTATTGACATTTAGTCAGAAGATACACATTTCTTATTCTTCTATATGTAGGTCCGTGTATAATTTATATGCATGTAAGTTATAACACTAAAGGTGCGTTGCTGTCATCGCAACACAATTATCAATCTGCAACACCGTTTTCACCAATAAAGTACCGCGATTCAATACGGCATATCCAGACAAACCGTTCCAATGCTCAGTTTCAGCACAAAAACATACTTATATATGCATGAAAACTGTTTTAAACCTTAATCATCGAAACTTTGACGCTCAAAAGTACTGCTTCGTATTAAAGTAATACCATATCTCGACAGTTTCTTTCAAAGCAAGTTGCAAGGTTTTCAGCGTCAAAGTTTTTGTACAGGAAACATCGGGGGAGTTTGATTGCGTTGGTGAGGGAGGCTACATTGCAACACAGATTCCAGCTGGCTATTTACTTTGGGGAGGATGCTGACAGGCACATATAGTTGCCTACCTCAGACAATTTCTTCTTAAATACTTAGGATGACTATAGCTCAATTGGTACTTGTTTTTTTTTACAATTGACCTGTTAATAATATAAAACTTTGGCATTTTTAAAAAAATCTGCAACATCCTTAATAGATCCAGCTGTAATATTATCTAAGTATTTGTTAATTTCTTTCAAAACATTATTTTCACACACAGTTCTGGGTGAAAATTATCAAAAGAGTGTAGGTAATGTTCACAATTTCGTTTACCTACTTGCTTGCTGATCATATATAAAAAGGTAATCTATCAACTTTAAGAGTAAATCGGACTGAACTTTTAACAAATAATGACTGTTTAGGACGATTCACAAGCACATATGTTCGTATATGTTACATACCGCGATTGATAAACCTTAAGTGACAGACTAGCTATAATGAACGTAAATGATGATGATTATTGTAGTTACAGATACAGAAGATACATGCTCGGTGTAAAGTATTTTTAGTTCGCGGAGAGGTGACCGCTGTGTTTCAGTCCAATGGCCACTGTGTTTCAGTCCAATGGCTAAATCACTGGACCATGAATTCGCTCATCACATAAGTATAATAGTATGCTTACCATAATTCATTTATAACTGATATGCTTGTGTGCGTATGTGTGTACTTATTATACAACTCACTGGCCTTACTGTAAAATGTGAAATTGTGTTAATAAACACCACATGTATAGCTGTGTTATAGACATATATCTGTGATCAGAATAAAAACGTTACTTGAAGTGATAGGTTCGCTGTTAATAGTATTCGTAATATCTAGGATGTGCCGAAGCTTTTGTCGTCTGGGTAAACGATATCCATCTGGGCCGTGGGGATTTCCTATTTTGGGACATCTTCCGTTTTCCGGATCATTACCGACAAAGACTTTTCTGCAATGGAGACGATTGTATGGGGATAGATACACGATTAAAATGGGCAGTTGGAATACAATTGTGCTAAATGGCAAGACGGCGATAAATGAGGCCCTCCCAGCAGGGGGGGGGGGGGGGTCCCTGTTCTCTGGAACTCTTAAAGTAATGCCTATTGTTCCCCAGATATCCAAAAGTATTTCCACTGTTCCCTAGATCTCCAAAAGTTTTAAACATAGTTCTCTGAAAATACCAAATAGTGTTTTCTTCAGTAAAACGTCTACTATAATCTTCTCTATTATTATTTACACATCATCATAATTAGCAAAATCCATGTACTGTCTTCTTTTCCTTGTTTGAAATATCTATGGTCTATGGCTTGAACTTTTAAGGTAAAGGTGTTTTTTAAGTTTCATTAAAAATGTGCTTGTAAGCCCTGTGACAGGGAGCATTTGTAGTTCAATCACGCTGGTTCAAAAACTTCAAGAGTTTGTGGTTATACAAATGCTGTGCGAGTTTGGATAAGATTCGTTGAAAAATGTGGCAGATGCTATAGCTTCTACAAGAAAACGGTTAACGGATGGACGATGGACAATTTACCACGACATAAGCCCTGCTGGCCTTTGACAAGTAGAGCCAAAGAAGATATCGATGGAAGGACAGAAAAGACAAAAAATTGAACAGCTGAACGGTTAATTTACAAAAGGCAATAAATACACATAAATAGTTATAAATACACATAAATAATTTACTTTATTGTGTAAACACGACCTAATAAAGAAAGAAGTTGAACACCAGTCCTTACGATCCGAAATCGGTGATATTAACCACTGCACTATTCTGTTTTAACTCATCAGTACTGCAAATATATCTTTGGTCGGAAATACTATCCAAAATTTATTTCGGGTATTGCTCAACTTGTGATTTAATTATCGAAGAACCAGATAAACTGGTAGCGGCCATTTTAAAGGGTGGCTATGAGCCAAGAGATATTGGAGAGAAAATACAAGTTCGTGTTGGAATCGTTTTATACCAGATGCTTTACTGGGTATGTAGAAATGCGGAAGAATCGCCTGCGTTCATTGCGTTACTCAAGACCCAAAATGAGATTGTAGCTATGATCAAATTAGGAAAAGTTTTTGATATCATGCCTTGGTTACAATATTTCATGCTTCGACACATTAAAAAACTTACAGATATCATGTCAAGTCAGGTAGCATTTAGAAGAGAACAAGTTCAGGAGTAAATTGGTTCTTATGAAGACACAAACGTACAAGACATTACCGATATTCTCATGTCAGCTAGGACATTTAAAGAAAGAAATTATTAGCAACTATTTCCCCATTCAGAGTTCCCCATTACACAACACATGACACGACAGTTGCTGGTCTGGACATCGACAAAGGAACTATTGTTCTTATAAATCTACATTCTGCTGAACACGATGAAGCAATATGGGGCGATCCTGAAAACTTCAGACCTGGGCGCTTTCTGTTAGACAATAGTGAATTTGATTCGGAGAAACTGAAGAATTTCTTTCCGTTTTCGGTGGGTCGATCAAAATGGGTGTGAAGACGTTTGCCAAGTTAGAATTGTTTCTGATGTTTGCGACACTTATGCAAAAATGTTCTTTCAGCAAACAGGAAGTCGATACCATTGATCTAGATCCTGTTGATAAACTTGCATATCATCCAAAACCTTAGACAGTTATTGTTGCCGAGCGTGATTAAGGAACATGATCGATGGAACTGTGAACGAAGCTTTTTCAAGTTTTAACTTTTGAAGCAGCCGAAAACATATAATTCGTTTAAGAGCTCCCACCTTCTTCAAATGTGAAGAGTTTCAGAATGCTTAATGATATAGTGAGGAGATTTTAAATTTATTTTAATGAATGTTGATTTCTTGGTTTTATACGTGGTCGTGCTGTTTAGATAAACTTCAGGCAGCAGTGTATTATTATAATAATGATGATAAATGACTTATGAACCTTGAAATAAACGTATAACATAGTCAGTATTTGTAAGAAAATCCATTGCTTCAATTTATAAAAATATTTAATTTCGATACACTGGGAACCTTGACGAAGTGACTGCGGTGTTGTAGTCCTGGCACATTCCAAATCTTGCTTCGTCGCAAGAAACCATTATGATGGCCGTATAATGTCAACACATGGTGCAGAAACTACTGCATAGCTATTAACACTTGCAAATGAATTGTGCAGTTATGCTAGAAAAACCAGCCAGTGTCCAGATGTACATATGAGATGGACTTCATTTCCTTGTGTGTATTGGTTTTGTATTTAATTACTGGACCAAATCCTAAACAAATAGAAGTTAAACTTAAGGCTATTAAAGTTTTCTGTATAAACCTAAAAAAACAAAAAAATAATGTTACTACAGTTTTCTTTTAAAAGACTCAAGCATAATAATTTTAAAGACTTGTTTGAAAATTATATTGTTTTATTAATACATGTGTAGTTATTTATATTTGATACTTGAATCAACATTACATAAAAAACATAAATGTGCCAACTCTAAGAACTTTATTCTTGACGTTGAATCCACACAACTTACTCAGTTAACCTGTGCCTAATTCAAAATTCATTTAGAAAGTATTCATTGAAACGTGCATTGAAGCGTATTTTATTGAACAATTGTATTGATAATGTTGTATGACAGATACTATGATATATCTCTCCCGATAGATTGGTAACGTGTTATAATATCGTAACAACCAATATATATTTAACAATTAACACATAAGCCGATTTAATTTTAAACATTAATAGAGTTCTTCTAGTTGTCACTGTTGCTTACATAAAATGTCTGCCATCTGTATATACATGTACTAGTCATTGGTGTTTTATTGTATAAATAGTCATGGGCCATAAGTGGCTTAAATAAATTCACTATATTTTGCTGGAAAAAAACATACGAGCCCGTTCTGATTTTGTGTTGTGCCCCCAAGTACGCACCCCACCACCCCCATTCTTAAACTGAAATCCTGGATCCACCCTGATTCTCATTACGTATCCCTACAAGTCTCGGAGGGCGACCCCTCCACATCCTCCCCCATTCTTTATTATTTTTTGCATATTTAAAAAAAGAACCGAGCTGTGTGCCTGGGTATGCATGCATGCATGGTTGCAGAATATATATCACACACTTTGGTTGCTCGTGTATTCCGAATCGATCAAGAAAACATATATTGGAACTTGATTATTCCACTTTATATAAGTTTCATATAGGCGCACCACAATAACGATTATTAAACAAAATGCGTAGCTATCAAATAACATGATAACAGGATGCACATTATTTATTCACATAGTATGTGACTAGGTGTGCTTTGTAGAGAAGAACGTGAAAGGAAATATGTCTGACGTGTGTTTAACTATTTTGATAACTTAAACCATTCTTTACAAAACCGTTCTCCTTCTCAAGGATTACTTACCTCCCGCCGCGGAGATCGCTGATTCGAGCCAAGCTCGGTCCGAACACTTTGTACAGTAGAATTTGAACTCAAACACGGGTGGCTGGAAAACTATAGATATCTCGAACCGCTTATCAGGTCCCAGCCGAATTCTTATTTTGATGTATATACATGATTGTTCATGTATGGTTTGAAGTTGAATAATAATTAGCTTGAACGACCCTTAACTCGAGCTAATAGTATTTTGTAAAGTCCCATCGGGTTCGGGCCATCGAAGTATTTTGAACGTAAAGCGGAGACTTCTGTTAGGCGACTGTGTCTTTACTGGATTAAGCTATGAAACAGCCTAGCTTAAAACTATGTTAAACAATTTTAATTAATCTATATAATATAAAGTTTCCTCAGGCTTCTTGCCTTCTGATTTTTATATTTCAAGACACACAAAAATGAAATAATTCTAATATTTAAAAAATTGTACAAATAAGTGATCACAGGAATCGTCTAAACATAGTATAATATTTTAAACCCTAAAATGTTCGACTAACTGTTGGTCAATACTATTTTATATGGTGAAACTAGTTGTTCAGACAACGTCGCTGAACAGCACATGTTCGAGAATTGTTCCAAATTCAAACCAAAACCATACGCTTGGAGCAATGCTCAGTTCCAGCACAAAATATGCTAATATGTTTGAAAACTGTTGCAAACCTAAATATTTGAAACTAAGCCAAACACTTTGACGGTGAAATGTACTGCTTCGAATTAAAATAATAGCATATCTCGATAGTTTATTTCAACACAAGTTACAAGAAGTCTGCTTGATATTTTCAGCGTCAATATGTACTGGAAACTTCGGAGGAGTGTTATTGCGTTTGGGGAGAGTACATTGCAAAAATGATTATTTCTGGCTACAGGCTTTTAGAAGGATGCTGGCCGGCCTATGTAGTTGCGTACCTCACTGCAACAATTTTTTCTTAAATACTTAGGTTGACTTAATCTTATTTGCTACATGGTTTTCTACAAATGACCAGGTGAAAATTGCCAAAAGAGGGTATGTAATGTTTACATTTGTCGTTCACCTACCTGCTCACTGATCATATAAACATGTAATCTATCATCCTGAAGAGTAAAACAGACTTAATACTTAACAAGTCATGACTGTTTCTAATGATTAACAGCCACTAAGTTTTTATATCCGGTTACATACCGCGGTTGATAAATCTTTAGTGACAGACTAGTAAAATGAAACGTAAATGATAATGATAATTGTATTAAACGTCCCCGCGGTTTCCGATACGGGCGACGCCTCTTGAAGATTATTAGAGATTTAAAATTGTTGGATGATAGTTCAGGGGTACGGAATACCATATTTTCCATTTTCCCTAATACAGATAAATGGATTCTAACTCAAGGAGGTGTCTTCGTGTAATCTTATTTTACATCTCCACCGGTTTTCCATGTGGACGATGCCCTCAGAAGAGTGTTAGTATTTTATGGTTGTAGGGGATATAGCACAAAATACAGATATAACCTTTTGTGTTTAGCGCCGTCACACGGGCCCTTAGCCTTAAGTCGCATCCGAACCACTGTTAGGCTAAATGTTTTATGCTTAACTGACTGAGCAAATCGGGCCGATTAAAGAATATCATAACCAATCTAGAACAGTTCTACTTGTGTGCGTGTGTGTGTTTTTATCAGACAGGTCACTGACCTTACTGTTAAATGTGTAATTGTGTTTATCTTTGGGCAAACAAACTTGCTGTATATATATACATATAAACTATGTACATATATTTGTGAACAGAGTAACAATGTTGCTTGAAGTGATAGTTTCGTTGTTAGTTATATTCGTAATATCTAGGATATATCGACATATTTGTCGCCTGGGTAAACGATATCCACCTGGGCCATGGGGATTTCCTGTTTTGGGACATCTTCCATTTTTCGGATCATTACCGACAAAGACTTTTCTGCAATGGAGACGGCTGTATGGGGATATATACACGATTAAAATGGGCAGTTGGAATACAGTTGTACTAAATGGCAAGACGGCGATAAATGAAGCAATGGAAAATAATAAAGATGTTTTCTCGGACAGGCCGCCTTTCTCAACCGGGGATATATTAAAACGTGCTTATGGTGGTGTGGACAGTCTCACTTTCGGTAGATTTAACTCTGATTACTTATTTCATCGCAAAACAACAGCAGCTGCACTTAGAGCATATACACATTCGCGTCTTGCCTCAACTTGTGATTTAATTATCGAGGAATCAGATAAACTGATAGAGGTCATCTTAAAGGGTGGTAATGAGCCAAGAGATATTGCGGAGGAAATACAAGTTTGTGTTGGAAGCGTTTTGTTCCAGATTCTTTACGGGGTAGGTAGAAATGCGACAGAATCGCCTGCATTCATAGCGTTACTCAAGACCAAAAATGAGTTTCTAGCTATGACCAAAACTGGAAATGTTTGTGATATAATGCCTTGGTTACAAAATTTCATGTCTGGAAACATTAAAAAACTTACAGATATCTTTTCAAATCAGGTATTATTAAATACAGAACAAATTCAGGAGCATATCGATTCTTATGATGAGACAAATATACGAGACATTTCGGATATTCTCACATCAACTTTGTATTTTGAAGAAATTAATGACGGCATAGAAACGTCTTTGATGAAGCAGCGCCTAATGCATACAATGGTTGACCTTCTTGGTGCAGGACTGGACACAACAGTTGCAATTCTACGATGGATAATTGTTTACATGATGGCCTATCCAGAAATACAACAAAATGTATTCAAGGAAATAAACAATCATGTAGGTTTCGGCAGACACGTTGGTATCAACGATAAACTGAAACTGCCCTATACTGAAGCTACCATGTATGAAGTAATGCGACTAGCAACTATTTCCCCATTCGGAATTCCCCATTATACAACACATGACACGAAAGTTGCTGGTCTGGACATCGACAAAGGAACGGTTGTTCTTATAAACCTTCATTCTGCTGAACATGATGAAACAATATGGGGCGATCCTGAAAACTTCAGACCTGAGCGCTTTCTGTTAGACAATGGTGAATTTGATTCGGAGAAACTGAAGAACTTTTTTCCGTTTTCGCTGGGTCGAAGGAAATGTGTGGGGGAGACGTTTGCCAAGATAGAATTGTTTCTGATGTTTGCGACACTTATGCAGAAATGTTCTTTCAGCAAACCTGAAGGCGATATAATTGATTTAGATCCTGTTGTTGGATTAACATATTTTCCGAAACCATACACTGTTATTGTCGCCGAGCGTGATTGAGGTACATGATCGATGGGATTGTGCACGAAACTTATCCAAGTTTATATTTTGAAGCGGCCGTAAAACAAATAATTCATTTAAAGAGTCCCCACCATCTTCAAATGTAAAGACTTTGAAAATGCTTAATGATTTTGCAATATATAATGAGGGAAGTTTAAGGTTGATTGATTGACTGATATTTATTCAGGCTAAAAAACACATATACAGGTTATATTTAATATACGTACTGAAATATAAATAAAATGTAGATAAATTATTAAAAGGTAATTTTATGATTAAATATTGCAAATTACAGTAGAACTTTGATTGTTTCATTGTTTAACATCATACCAAATATGTACATGCATATACATCGAAATAGGATTTCGGTCAGGACTAGATAAGTGTTCGAACTATATATGGTGGTCTAGCCTTCCGTGTTCGAGACGACGAAGTTCTACTGTATAATCACCTTTCGTAAGTCACTTATTCAAATGATTATGACAACATCCGTAAGTGACTAACTGACTCAAAATGCAAATCTCTACAATAACATAATTGACTTGTTCACAGGTAAAGACAACCATAACCTTGTACTTTACTGCAGGTAAGGAAGTCTTGATATTGATATGAATCATTTTGCACATTGTATTGTTAAATATCTGTTTTAAAACATATCGCGTGTTTCAATAGCATTCAAACATAACATGATCTGTAACAGATAGTTTGTGAATGTTTTAGTGTTTACTTTATTAAACATGAAACACTAGAAGGAATATAAAGCTTTAGATAATTGCGGTATTACTAATCAAAGCAAAAGGATTTGTAAAACTGCTGCGTTATATATCAGCTATTCACATTTACTAGCTTACTAAAATATTTTAAAGGGACACGCTGCAATTTTCACTTAAAACTATTTCTGAAAAGCATATATACTTACATTACCATAGCATATGTTAAGTCTTGTGTTGAAAAAAAGTGCAGAACTCTTGTAAATGGTTGAAAAACATTATATTTGGCAGATCTTTGACAGCAAGTGCAAATCATATATTAATATCCTGAGTTGTATCGGAATAATAGAACTTGTTTCAAGTATATAAAGATGAATACAGTAGAACTTCGATGGATCGAACCCGACGGGACTGAACAAAATAGTTCGAACGGAGGGTGTCAAAATACAGGTAAATATGTTGGCTGGACCTAATTTCTAGTTCGACTCGGTGTTCTAGCCATCGGAGGTAGAATAATAGAATTTGAATAGTATTTCGACCGGGACCAGATAAGTGGTTCAAACCATGTGTGGTGTTCCAGCAATCCGTGTTCGAGCCAACGAAGTTCTCCTGTATTTGATATCAATTATAACAAAATGCTTTTTTAATATTATTATTTTCCTAAAATCCAAAGCAAAAATGTTACAGATCTATCACAATAAAATATACTATAGAAACTATCGAAATAAGTGGAAAATCTAAAAATGTATTCAATCAATGCAACATCCGGCATACTTGTAGTGTGTAATAACCTTGGATTGCTCATAATGCCCGAAGGCTTATTTCCAATGAGGTCACTGTATGTTTTAATTGTAAATCGATGTCTTGGTTTTATACGTGGTCATGTTATTGGGATAAAATCTAGGTAGAAGTATCATAATAATGACTTATAAACCGTGAAAAATAGCTACAACAACAACCGAATAAAATAAGCTGAATCTAGAAACAATAAACTTATCACAAATTCACAATTTTTAAAAATAATTATGTGATTCAATTTACAAAAACATCTAATTTTGATACACTGGGAACCTTGACAAAGTGACTGCAGTGTTGTAGTCCTGGCATATTTCAAATCTTGAATCGTCGCAAGAAACCATTATGGTGGGCGTGTAAAGTCAACATTAGGTCTACACACCATAGCATAGTTATTAACACTTGCTGATGAACTGTGCATTAACGCCAGGAGAATCAGCCAGTGTCCACATGTAGATATGAGATGGACGTCATTTCTTTGTGTGTAGTGGTTTGATATCTAAATACTGGACCAAATCCTAAAACAATAGAAGTTAAACTTAAGGCCATCAAAGTTTTCTGTAAAAAAAACTAAAAAATAATCTGAACAGTTTTCTTGCAAAAGACTCTAGCTAAATATGTTTTAAAACTGTTTTAAAAATGACATTGTTATATCGATACATGTGTAGTTACTTATATTTTGTATTGGAATCGGAACAACATGAAAAACATCAATGTGTCAATTCTAAGATCTTAAATCCAGACGTCGTTCAACCATTTATAACATACTCAATTAGCATGTGGCCATGCGTGGCTATTGTTTATTTTAATAATTCTACAACATGTTTTTTTAGTTTGATATTTTAAGTTCGCGTCTTAGATTTAGACTGAAAACATTTGTTGAATTCAGACTCGTGATTGTCATATATTGAATGGCGGTATGTCCACCAAATGGACATTAGGCCCCAGTTTCACTAAACATCTCATTTTGAGATTTTTCTTCACTAAATTTTTGGAAATGCTATATATTTATTTACATTCATCATTTTACATGTTATCCTTTACCAATGGGTACAGATTTGTCATGACTGCAGTTCTGTGTTGCCATTTATTGTTCGATGAGTTCAAGTTGTTATTTATAGAAGATTTTTGAGTTGAGGAAAACCTCAACTTGAGATGTTTAATGAAACTGGGCCCTGGTTGATAAAATAAACTTGAGGCCAGTAACCTCACATGTTCCCAGAAACAAATTGAACTAAAATAAAGACTTTTCCAAAGAATAATTTGATTTTAATACAAAAACACCTATCTTGCTTATCACACAAACACAATATTAATCCATTAAATAAAACTATGTCCCAGATATTGCGGTGCAGGTATTTACGTCTCGCACCACTATACCATTTCCCATGGAGGTCCATTGTATTATTTGCATCAAAACACAGTGAAAAGTAAAAGTCTGCACCATGTTTCTGGGTTCAAATTCTTCACTGGTTAATGATATGCAATTATAAAGGGAAAAAAAGGCATACTTTGATCAAGCTGTTTTATTTCTACCTCCTTCATCTGTAGGCCCGGAGGACTCAAGGGAAATGATAGTGGTGTGAGTCCTTTAGTCCCCGATTCAAGAATATGTCCAACATTTTATGGAAACCGTAGTAATCAGAGTAAATATTGCAATTTATAACAAAGAAAGGACCGTAATCCAGGCAGTTATGAACCACAGGCAGGAGTAACGGACCTTGGTTAGTCTTCCTATCCCATCTGACTTTTTCTTCTTTTTTTTCAAAAATATTTTTTCCATTTTTTTCCAATCTATGTTCAATCCATCATTTAAATTTTAAACAAATGGGGTAGGGGGGATTGAAAAGAAAATGACAAACATAACTTCAACTTTATAAGGTGTTACTTCTTGGCGTGTTGTCGTGTTGGCGCCCCGCCAGAACGGCAACACAAAAATGCTCTAAACTACCTATTTGCCTTTGCCTTTGTGTGGTTCTGTCGTGTCGGCGACCCGCCAGAACGACAACACGAAAACATGCCAAATGGCCTATTTGTCTTTTTTTGGCGTGCTGTCTTGTCGGCGCCCTGCCAGAACGACAATACGAAAACGTGCCAAACGGCATATTTGTTGTTGTGTCGATCTTTTGTGTCGGCGCCTCCGATAGACATGCGTACTCTTATTACATATCATAGATGTATGTAAATTTTAATGTCAGCATGTATGGGAGCTGTTATACATCGTTAACATACATAATTTTAAGTGAACGTCACGAGACCCAACATAGAAATATACGTGTATATTATGTCATATGCACGCATACTAAAATTAACAAACACAGGCTCGCTCGTAAACAGGCTCGCGACCTTTCTTTACATACATAAACAAACTTAGTGATTAGAAATTTTAAACTTTCAGATTAGATAATGTAAGTTTACACGTAAACGTTATGACAGCAATAAATCTTTTAATATATAAACAAAGAATTTAAAGTGAACAATCATGCGAATTTACATACGTGTAAATAGTGACTCATGCATGCATATTTGCACATTCATACATACATACATACATACATACATACATACATACATACAACAATTATTCACCTTTTCAATGCAATATCAATTAATATACGGACAAACGACACCTTTTAATATGTGCGAGCACTTTAATATGCGTGAATCCTACTTAACAAAAACGAAACAAACCAATATCAAATAACAACCACAAAATTATGTGTGCACTGAATTATAATATGTACAGGTAATATTTATTAACCTGCGAACCATCTTATTATTTATTTGGGGGTTTGCAGGTTTAAATGCTTACTATGTTCGCCAGGCACTATTTACCTACTTTACCTATATCAAAATGGAGTGACCGTATCTCATTTGCATTCATATTTGAATCGGCTGTAAGACGTTACTCGTCCACGGTTGTAAAGAATACGAGGTGTTCACAGAACATTGTGTACAATTAGTTATGTAATAAATCATACTTAAACTCCATAAATTGGATGTTAAAGTGTACACAATTCTGTGAATACACGTTTTCTGTAGGAGAAGAATTAAATATCAACAGTTCAGTTCTCCAGATAGCCCACCGGTGTCATCAGTGTCATTCGTACAAACATAGTTGTATAATCAATAAATGAAAAGGTCAGTTATATCCATTGTTAGTTATAATTCATGAGTCACGAGATGATCAACTTTGGACATTGTGAACGAAGAAAACAGCTAAATAGTCGATAGGAAAATCGACACATGGTTCAACTTTTTTCACTGAAATAGAGTCAATACACATTATACGCATTTTGTTTTAGAGACAAAAACCTTAAATGTTTGTGAAATGTGGTGAGTTAAGGTCATCACAGTTATGCCCCTTCTTAAACAGAAATTAAATAAATGCTTTGCTATATTGTTGATATAGAGAGCAAAAAGCAGGATATTGATTTCCAAATTTCATTTTCATCTCCATTAACAACATTTGTTAATCATTATCAATGAATGATTAAATTTAACAAAGCTATGTTTCTCAAACTTGGCCGCCAACTGCTGAAAATTGTCAAATCTTAAATACTGTATAGCAAATTTTCAAATGAAAATTTTATTTTCAGATATGTTATTATAGAATAATTACTGAAAATGATTGTTTGATGCAGGATAGTGTAGCACATTTTAATGCTAATATCAGATTTTGAATGATTGAGTTTGAGTTTACATACACATTTCAAGCTGAGACTTTCATCAAGTCAAAAATCTTAATTTCTGTGAATGATAACTTGATACCATTTCATAATAAATGACCACATATATTTAAAGTTAGAACACACCTTAACTTACTATTAACGGTTAAATGACCAAATGATTAACGACAAAGCTTGACACTCTCTACCCTTCAAGCTGAGATTTTCCTCAACTCAAAAAGCTCAATAACTTTAAATAATAAATTGAACTCATTATACATTAAATGTCCACATATAATTGAAGTTATAACTTATCTCTTCTCATCGGTAAAGGTCAAGCTGAGATGTTTAACGAAACTTCGGCTACCCCTCCGTTTTATTCGTGAATGTATTAGCAAAACCCGATATTAGCCAATGAGTGACTTTATCTAGTAAACAAAATTAAATAATTTTAGACTACATAGACGAAATACAATATAAGTTATCGAACAGAATATCAATAATATGTGATGTTTGATATAAATCTGCAGTTTCACTGCAAATATCAAAAAAAATATTGGTGATATAGACTTTAATAATTTTTTAATAATTTAATAATCTTTAATAATAACATTTAAATAGTAATTAAAACTTTGACTCTCCAGTTACATGTGACATAGTCAGTTAAAGGTAATTCAGATTCATGATTTTTTAACAAAGATATATTTAATTTTATTTACTTGTGTCCATAAGAAAAAATACATAAGCTCTGTATGTGATCGCCACCTTTCGCTGTATTGTTTGTTTATTTGTCGTTTTTATGCCATTGACGGTTAACATACGATCAGTTAACCTAATCTCTCTCTCCTGTGATCCTCGATGGTTAACCACCACTCGAGCACTCTCATCTCCGCAAGTTATTGACAACTTTCCCACTTCAATCAGCGATGAGAGACTAATATCAACGAGACAAAGTGTCGTATACCAGTTATCTCGGACGCAAACTCAAGATCCCTGGAATTTTAGTTCTAACTGCTATATATTTCATTCAACCATTTTTGAAACATTAAAGATTACGCATACCTTACATTTTATTTATAAGAAATCAGTTGTGGAATTTGAATATTTAGTTCGCCAAATAATTAACCATTCTCGCGATATTTTATTGACATTTAGTCAGAAGATACACATTTCTTATTCTTCTATATGTAGGTCCGTGTATAATTTATATGCATGTAAGTTATAACACTAAAGGTGCGTTGCTGTCATCGCAACACAATTATCAATCTGCAACACCGTTTTCACCAATAAAGTACCGCGATTCAATACGGCATATCCAGACAAACCGTTCCAATGCTCAGTTTCAGCACAAAAACATACTTATATATGCATGAAAACTGTTTTAAACCTTAATCATCGAAACTTTGACGCTCAAAAGTACTGCTTCGTATTAAAGTAATACCATATCTCGACAGTTTCTTTCAAAGCAAGTTGCAAGGTTTTCAGCGTCAAAGTTTTTGTACAGGAAACATCGGGGGAGTTTAATTGCGTTGGTGAGGGAGGCTACATTGCAACACAGATTCCAGCTGGCTATTTACTTTGGGGAGGATGCTGACAGGCACATATAGTTGCCTACCTCAGACAATTTCTTCTTAAATACTTAGGATGACTATAGCTCAATTGGTACTTGTTTTTTTTTACAATTGACCTGTTAATAATATAAAACTTTGGCATTTTTAAAAAATCTGCAACATCCTTAATAGATCCAGCTGTAATATTATCTAAGTATTTGTTAATTTCTTTCAAAACATTATTTTCACACACAGTTCTGGGTGAAAATTATCAAAAGAGTGTAGGTAATGTTCACAATTTCGTTTACCTACTTGCTTGCTGATCATATATAAAAAGGTAATCTATCAACTTTAAGAGTAAATCGGACTGAACTTTTAACAAATAATGACTGTTTAGGACGATTCACAAGCACATATGTTCGTATATGTTACATACCGCGATTGATAAACCTTAAGTGACAGACTAGCTATAATGAACGTAAATGATGATGATTATTGTAGTTACAGATACAGAAGATACATGCTCGGTGTAAAGTATTTTTAGTTCGCGGAGAGGTGACCGCTGTGTTTCAGTCCAATGGCCACTGTGTTTCAGTCCAATGGCTAAATCACTGGACCATGAATTCGCTCATCACATAAGTATAATAGTATGCTTACCATAATTCATTTATAACTGATATGCTTGTGTGCGTATGTGTGTACTTATTATACAACTCACTGGCCTTACTGTAAAATGTGAAATTGTGTTAATAAACACCACATGTATAGCTGTGTTATAGACATATATCTGTGATCAGAATAAAAACGTTACTTGAAGTGATAGGTTCGCTGTTAATAGTATTCGTAATATCTAGGATGTGCCGAAGCTTTTGTCGTCTGGGTAAACGATATCCATCTGGGCCGTGGGGATTTCCTATTTTGGGACATCTTCCGTTTTCCGGATCATTACCGACAAAGACTTTTCTGCAATGGAGACGATTGTATGGGGATAGATACACGATTAAAATGGGCAGTTGGAATACAATTGTGCTAAATGGCAAGACGGCGATAAATGAGGCCCTCCCAGCAGGGGGGGGGGGGTCCCTGTTCTCTGGAACTCTTAAAGTAATGCCTATTGTTCCCCAGATATCCAAAAGTATTTCCACTGTTCCCTAGATCTCCAAAAGTTTTAAACATAGTTCTCTGAAAATACCAAATAGTGTTTTCTTCAGTAAAACGTCTACTATAATCTTCTCTATTATTATTTACACATCATCATAATTAGCAAAATCCATGTACTGTCTTCTTTTCCTTGTTTGAAATATCTATGGTCTATGGCTTGAACTTTTAAGGTAAAGGTGTTTTTTAAGTTTCATTAAAAATGTGCTGTAAGCCCTGTGACAGGGAGCATTTGTAGTTCAATCACGCTGGTTCAAAAACTTCAAGAGTTTGTGGTTATACAAATGCTGTGCGAGTTTGGATAAGATTCGTTGAAAAATGTGGCAGATGCTATAGCTTCTACAAGAAAACGGTTAACGGATGGACGATGGACAATTTACCACGACATAAGCCCTGCTGGCCTTTGACAAGTAGAGCCAAAGAAGATATCGATGGAAGGACAGAAAAGACAAAAAATTGAACAGCTGAACGGTTAATTTACAAAAGGCAATAAATACACATAAATAGTTATAAATACACATAAATAATTTACTTTATTGTGTAAACACGACCTAATAAAGAAAGAAGTTGAACACCAGTCCTTACGATCCGAAATCGGTGATATTAACCACTGCACTATTCTGTTTTAACTCATCAGTACTGCAAATATATCTTTGGTCGGAAATACTATCCAAAATTTATTTCGGGTATTGCTCAACTTGTGATTTAATTATCGAAGAACCAGATAAACTGGTAGCGGCCATTTTAAAGGGTGGCTATGAGCCAAGAGATATTGGAGAGAAAATACAAGTTCGTGTTGGAATCGTTTTATACCAGATGCTTTACTGGGTATGTAGAAATGCGGAAGAATCGCCTGCGTTCATTGCGTTACTCAAGATCCAAAATGAGATTGTAGCTATGATCAAATTAGGAAAAGTTTTTGATATCATGCCTTGGTTACAATATTTCATGCATCGACACATTAAAAAACTTACAGATATCATGTCAAGTCAGGTAGCATTTAGAAGAGAACAAGTTCAGGAGTAAATTGGTTCTTATGAAGACACAAACGTACAAGACATTACCGATATTCTCATGTCAGCTAGGACATTTAAAGAAAGAAATTATTAGCAACTATTTCCCCATTCAGAGTTCCCCATTACACAACACATGACACGACAGTTGCTGGTCTGGACATCGACAAAGGAACTATTGTTCTTATAAATCTACATTCTGCTGAACACGAT
Organism: Panopea generosa; assembly: GCA_029582155.1. Taxonomy (NCBI): domain Eukaryota; kingdom Metazoa; phylum Mollusca; class Bivalvia; order Adapedonta; family Hiatellidae; genus Panopea; species Panopea generosa. Next base: position 64,653,543 of record CM055907.1, read on the forward strand.
GAAGCAATATGGGGCGATCCTGAAAACTTCAGACCTGAGCGCTTTCTGTTAGACAATAGTGAATTTGATTCGGAGAAACTGAAGAATTTCTTTCCGTTTTCGGTGGGTCGATCAAAATGGGTGGGAAGACGTTTGCCAAGTTAGAATTGTTTCTGATGTTTGCGACACTTATGCAAAAATGTTCTTTCAGCAAACAGGAAGTCGATACCATTGATCTAGATCCTGTTGATAAACTTGCATATCATCCAAAACCTTAGACAGTTATTGTTGCCGAGCGTGATTAAGGAACATGATCGATGGAACTGTGAACGAAGCTTTTTCAAGTTTTAACTTTTGAAGCAGCCGAAAACATATAATTCGTTTAAGAGCTCCCACCTTCTTCAAATGTGAAGAGTTTCAGAATGCTTAATGATATAGTGAGGAGATTTTAAATATATTTTAATGAATATTGATTTCTTGGTTTTATACGTGGTCGTGCTGTTTAGATAAACTTCAGGCAGCAGTGTATTATTATAATAATGATGATAAATGACTTATGAACCTTGAAATAAACGTATAACATAGTCAGTATTTGTAAGAAAATCCATTGCTTCAATTTATAAAAATATTTAATTTCGATACACTGGGAACCTTGACGAAGTGACTGCGGTGTTGTAGTCCTGGCACATTCCAAATCTTGCTTCGTCGCAAGAAACCATTATGATGGCCGTATAATGTCAACACATGGTGCAGAAACTACTGCATAGCTATTAACACTTGCAGATGAACTGTGCAGTTATGCTAGAAAAACCAGCCAGTGTCCAGATGTACATATGAGATGGACTTCATTTCCTTGTGTGTATTGGTTTTGTATTTAATTACTGGACCAAATCCCAAACAAATAGAAGTTAAACTTAAGGCTATTAAAGTTTTCTGTATAAACCTAAAAAAACAAAAAATCAATGTTACTACAGTTTTCTTTTAAAAGACTCAAGCATAATAATTTTAAAGACTTGTTTGAAAATTATATTGTTTTATTAATACATGTGTAGTTATTTATATTTGATACTTGAATCAACATTACATAAAAAACATAAATGTGCCAACTCTAAGAACTTTATTCTTGACGTTGAATCCACACAACTTACTCAGTTAACCTGTGCCTAATTCAAAATTCATTTAGAAAGTATTCATTGAAACGTGCATTGAAGCGTACTTTATTGAACAATTGTATTGATAATGTTGTATGACAGATACTATGATATATCTCTCCCGATAAAATTTGTAACGTGTTATAATATCGTAACAACCAATATATATTTAACAATTAACACATAAGCCGATTTAATTTTAAACATTAATAGAGTTCTTCTAGTTGTCATTGTTGCTTACATAAAATGTCTGCCATCTGTATATACATGTAATAGTCATTGGTGTTTTACTGTATAAATAGTCATGGGCCATATGTGGCTTAAATAAATATTTTGCTGAAAAAAAAACATACGAACCCGTTCTCATTTTGTGTTGTGCCCCCAAGTACGCACCCCACCACCCCCATTCTTAAACTGAAATCCTGGATCCGCCCTGATTCTCATTACGTATCCCTACCAGTCTCGGAGGGCGACCCTCCACATCCTCCCCCATTCTTGATTATGTTTTGCATATTTAAAAAAAGAACCGAGCTGTGTGCCGGGGTATGCATGCATGCATGGTTGCAGAAAATATATCACACTCTTTGGTTGCTCGTGTATTCCGAATCGATAAAGAAAACATATATTGGAACTTGATTATTCCACTTTATATAAGTTCCATATAGGCGCACCACAATAACGATAGTTAAACAAAATGCGTAGCCATTCAAATAACAGGATGCACAGTACTTATTCACATAGTATGTGACTAGGTGTGCTTTGTAGGGAAGAACGTAAAAGGGAATATGTCTGACGTGTGTTTAACTATTTTGATAACTTAAACCATTCTTTACAAAACATTTCTCCTTCTCATGATTACTTACCTCCCGCCGCGGAGATCGCTGATTCGAGCCAAGCTCGGTCCGAACACTTTGTACAGTAGAATTTGAACTCGAACACGGGTGGCTGGAAAACTATAGATATCTCGAACCGCTTATCAGGTCCCAGCCGAATTCTTATTTTGATGTATATACATGATTGTTCATGTATGGTATGAAGTTGAATAATAATTAGCTTGAACGACCCTTAACTCGAGCTAATAGTATTTTGTCAAGTCCCATCGGGTTCGGACCATCGTAGTTTTGCTGTACATATATAAGAATGCTGACCAATTACTTGTGGAAGGATGCTGGTTCTTATCGGATTTGGCTAAGTATTTTGAACGTAAAGCGGGGTCTCCTGTTAGGCGACTGTGTCTTTACTGGATTAAGCTATGAAACAGCCTAGCTTAAAACTATGTTAAACAATTTTACTTAATCTATATAATATATAAAGTTTCCTCAGGCTTCTTGCCTTCTGATTTTTATATTTCAAGACACACAAAAATGAAATAATTCTAATATTTAAAAAATTGTACAAATAAGTGATCACAGGAATCGTCTAAACATATTATAATATTTTAAACCCTAAAATGTTCGACTAACTGTTGGTCAATACTATTTTATATGGTGAAACTAGTTGTTCAGACAACGTCGCTGAACAGCACATGTTCGAGAATTGTTCCAAATTCAAACCAAAACCATACGCTTGGAGCAATGCTCAGTTCCAGCACAAAATATGCTAATATGTTTGAAAACTGTTGCAAACCTAAATATTTGAAACTAAGCCAAGCACTTTGACGGTGAAATGTACTGCTTCGAATTAAAATAATAGCATATCTCGATAGTTTCTTTCAACACAAGTTACAAGAAGTCTGCTTGATATTTTCAGCGTCAATATGTACTGGAAAATTCGGAGGAGTGTTATTGCGTTTGGGGAGAGTACATTGCAAAAAAGATTATTTCTGGTCACAGGCTTTTAGAAGGATGCTGGCCGGCCTATATAGTAGCGTACCTCACTGCAACAATTTTTTCTTAAATACTTAGGTTGACTTAATCTCATTTGCTACATGGTTTTCTACAAATGACCAGGTGAAAATTGCCAAAAGAGGGTATGTAATGTTTAAATTTGTCGTTCACCTACCTGCTCACTGATCATATAAACATGTAATCTATCAACCTGAAGAGTAAAACAGACTTAATACTTAACAAGTCATGACTGTTTCTAATGATTAACAGCCAATAAGTTTTTATATCCGGTTACATACCGCGGTTGATAAATCTTTAGTGACAGACTAGTAAAATGAAACGTAAATGATAATGATAATTGTATTAAACGTCCCCGCGGCTTTCGATATGGGCGACGCCTCCTGAAGATTATTAGAAATTTAAGATTTTTGGATGTTAGTTCAGGGGTACGGAATACCATATTTTCCATTTTCCCTAATACAGGTAAATGGATTCTAACTCAAGGAGGTGTCTTCGTGTAATCTTATTTTACATCTCCACCGGTTTTCCATGTGGGCGATGCCCTCAGAAGAGTGTTAGTATTTTATGGTTGTAGGGGATATAGCGCAAAATACAGATATAACCTTTTGTGTTTAGCGCCGTCACACGGGCCCTTAGCCTTAAGTCGCATCCGAACCACTGTTAGGCTAAATGTTTTATGCTTAACTGACTGAGCAAATCGGGCCGATTAAAGGATATCATAACCAATCTAGAACAGTTCTGCTTGTGTGCGTGTGTGTGTATTTATCAGACAGGTCACTGACCTTACTGTTAAATGTGTAATTGTGTTTATCTATCGGCAAACAAACTTGCTGTATTACAGACATATATTTGTGAACAGAGTAACAATGTTGCTTGAAGTGATAGTTTCGTTGTTAGTAATATTCGTTATATCTAGGATATATCGACATATTTGTCGCCTGGGTAAACGATATCCACCTGGGCCATTGGGGATTTCCTGTTTTGGGACATCTCCCGTTTTTCGGATCATTACCGACGAAGACTTTTCTGCAATGGAGACGGTTGTATGGGGATATATATACGATTCAAATGGGCAGTTGGAATACAGTTGTACTAAATGGCAAGACGGCGATAAATGAAGCAATGGAAAATAATAAAGATGTTTTCTCGGACAGGCCGCCTTTGTCAACCGGGGATATATTAAAACGTGCTTATGGTGGTGTGGACAGTCTCACTTTCGGTAGATTTAACTCTGATTACTTATTTCATCGCAAAACAACAGCAGCTGCGCTTAGAGCATATACACATTCGCGTCTTGCCTCAACTTGTGATTTAATTATCGAGGAATCAGATAAACTGGTAGAGGCCATCTTAAAGGGTGGTAATGAGCCAAGAGATATTGCGGAGGAAATACAAGTTTGTGTTGGAAGCGTTTTGTACCAGATTCTTTACGGGGTAGGTAGAAATGCGACAGAATCGCCTGCATTCATAGCGTTACTCAAGACCAAAAATGAGCTTCTAGCTATGACCAAAACTGGAAATGTTTGTGATGTAATGCCTTGGTTACAATATTTCATGTCTGGACACATTAAAAAACTTACAGATATCTTTTCAAATCAGGTATTATTAAATACAGAACAAGTTCAGGAGCATATCGATTTTTATGATGAGACAAACATACGAGACATTTCGGATATTCTCACATCAACTATGCCGTTTGAAGAAATTAATGATGGCATAGAAACGTCTTTGATGAAGCAGCGGCTAATGCATACAATGGTTGACCTTCTTGGTGCAGGACTCGACACAACAGTCGCAACTCTACGCTGGATAATTGTTTACATGATGGCCTATCCAGAAATACAACATAATGTATTCAAAGAAATAAACAATCATGTAGGTTTCGGTAAGCACGTTGGTATCGACGATAAACTGAAACTGCCCTATACTGAAGCTACCATGTATGAGGTAATGCGACAAGCAACTATTTCCCCCTTCGGAATTCCCCATTACACAACACATGACACGAAAGTTGCTGGTCTGGACATCGACAAAGGAACGGTTGTTCTTATAAATCTTCATTCTGCTGAACACGATGAAACAATATGGGGCGATCCTGAAAGCTTCAGACCTGAGCGCTTTCTGTTAGACAATGGTGAATTTGATTCGGAGAAACTGAAGAACTTCTTTCCGTTTTCGGTGGGTCGAAGGAAATGTGTTGGGGAGACGTTTGCCAAGATAGAATTGTTTCTGATGTTTGCGACACTTATGCAGAAATGTTCTTTCAGCAAACCGGAAGGCAATATAATTGATTTAGATCCTGTTGTTGGAATTACGTATTATCCGAAACCATACACAGTTATTGTCGCCGAGCGTGATTGAGGCACATGATCGATGGAACTGTGTAAGAAGCTTATTCAAGTTTAAACTTTTGAAGCAGCCGTAAAACAAATAATTATTTTAAAGAGTTCCCCTCATCTTCAAATGTAAAGACTTTCAAAATGCTTAATGATTTTGCAATATATAATGAGGGAAGTTTAAGGTTGATTGATTGACTGATATTTATTCAGGCTAAAACACACATATACAGGTTATATTAAATATACGTACTGAAATATAATTAAAATGTAGATAAATAATTAAAAGGTAATTTTATAACTATCAGCCATACCATATAAAATGAATTAAATATTGCAAATTACAGTAGAACTTTGAACCCGACGGGACTCTACACAATAGTTCGAGCTAAGGGTTGTTCGAGCCAAGCATTGTTTCATTTTTTACATCATACCAAATATATACATGCATATACATCGAAATAGGATTTCGGTCGAGACTATATAAGTGGTTTGAACTATATATGGTGTTCTAGCCATCCGTGTTCGAGCCAACGAAGTTCTACTGTATAATCACATTTCGTAAGTCAATTATTCAAATGATTATGACAACATCCGTAAGTGATTAACTGGCTCAAAATGCAAATCTCTACAATAACATAATTGACTTGTTTACAGGTAGAGACAATCATAATATTGCACATTACTGCAGGTAAGGAAGTCTTGATATTGATATGAATCATTTTGCACATTGTATTGTTAAATATATGTTTTAAAACATATCGCGTGTTTCAATAACGTAAAAACATGACATGATCTGTAACAAATAGTTTGTGAATGTTTTAGTGTTTACTTTATTAAACATGAAACACTAGAAGGAATATAAAGCTTTAGATAATTGCGGTATTACTAATAAAAGCAAAAAGATTTGTAAAACTGCCTCGTAATATATCAGCTATTCACATTTATTAGCTTACTTAAATACTTTTAAGGGACACGCTGCAATTTTCACTTAAAATTATTTCTGAAAAGCATATATACTTATTATTTAAAGTTACATTACCATAGCATATGTTAAGCCTTGTGTTGAAAAAGTGCATAACTCTTGTAAATGGTTGAAAAACATTATATTTGGCAGATCTTTGACAGCAATTGCAAATCATATATTAATTTGCCTGAGTTGTATCGGAACGATAGATCTTATTCCAAGTATATAAAGATGAATACAGTAGAACTTCAAGTAGAGTAGAGTGTCAAAATACAGGTAAATATGTTGGCTGGACCTAATTTCTAGTTCGACTCGGTATTCTAGCCATCGAAGGTAGAATGATAGAATTTAAATAGTATTTCGACCGGGACCAGATAAGTGGTTCGAGCCATGTGCTGTGTTCCAGCCATCCGTGTTCGAGCCAACTAAGTTCTACTGTATTCATCTTTATATATAACATAATATAAATAATTACAGAATGCTTTTTTTAATATTATCATTTTCCTAGAATCCAAAGCAAAAATGTTACAGATCTATCACAATAAAATATACTATAGATACTATGGAAATGAGTGGAAAATCTAAAAATGTATTCAATCAATACAACATCCGACATACTTGAAGTGTGTAATAACCTTGGATTGCTCATAATGCCCGAAGGCTTATTTCCAATGAGGTCACTGTATGTTTTAATCGTAAATCGATGTCTTGGTTTTATACGTGGTCATGTTGTTGGGATAAAATCTAGGCAGAAGTATCATAATAATCAAAATTGACTTATAAACCGTGAAAAATAGCAACAACAACAACTGAATAAAATAAACTGAATCTAGAAACAATAAACTTATCACAAATTCACAATTTTCAAAAATAATAATGAACTACAATTTATAAAAACATCTTATTTCGATACACTGGGTACCTTGACAAAGTGACTGCAGTCCATTATGGTGGACATGTAAAGTCAACATTAGGTCCATACACCATAGCATAGTTGACAACACTTACTGATGATCTGTGCATTAACGCCAGGAGAAGCATGGTTATCAACACTTACTGATGAACTGTGCATTAACGCCAGGAGAATCATAGTTATCAACACTTACTGATGAACTATGCATTAACGCCAGGAGAATCATAGTTATCAACACTTACTGATGAACTATGCATTAACGCTAGGAGAATCAGCCAGTATCCAGATGTAGATATGAGATGGACGTCATTTTCTTGTGTGTAGTGGTTTGATTCTAATTACTGGACCAAATCTTAAAACAATATAAGTTAAACTAAAGGCCATCAAAGTTTTCTGGTAAAAAAAATAAGAAATAATCTCAACAGTTTTCTTGCAAAAGACTGTAGCATAATTTGTTTTAAAACTGTTTTAAAAATGACATTGTTATATCAATACATGTGTAGTTACTTATATTTTGTATTGGAATCGGAATAACATGAAATACATCAATGTGTCAACTCTATGATATTTAATCCAGATGCCATTCAATCCACTTCTAAAGAACATACTCAATTAGCATGCGGTCATGCGTTACTGTTGTTTATTTTAATAATTCTACAACATGTTTTATTAGTTTGATATTTTAAGTTCGCGTCTTAGATTTAGACTGAAAACATTTGTTGAATTCAGACTCGTGATTGTCATATATTGAAGGGCGGTATGTCCACCAAATGGACATTAGGCCCCAGTTTCACTAAACATCTCATTTTGAGATTTTTCTTAACTAAATTTTTGGAAATGCTATATATTTATTTACATTCATCATTTTACATGTTATCCTTTACCAATGGGTACAGATTTGTCATGGCTGCAGTTCTGTGTTGCCATTTATTGTTCGATGAGTTCTAGTTGTTATTTATAGAAATCAAGATTTTTGAGTTGAGGAAAACCTCAACTTGAGATGTTTAAGCTATGGCCCTGGTTGATAAAATAAATTTGAGGCCAGTAACCTCACCGGTTCACGAAAACAAACTAAACTAAAATAAAGACTTTTCCAAAGAATAATTTGATTTTAATACAACAACACCTATCGTGCTTATCACAAAAACACAATATTATTCCATTAAATTAAACTATATCCCAGATATTGCATCAGTAAATATTTACGTCTCGAACCACTATACCATTTCCCATGGAGCTCCATTGTAACATTTGCGTCAAAACACAGTGAAAAGTAAAAGTCTGCACCATGTTTCTGGGTCCAAATTCTTCACTGGGTTATGATCTGCAATTATAAACGAAAAAAGTCATACTTTGATCATGCTGTTTTTTTTCTACCTCCTTCATCTGTAGTCCTGGAGGACTCAAGGGAGATGATTGTGGTGTGAGTCCTTTAGCCCATTTATCCGAATTTATTACTATAAAGAGGTTTGAAGAACTTCAAAATATTGCAGCTGTGTTGTACATGCATAACTTTAGAGTTCAAAATTCTACGATAATTTTACAGTTCGTTCGATCTGCAGCAAAGTGAAGGCGTTTGGCAACGTCGAATTGTGCATCGCTTTACGTTTCGAGCTTCAAGCGCAGAATACGGTACCAGTAGCGACTCGGTTGAGCCGATTGAAGAATATGTCCAACATTTTATGGAAACTATAGTATTCAGAGTAAAAATTGCAATTTATAACAAGAAAGGACCGTAATCCAGGCAGTTATGAACCACAGGCAGGAGTAACGGACTTTGGTTAGTCCCCCTATCCCATCTGACTTTTTCTTCTTTTTTTCAATCTATGTTCAATCCATCATATAAATTTTAAACAAATAGGGGTGGGGTGGGGATTGAAAAAAAAGTGACAAACATAACTTCAACTTTATGTTCTTCACATTTTTTTCCATTTTTTTTTGTTTTGTTTTGTGTTTTTTTTTTTTGTTGTTTTTTTGTTTTTTTTTTGTTTTTGTTGTTTTATATGATGGATTGAACATATATAGATCTGAAGAAGAAAAAATGGAGAAAAAAGAGTACTGGGACTAACCAAGGTCCGTTACTCCTGTCCGTGTTATGAACCTACCTAAATGGTTAAAAAAACTTTGTTCAATGTTATTAAAAAAAGTTTTCAATTAAAATTGACCATTTTATAAGGAAAAAACGGTGCAAATCATACGAAAAACGCGTACCGCTAGGAGGCACTTTTAACGAGATTCTGCGGGACTTTATTAAAAAACAAAGCTCAAACGAAAGCTGATTCTTCATAGCAGATATGTACAGATCTTTTATGATTGATGCCAGATGTCAAAATATCCGATAGGAACACCGCGAACTACCTAAAATTAATACCAATCATTAGACTATAAAAACTGTGAGTTATACAGTCGTCGTAGTAAAAACGTCGACGGACGACGCTCCGTCATGATATGAGATCGCCTTCATTTGTTAAACATAGCTAAAAACTGATTTCAACCGATGTACTCGTATGTTTATAGCAAAAAAAAACCGTCATACTATCTTTCTCAACGGCCACATTGTAATTATGATAAAATTTCGATGCCATGTCGTGATTTCGTTTTGGCAGGGCGCCGACACGACAACACAAAAACTCAACAAATACCGTTTTGTCGTTTGGGCACCCCGACAAAACGACAACACGACATGGCATAAATCAGCCAACATAGAAAACGACGGATTTCACGACGTCGTGTTGTCGTTTCGGCGCGCGAGTTTTCGTTTTGGCGCCCTGTTCTGTCATTTTGTCATGTCGGCGACCCGTCGGAACGACAATACGCCATAGGGCCTTTTTGTCGTTGTGTCATTTTGTCGTGTCGGCGCCCCACCAAACGACAACACGACAGTTCGCCAAACTGCCTATCTGTCTTCTTGGCGTGTTGTGGTGCTACCTACCTACAAACCCTCCCACCCACCTATCTACCTACCAACCTACCATCTACCTGCCTACCTACCACCTACCTACCTACTTACCTACCTACATACATACATACCCAAGATTAAAACAATGGGTAGGTAAAGGACAATTGCTATTATAGATTAGACCTGATACAAGCTGGTTAGTTTGAACTTATTTATTTTACTTCGATTGTGAAACAAGTTCTTACAGCTTAGGCAAATCACGCTCGGAGTCTTCCTGATTAGAACCAGTACTAAGCATATGCAAAAAAAGTGTTTTGCTCAAGGACATTACACGTAGCCGTAGGGGACGGGGCACGGGGTTCGAGGAATGTTATCGAACACACGACCCTCCGATCTGGGTTCGATGCAAACAAATTAATGAAATATTTGTTATGTTAATGTGTGTGATGGACTCATATCGGTGTCAGCTCTACTTACCGTAATTAAAACTTTTACGGTACATTATTTTTGTTCGTAATCAAATTTTATCAGAAATAATACAATATAAATCTTATTTTAAATGGGTCCCTCTGAATAACACATTTAAAATCAATGATATTAAGGTTCCAATATTTGGAGCAGATACCTGCTAAAATCTATTATAACAATGATAACGTGCACTATTTTAATTTCATGCGAGAGATGTTTTAGTAATCAGAAAAACTTTGTACACATATTTAAAAGTAGCTATGTTATTCAGTTTTCTGATTGTCGAAGAAGGTATATTGTTCCAGGCTTCCATAGCAAAATAAGAAAATGCACGTTTGAGAAGTTCAGTTTTAGCCCTTAGGTGCATAATGTCCTTGTTTGAAATTGAGCGTAGATTATAGCGAGTGTTAATAGGTATCTTAATAAGGTTACATATATATGAAGGTTCTAAATTATTAATTGCTTTAAACACAAAAATCTTTAACTTTATGGATGAGATTGACTCTATAGAGTATTCAAGATAATGAGCATGTGTACCGGAAGGCGCCAATTTGGCGTGTTGTCGTTCTGGAGGGTTGCCGGTACGAAATAATGACAAATAGGCCGTTTGGCGTGTTGTCATTCTGGCGGGTCGCCGACACGCCACAACGGCAAATATAGGCCATTTTGCGTGTTTCAATGTTGTCGTTCTTGCTTGGCACCAACACGGCAGTTGGACACAATAACAAATAGACTGTTTGCCGTGTTATCGTTCAGGCAGGTCGCCAACACAACAGAACGACAAAATAAGGCACAAAAACTCGCCACGCACCGAAACGACAACACGACGTCATGAAATCCGTCGTTTTGTCGTTCTGTCGTGTTATGCGACCCACGACAACACGACGCGACAGAAGTCAGCCACCATACCGTACGGTGTTTTTTATGTCAGAATTCAACATTTGTGCAGCATCATTAATATCGTTATTGCAAGGACTCTAATTCCGTGTTATGCTGCTTTAAGTAACAAATGAAAAATATTCAGAAGAAAGCTGTTTCCAGATTATTTGAGGTGCTATTGTACCAGACACATAATACGTCTATGTATCTGATTGTACTAAGGAATGGTTAGATGATGACAACATGTTTTAAAATATAAGCATTCGTGTATACATGTATACATGTACATTGTATAAGCAAAGTCATAATACCATTGACTTAATTACATCCGATAATACTAAGTAATTAATATTGTACTGGAAATATTTTTAATTCATGTAGATTCTAGATCTCCGTATCTAAATATATAAGATTTTATTCATGAACATTGGAAGAGATTGATCACAACATATTGCCTATTCTTTATGTGGAAGTACGGGAGTATGCCTGAAGTTTATTTTTGAAACTAAAGTCATTAATTTTGGTCTATATATATCGGAAATAATTTAGAAATTGTAGTATAAGATAACTGTAGCATATATATTTAGTCTTTACGTCTGCACACCATACTGCATCAGTAACTAAATTAAATGTCTCTGACTTCATTGTGGGTTACCTGTTCAACTTTTAAGTTTTTAAGACATTACCTACCCCTTCTCCAACCCACATCCGGTTCCATTCACTTAAATTGCATGGGAGTTTACCGCGGCGTCGGCTTTTTCATATATTCTGTGACGAATAATGAAGATGACAACGATTGTATTGCTAAAACTTATTCGTACATGAAATAAAATCCAATATGGCGATAAATAGTTTCGGAAGTGAGAAACAAAGGCTTTTTGTGCAAAACCTCAATAGTTGTTAATGAATTATGATTTTTGCAATGCCCGAAGATCGTTGCGGAATTTTTTCCACAGGATAGCAGGAAGAACTTCCAAAATGGGATGGAAGAAAGTCCTGACAACGGTATTGTTCGTAGGAGTTGTTGGGACGGTGATTCTCATGTACCTCTGTGGAAGTAACTTTTGTACCGTATCGCCTGTCATTCAAACCACCGACGTCCATTCCGCCGTTCCTTTGTCAGAAATTGACGCATATAAGCAGGGTATGCTACCAGCTAACATATTCTCGAACAGAGATATTGAACATTTATATAATTTAAAACTTGAAAAAGTTGATGTGATAGTATTTCTTCATGTACAGAAAACCGGTGGCACAACACTGGGCAGACATTTGGTACGGAATCTAGAACTTGAAACTCCATGTCAGTGTTTTAAAAAGAAAAAACGGTGTGATTGTTATACTGATAAAAAGACAATTTGGTTGTTTAGTCGTTATTCAACAGGGTGGATATGCGGGCTTCATGCCGACTGGACCGAGCTAACAGCATGTGTGGAAGATGCCATGAATAAGAAAGAGGAGAAAAAGAGACACAGAAGGTAAAGTAGTTCAGTCAGTTTGATTTAAATGTTATAAACCATGTGTGATGAATATGTCTAGAATCTCAGCCCAGCCACAGTCTCAGTGATTATTGATATCCGACATTAGGCCATCCTTTAAAACATGGTCTAGTTTGACTCTAGATCTATTGTACGGTAATTAATGTTTTGTGTGCTTCAAGTTTATATCAGCCCTATAATTGATAGTCAACAATGTAAATTACTTACAACTTTTATATTGACATTTATAAACTAGCATAATGGTTATTAATATGAACTAAGACGTTGTCTCTTTTGGGGTCAAACTTTAGTTACATAAGTATAATAAACAACAAATACTAAATAAACTTTAAAGTACATGTATTAATCCTTTACTTCATATAGACGCCTTGGACACCTCTAATATAGACGCCTTTGGACACCTAATATAGAAGGCTTTTGAATTATTCAGTGAATTATGTTAATAGTATCATAAAGATTTTTAATTTTGTGTCTCCCGAGTTGTGGACAGCGGGTCGGATATCCAAATAATAAAGAAGCTGTCTATTCATGCCCTATGTAATCATGCTACAGAAATGGATGCTGGTCACAAAAAGTTTTCAGCATCTCGTGACAATTGGGTTTTTCTTCAGTTATTAATGTTTCTTGCATAATTTAAATTTTACAGTGTGTACCTAACCTGTTAGGAGAGAAACATATGTCAACGGTCTGGTTAGCTCAGTCAGTAAAACACATGCCCTGAAAGTGAAAGTCCCTGGTTTGAGTCACGCAATGACTGCATATTTTTCTTGTCCTTTTACATGAAAATTATACATGTCTATACTGTAATTTACACTGTACTGATAGCCAGTATGTATTCATAATGGGGTTTAACATCAATTTCAATACAAACTCAGAAGACCTAGGAACAAATCTCAGTACAGCCACCGTCCTTTTGCAAGTAACCTGCTAATTTTCTCTAAAAATGTTTTTGGACTGCTGGAGTGAGGATTGAACCGACAACTTTGGCAGTGAGAAGTTTGTGGTCATCTTACAGCAACTTCTTTGACAACTCTACCACCGAAAGAACCATTTGTATAATTCTAAACACCAGACATTCATGCTGTATTCAAGCATAAATAGAGCTCTTGCAGTTTAAATAATAGATTTAGGCAGGCTGAGAATGACTGAGAATTAAATAAATATGTATGTATACAAATGTAATTACTTTGAATTACACATCTATTATTCTTTAATGTTTTATAATAGACTTTTAGTGATATTGTCATTCCATCAGTTTCAAATCATTGGTTGCATTTTTGTTTTGGTATTGTAGGACAACTTAAGTGTCAGGTTGACAGTAGTTTAATTTTTTTATTGGAGATTGTGAAGTCTCTGGTTCCCACAGCAGCAATCTTAGATATGTGTTAAACATGACATTAGTTGACCTATCTGTATGGTCAGCCATGTATATTCAATATACTTATATGATAAATGCAGTGTGTATTTGTTCAGGATACTATTTGCATTTTCCACTATGATTTCAGAAGCTACAAGTACTGTGTGGGGCATTGGTCAATTTGCTTCTGAATGACCAAGAACAGTAAACTAGTTGACAAAGTGATAGACATATAGTTTATTCAGTAATATAGGCCATTGGCCCAAAATACAATAGACAAACATTTTGTAAACAAACATTGGAGTGACAACCAAGTAGAATGGAACAAACAAATTGAAAACATAAATTAACTTATATTTATAGAGTTATATTTTCTAATTCCAGTTTTCTTTTATCAAAAGCATTTAACAATTACTTTGAGAAATATCATGTTTGTCTGATGAAGACATAATTGTATAAAATAGATTTAAAGATCTAGATCTTAGCCAGGCATCTTTAAAGTATAGTAGTCTGAGGTGTTCATAAATTGGGCATTCGAAAAAGAAATGAAACTTTTTGTTTTAATCATTGCATGAAAATGTCAAAATTATCTTCAGTTGCATGCATTTGTTTGTCATTTTATTTTTGTATATGCTATTTTATTTTCGCTCAATTGCAAAGAAACCACAAAGCTATAATGAACAGAGTGAGTTTTGTATTGGAAAAAGATCCCATCTTATCATTTTTAGCTCTACTGGACAAAGACCAGCAGGGCTTATGTTGTGCTAAATTGTCTGTCGTCGTCCGTTCATTCATCTGTCTGTTAACCTTTTTCTTATAGATGCGATAGCACAATCATTTTGCATTGAATCTTAACCAAACTTGTACAGCAGTTATATAACCACAAGATTGCGGAGTTCTTCCTTGAACCAGTGATATTCGACCACAAATTCCCCACGTCACAGGACTTATAAGCACATTTTAAACAAATTTTTCTCTGAAAGTTCAAGGCTTAGTCTTAAGATATTTTACATGTAGCATTGCCTGGAGGTCCTTGAAAAGATTTGTTGAAGTCAGATCACTGGGTTTAAATTTGGGGCTGCCACAGGGGTTACTGTTTTACATAAAGTTATATAGGGAAAATGTTGTAGATATGAAAGCACCTTCATTTTTCATTGAATCTTAACCAAACTTCCACAGCAGTTATATATCTACAAGATCTCAGACAAGTTCTTGAATCAGTGTGATTTGATCACAAATGCCCCCGCCACAGGGCTAATAAGCACATTTTAAAGGAACTTTAAAAAACATTATCTCTGGAAGTTCAAGGCTTAGACCTTAGATATTTTACATGTAGCATTGCATGGATGCCCCCTAAAAGATTTGTTGAAGTCAGTCCCTGGGGTCGAATTTGGGGTTGCCCATCACTGTTTTGCACGGAGACAAGAGTTATATAGGGAAAATGTTGAATACACGATAGCACCTTCATTTTTCATTGAATCTTAAATTCCGAACTTGTACAGCAGTTATATATTCACAAGATCTTGTGCGAGATTTGAACCAGCATGATTTGACCACAAATGCCCCACCACAGGGCTTATAAGCACATTTTAAGTGAAACTTTAAAAAGAAATTCTCTGAAAGTTCAAGGCCTAGACCTTAGATATTTTATGTGTAGCATTGCGTGGTGGTAGCCAAAAAGATTTGTTGAAGAGGAAATCCTCTGAAATGGTCATCTGTCCATTTGTTGCAAGTAAAGTAATTCAGGCCCTCTTGGGCCTATTGTTTTATTAAATGGCTTGTTTGCTGTTGCTTTGTTTTAAAATGATTCCATGTAACTTTATTGGTAGGTCCTTTGGGAGCTTTGGATAATTTGTTCTGAAAGTCCTTTACTGAAAGCTTTTAAAGATTTAATTATACAATATATATTTAAATTTTTATTCATTTTTCTTTTTTTAAAGTTTTCTAAAAAATATTATATCTTATATTTGACACAGGTATCTGTACATTTCAATTTTACGGGATCCAGTAAAGAGGTACCTGAGTGAATGGAAACATGTACAAAGAGGCGCCACATGGAAAACATCACGCTTGATTTGTAATGGGAGACCTCCGACACATGACGAGTTGAAGCCGTGTTATAACAGCAGTGACTGGCAAGGTGTGACACTTGATGAATTCCTTAATTGTAGAGACAATCTGGCAAAGAATCGGCAGACCAGAATGCTGGCAGATTTGACAAAAGTGAATTGTTACAACACTTCCAGCATTGAACAAGATGAGAGAGATCAGATTATGCTGGATAGTGCCAAAGAAAATTTGCTAAAGTTGGCATACTTTGGACTTACTGAATTTCAGAAATATACACAAATGCTGTTTGAGCACACGTTTAAAATGAAGTTTAAAACACCTTTCAGTCAGCTTCCAGTGACCCATAGTGATAAGACAAAAATAAGTGAAGAACAAAAACATCGAATTTTAGAGCAGAATAAACTTGATATTCAGTTGTACCAGTTTGCCAAGGACTTGTTCCTACAACGTATTAGACAGATGAAGAAGGACATCAAGGATTACTCCCCAATTGTGGATTATGAACTAGAAAATGATGTTTTTGATGATTCTGTTGACATCGAAGAGGAAACAGATGAAGAAGAGGGATATATCTGAACATTTTTTTGTGAACAGTGAAAATATGTTAATAATTGAAGAACCATATATTAAACATCAGTTTAGTTAAACTGTAGTTTAACAGGAAAAAAGAGTTCTGTTTTATACTATAAAAAAATCTCATGCATAGTATATGCTGAATGTCTATAGGCTATTTTAAGAGCTGTTTGTTCTTCATTTGCATTAAAGGGACACACAGAAATGTTGATGTTAATTTTACTCCTGTTCATGCATGGATCATTGTTTACACCAGTCAACATGTAACCCTACTGAGATAGTTTTGTAAACTCTGATACTGTCTGAATCTTCATATTTAAGAAATGATTATCAGTTTTTAGTGGTGACGCACCTATTTATTTTATTTGTCTAATCAAATTGATAAAAACTGATTAAATTAAAGATAAATAGTTAACACCTTTTGTCAAAAATGACCACAACTCTACCGAAGAGGAAAGCTTTACAGCATTTACAAGAGTTATGCCCCTTGTAAAATAGAAACTACATTAAGGGTCTGAATACATAACATTTATTTTTAATTTCATTTTTAAATCATGAAAATATTATATATTATGGTAAAGAGTGTCACAAAAATGATGTTGAGTAGAAATTTATCAAAATTGCTGAGTGCCCCTTTAAGAACTGATGCTTTGGCTTACACAATTATTGCTTTAGATTCAAAGTTAATATTTTAATTTATGCATAATTAAATGATCAGTTTTTACACTTAAAACTTTAAATTTAATTTTATTTTGCTAGACATATATGCTGAGTTTTCCTGATACATGACTACAAGAATTAGAATATTAGTTTTTTTATCAGAGACAAGTACCAATAACTGGAGGTCAATTTCGGGTGATACACTTTGCGTTTATCAAATCTTGCAAACACAACTATTCCTGAACCAACCAACAGATTTGTGTGATCAAAAGAAAGTGCTTGATTTTAATTTTAAGTGGTAAATTTTCATATTAGGTCAATATGGAATTATTGCCACCCATGGATAATTAACTTTTTCCTCTTTCTGCATAAAATTTATATAACTGTAAAGTGTGCAGTTTAAATGTTTTTATTAAAACTAGTAAACTACCTTTTTTTAAATGAAAAAATAAATATTTTTTGTTAACGACCAGTAATAATTTTAATTTAGGAGAAAAATTAAATAGTCCATAACAATAAATAATAAAAGAAAATTATCAGCTTTACTTTGGTAGATAAATTTTTATATGCAGACAAATGTTCAAAAAGTTATTAAAGAAATACTGTTGGGAAGCATGTTGTGGTTCAGTGCTATAGCACTGTCCCCCTGATCGGAGGGTTGTAGGTTTGATTCTCCGCCAAGGCTACATGTGGTGTGAGCAAAACACTATTTCTGCATATGCTTAATACTGGTTCTGCCCAGGAAGACTTCACGCGGGATGAATTAGTTGTTTCACAATCGTTGTAAAATAGATAAGTTTAAACTAAATAAATACTAAAGGTGCCAACAATATTTTCAGCAATTTATATTAAATTGATATCAGCTTGCCAATCTCTTTAATTAAGTCACTGATCATATGTTCATATGTTGATTCTTTCAGGAATTAAAATCTATACAAAATAATTTAAAGAACTAGTCGGACTTGATTAGCTCAGTCGTTAGCACATTTGACAATCAATCCAGAGGTCACAAGTTTGAATCCCCACTCAGCCACAATCTCCATGATGGTTGATAAACGACATTTATCATTATCACTTGTCTCCCATCACTGATTCAAGTGGGAAAGTTATCAGTTACTTGTGGAGATGGGGTGTGCTCGAGTACTTGTTTACCTTCCAGGAACCCATGAAACTGGTCAGGTTAACTGATCGTCTGTTAGCCCTCGATGGAATATTAAAGAACTAAATCATCATCTTAATATAAATAAATTTATAATTGGTTCATAAAAAACGGACTCCCACCTTATTTACATTTTTGCACAATTTTGTAAAATACCTCTTTAGAACATTATATTGTCAGGTATTTGGAGAAATTTTATAACCAGTGACTTAATTACAGAGATTGTATCATCAATAGATCACAGCTTAAGTTTCTTCTTCTTCCAGTATCAATGTATTGTAGTATTGTCACACTGGTGGCACTTAAAAATTATCTTAATAACTCTTTTAATCTTTGTCTGAATTTAATTTTAATACCAAAGTGAAGCTGATAAAAATTGAGACTACTAAAAATTATTACGGTAATTATTTTATATTTTTCTTTTGAAGATAAATTATTACAGGTTGAAAATGAAAAATGTTTGAATTTAAAAGAAATATTTATTTTTTAACAAAACATGTGGTGTACTTGATTTGACAAACACATTTTAACAACACGCTATAGGAATGGGAATTTTAATTCAAAAAATGAATAAGTAAGTTCTCCATCGATAGTGAAAATTTCATAAAGATATTCAAAGTTTTTCTTATTTCTTAATTTAAAAATGGGCTAAGATGAGAGAATAATCACACAAACATAACTGTAAGCATATAAATTGTTCAATTCTTTATATTAAAAAAATGAAAAGTTCACCACCCAAAGTTACAATCAAGCCCTTTCTTTTGATACCAAAATCATAAAAATATGTTGGTTGGTTCAGGAGGAGTTGTGTTTCCAAGTTTTAGAAAACCCCAAATGTGCAACCCAAAATTTAGACAAGTGCCTGTAGTTGCCCATCTCTGTTTATATGTCTCTGTTATAACTAAAATATATTTTGTAAAAGTTGACTAACTTTTGCCGCAACCCGAATGTGGCACTATCTCATTTTAGTATTAACCCCATTTTAGATATACTTTATTTAGGCCAAATCAGAAAATATTTTTGTTTCCTGTGACATGTTGGAATAAAACTGGGTCGGTTGGTAGGATTTTTTTTTCTTAATGGTTTATGAATCGAAATAGAGTGAAAGACGAAATTTTGACTCTGGCCCCCTCCCTCCCACTTTCCGAGAGTTATGGGCGGGGGGAAGGGGGGTCAGGTCACAGGAAACCAAAAAAATTCATTTGGCCTTACTTGATTGTGATACTTCAGTGTTTTTGTTCATTGCTGTCTAGACTGTTTTCTGGGTAAACACATATGTACTGAGTGTTTTTTAAGTGAGGTGATTAGATCGAGGCTGGGATTAAGTACTTAACTTCTTCCTGTCAAAAGAAGTTTAAACCCAATGCACTACCCACTTATATTGCTATTGGTTTTGTTTGGTTAGTAAAAAAGAACTGGATTAGTAACATTGTTTTACTTTTAAAATGATTAAGACAGAAATATAAATTTTATTTATTTACCTAACATATCGATATTCAGCAAAAATACAAGGTATCCACTTATTGTAATGTTGATGCATTCACGATGTGTACTAAGTAAAGTTACTGTTGATCCAGCACTCAACATGCCATATGAGTGATGGCAAGAATAGGACCACTGTGGCTCATGCATGTCATAAGAAGCGACAATTTGAGTAATACGATAGAAATTGCTGAAACTCTGCAGTTCTGCAGGTATTAAGGTTCTAGGTTCATTCTGCATATTCATTTGTTGGTGTATTTTTTTTTAAATCTGTATGTTAATTTGTTGTTTTTGTACATGTAGAGTGAACCTGGAATCTTCCTTCCTGTTGGCGTCGAATAACCTATAATGTGTTGGTACGCCGTAAAACTCCATTCATTCATTATTCCAATAGCTTCTTTACATTGATCTATATTAAACTTTGGCATGATGTAATTAACAACTTTCAATGATTTTCTTAATTGACTATGAAACTGTATTGATGTGTACTAAAGTATTGACAAAATATGTCACACAGGTTATTCTGCACATGCAAATTTTGACCACAGTGATCCTACCTGCTGGTCCCCTTTCACATTGAATATCTCGACAGATTAGTGGCATTAATGGTGTAAAAATACCTAATTAATATTTAACAAAGAAGTTTTATTTTAAACAGCTTCAAAATGAAAAGAAGTAAGTCTATTTTGAAAAGATTTGATTTTTGCTGAGCTCATGTTACTCCTGAACATACCATTAGTGATGTCTCCCCTTACAAGACTCTACACAGATTTCAAAAATGTTTAGATATTTATTTTAAGGGGAAAGGGTGAATGGTCTTATAAGTATCTTACATGGGTTTGAGGTTCGGATAAAAAATTCTGTCCTGAGGGAAAACCGTTTTGGTGGAAACGGGGCTCTGCTGAGTTCCCACGAATATTGTTATCCCAAGGGATAGAATTTTCTATCTGAACCAAAAAATCGTGTAAGATTATTATTTTGCATACCAAACACATTAAATATTTATTTTAATTAATATTATTATTATATTTTTACCACAATGGTTTTTAATACGTTAAATTAGATACCTTGTAAAAATATGCAGATATCCTTGTTTGGTATTCAATAATGAAATATTCTTACTTGAAATACGAGTATGAGCCAAACCATTCTTGAAATACCGGTAGCCAAACTCATTTCCTTTGGAAAATGTTCACGTGTGGATTAATATCATTTGAAAGAAATTTCTGATTTTAGTAAAAAGTTGGCTCTGAGTCTCATATTTAATGTTGATAATGGAGTATACATACAAAGCAAGAGGTGGTAGTTATAGATTATTGCATTATTGATAAATTTTCATAGAAGAATAAGCAAAACTTAAAAGTGTATTTTAGTGTCATATATTTGACCTTATAATGAAATCCCATGCTCATTTTCATCTCATATTTAGCAGTACAATTTCTACAAGCATTCAGCATTTGACTCATTTACATTCCTTGAAAATGAAAGGTTTTTTTTCTTAGATAAGAGTTGCACTTGGCTGTCGAAAGTCTGTATGAACCATTGATTATGAATTTTGTTGTATTAGAATGATCAATCATCCATGTTTTTTATCATTGTAACAAAACAACACACATCACATGCATTCTTCCAAGATTGGTTGTCATTAGCAACTGTGCATAACCAATAGTCGATGATGATTGGTTGCCAATAGTAACTGTACATAAACAATAGTTGGTGATGATTGGTTATCATTAGCAACTGTGTGTAACCAATAGTCAGTGATGAATGGTTGCTAATAGAACCATGCGTAACCAATAATCGATGATGATTGTTTGCTAATAGCAACAGTGCATAACCAATAGTCAGTGATGATTGGTTGTCATTAGCAGCTGTGTGTAACCGATAGTCAGTGATGATTGGGTGTCAATAGCAATTGTGCATAACCAATAGTCACTGATGACTGTTTGTCATTAGCAACTGTTTGTAATCAATAGTCACTGATGATTGGTTGCCAATAGTGACTGTGCATAGCCAATAGTCACTGATGATTGGTGGTAACAAGAAAATGAGTGCCATTCAGCAATCACTGCCAGTATATTTATACGCCACTGTCCATGTCCTCATGATTTTTTTTTAATTTGCTTTGCTACTGATTCAGCTATATTTGTAATATTATGTTATTAAAGAAACTATATCTCGTATAGTGTTTGAGAGTGTTACCCTTGTTCTGTTTGAATATTTGTCGACAGTCTGAGGTCGAATTGGTTTTGGGTCAGTAATTTTTGTAAGAGTCAAATGTATTTAATTAATATATTGTGATCCCTTTGACCTTATTTTCGGTAAAATTATGTTTTCCACTCAATAACTTTAGAAAGGATCTGTGTATTTACTAAGTTCTATATGTTGCTTTATAATAATAAAAGGTCAACTATAATATTTGCCAACATTGGTCAAATTTTTAACTTGAGTTATGGGCCCTTTTTTATTTAAATTTTGGTAAAAAATATAAAGTCAGGACATTTTTAGTTTTTATATAGATTGTCAACATTACTACATATTTATATAATAATTTTATAATATTTTTTTTTAATGATTTTGTTCAATAACCTATCTTGTGATCTGCATATACCAAATAATAAATCACAACCCATGATAAAGTATGTTATATCTACCTAAGTAATGACAATACAGAATCATGGCTAACCATGAGGAGAAATACATGTACTGATATACTTATTGGTGATTTTCTCCCACTTTGGTATGTAGCAATCCATTAAACTGATGATTTACTCCCGCCAATACATGCTGCCATTTGTATATAGAATGTTCAATGTAGTACAATGAAATGCATGATGATACTATATATTTTAATAAGATATATTCAATTTTTATAGATTCACCCACCTTGAATATTGATTGTTGTGTTTGCATTGTGAGGTAGTGGAATCTACAGGATTTCTAAACTTAATATATTAATTGCTAGATTCTCATCCAAATTTTCATTTTATACGGGGGATTCTATTTTTTATTTATTGTTTTAATTTTTTTTTTTTTTATGGTAATAAAAACGGTTGTTGGGGCATGAAAATAAAGGGATGTGCAGGAATAATAATCAAGCAATTCATTTATTATGACCCAGATATACACAGAAACTGTTCAATTGTTTTAAAGCAGTTTGCATACAGAGAGATTAAATTAAAGTCTACTCAAACTAATGTAAGGTAAAACTAGAAGAATCTTTTATGGCTTGATGCGGATATATATTCCGTATATGGGTGTCAATATACTGTATTGATGTATCATGATTTGTTTTTTTTCTTAAGTGTGTGTTTAAAGATTTGTTTATAATTACAGCTGCCAGTATTTTATTTATAGCAATGTATATCACATCTTCTGTAACTTTTGATAAATGTGTAAATGTAAAACTGTACAGTGTTTGATATTAATTGTTTTGTAGACTTAGTTTTGTGTATATGTCAGTATGACCACAGGGATGGTCTAGTGGTATGCAGAAGGTCGGGGTTTGATCCACGATCAGGTCATACCACTGAATCTTCTTCACTAAGCGCTCAGCATTTTGAAGATAGTTCTAGTTTGGTTTATGAAGTAGTTTTTATCCTTTCCAAGCAAAACTTGTTACGGATGGTTATGAAAATGATGTATGAGACTATTCCTTGAATTGGTGAACTTGGACCAGAATGAACAGTAAGAGCAATGCAGGCAGTGTTAAGCTGCTTATTGTCTTCGCCATCATTTCCAACCATTTCAATCAAAAGTAATTTTGATTTTGTAGCCGAACATAAATTATCAATTTGTAGATTTTAAATGCAGTATGACAGGAAAAATCAGTATAAATGTCCAAAACATGTATACTTGTTATTGATCATATGCTTATTTAAGTTTTTAATATTTTTATATACATCTGTTGTGTTATAAAACATGTAAACAACTAATATTGCTTTATTGTAGCCATTTTTTATTTTTTTGAAGTTTGTGTTTTATTTATTTGGTGCTTTGTTTATTTCCGGATGAAATCCATTTACTGCATTAGTGTTTTCTAATGATGTGTGTTTGTAGATAAAGGCATTTCACAGACAAAATAAATGATGATAAAACGTGTGTGTTGCACTGATAAATACGTTGTTACTGTCATGACATGTGTATTACACTCGCATAGGTATTTCACTGATGTGTGTATTACACTCGCATAGGTATTTCACTGATGTGTGTATTACACTCGCATAAGAACTTCACTGATGTGTGTATAACACTCACTTAGGTATTTCACTGATGTGTGTATTACACTCACATAGGTATTTCACTGATGTGTTTATTACACTCGCATAGGTATTTCACTGATGTGTGTATTACACTCGCATAGGAATTTCAATGATGTGTGTATAACACTCACTTAGGTATTTCACTGATGTGTGTATTACACTCACATAGGTATTTCACTGATGTGTTTATTACACTCGCATAGGTATTTCACTGATGTGTGTATTACACTCGCATAGGTATTTCAGTGATGTGTGTATTACACTCGCATAGGTATTTCACTAATGTGTGTATTACACCTGCATAGGTATTTCACTGATGTGTGTATTACACTCGCATAGGTATTTCACTGATATGTGTATTACACTTGCATAGGTATTTCACTGATATGTTTATTACACTTGCATAGGTATTTCACTGATGTGTATATTACACTTGCATAGGAATTTCACTGATGTGTGTTTTAGTTACACATCTTGGAGAAAATGTTACACTAATTTTGGTATTACTATAATCTGTGATGATGTTTTGAGCTCACCTGAGCCAAAGGCTCACAGGTGGGCATTTGTGATCACTCTGTGTCTGTTGTTAACTTTTGCTTTGGATGACTTCTTCTCTGAGACCGCCTGACAGATTTTCACAAAATTTTGTTTGAAGAATTCTTACATAAAGCTCTCTCAAGTTTGTTCAGATGAGGATCCTGGGGTATACTTTGGCTTATCAGTTGTATTTCTCAAAACTCTTCTCTAAAAGTATGGACATTTGATATTTTACCTGTCTTCTAGTTGATTTTAACATTTATTTTAGGTATCTTCTGATCATTTAGATGTCTGAAGTATTGATTAGTCTCAAAAGTTTACACTGGGTCCATAATCAGGGATGCAGTAACCCATGTATTGCTACAGATTGGGTTGGCTGCTACAATGCCCATGCCTATTTTTAAAAATGCAGCGAATGTTCCACCGTGGCTAAGGTGGTGTAATCTATGACCACTAACCCGTCATCAATGAGGTCATGAGTTCAAACTTTGCTTGTTCAAAAAAATTAGACAGTGGTTCTACTCAAGACTCATTCTAACGCCTTCCTCCACTTATGATGATGATATTTTATTTATTATCACCACCGGTTTCCCATATGGACAAGCCTCAAGAAGAGTATTAGTTATATTAGGTTTTTGGAGGGTAGTCCAAAGATACAGAAGACCCTTCTGTAGCATCCCTGGTTCTTTTACATGCACCAATGTATGGTACCTTGATATTTGTTAAATCTAATCCAGAAGACTAGTAAGTATTTTCAGTAGGAGGACTATCAAACCTGCAACCCCAGGGTTAGCAGTCCGGGGCATTAGCCACTGGACCACAACTCCGCTGCCCCTCCACTTATAAAATTGTATATGCCATATATAACCTGTCACATGTTGAAATTTGCAACAGCAACATGTCTGTTTGTAAAATGAACATGCAGAGTAGATCAATCTATAGAATAGGTATTAGAATGATGTCGAAACTGTTTAATAGTGTGTTACACTATCACATGTCTGTGAACTACATAAACAGATGTTTTTACACTGACAGGAAACCTTATTGATTTTCATGTAGACTGTTTTAATACATAACAGTGTTTAGTATATAAATATTTTTGTATTACATGCACACTTAAGAAGTGTGTTCAACATTAGCATGTTTGTTGTGCTCCAGTGACACAGACATCACAGTTACATGGGGTAGGTTTATAATGTTCATACGTATGTTTTAGTTACACAAAATGCACATATCGATAATGTCCCAGTGGGTGTGGAGGGTTCACCCAGGGGATTCAGACAAATTTCCAAATTAATTGTGTCCGCTTTCCAACCCTAAGAATGACACCTTAGCAAAATTAGGGAGGGAGTCTATTCACATATATCTATTTCCCCCATTTGATACCGTTGTCAACTGCTTTATTCCTGCATATCGGGATTTTGTTGTCTAATTTCATAGGTGTGTTTGATGGTACTCCCCATTCGGTAGGCCATGGATATATTGCTTTGCATGAAAATGTTTCACATTACATAAATGTTTTATATTACAAAAGCTGAAGAAAACCTATGCTTTCTCTGTAATGCCATTCTAGTGTGTATTCGTTGTACACTAGCTTTTATGCACATGTTTACAACATTCAATTGGTATAAATAAATAAATGCATGAAGAAAATGATTCACACTGGTTCAGACTTATATGTTTATTCCTTCTTTTGTTATTTTCTGTCTTGTGTTAATTCAAAATATAGAATTTAGACAACTGCCTCAAGATATGACATATTGTTGAAAATTAGATATTACTGAAACATTGTTGATGGAAGTTGTGATGACCCTACAGTACAAAAGTATGATGGTGATGACATGACAGTACGGTGGTGATGACATGACAGTACGGTGGTGATGACACGACAGTGCGGTGGTGATGACACGACAGTGCGGTGGTGATGACACGACAGTGCGGTGGTGATGACACGACAGTGCGGTGGTGATGACACGACAGTGCGGTGGTGATGACACGACAGTGCGGTGGTGATGACACGACAGTGCGATGGTGATGACACGACAGTGCGATGGTGATGACACGACTGTGCGATGGTGATGACACGACAGTGCGATGGTGATGACACGACAGTGGGATGGTGATGATGACACAACAGTTCGATATTCTTACCACATAGCACGAGTTGATTCGTGCTATTTTATCTTGGCCAAACAATTTATTTTTGTAGAATGTTATGCAATAGAATTACACATTTATTTTAGCTTGATTAATTGATTGAATATTAAGCGTAAGTGTATGCAGTCAAGGGCTTACTGATGATCAGTTATCCTAACCCCTCTTTCATAGGATCCTAGAATGTTAACCTGTACTCGAGTATACCCTACTCGACAAGTGATTTTGTGATTGTTGGTGTCTGTCGTCTGTCATCCGTTGTCTGTCGTCCGTCGTTAACTTTTAGTTTCTAACAACTTCTCCTCTGAAACCACTGGGCAAATTTTGATATAACTTTATAGAAATGTTCCTTGGGTGACCCTCTACCAAGTTTGTTCAACCCATCTTGATTCTTCAAAAAACATGGCCACCAGGGGGCGGGGCAAGTTTAATTAGTAAAAACTTAAAAAATCTTTTTGTCAGAAACTACTGGCTCGATTTTAAAATAATTTCACAGAAATGTTCCTTGGGTGACCCTCTACCAAGTTTGTTCAAGCCATCTTGATTCGTCAAAAAACATGGCGACCAGGGGGTGGGGTTAGTTTACTATATAAGCTATAGTAAAAACTTAAAAAATCTTCTTGTCAGAAACTACTTGCTCGATTTTAAAATAATTTCACAGAAATGTTCCTTGGGTGACCCTCTACCAAGTTTGTTCAAGCCATCTTGATTCGTCAAAAAACATGGCGGCCAGGGGGTGGGGTTAGTTTACTATATAAGCTATAGTAAAAACTTAAAAAATCTTCTTGTCAGAAACTACTTGCTCGATTTTAAAATAATTTCACAGAAATGTTCCTTGGGCGACCCTATATCAATGTTGGTTCAAGTCATCTTGGTTTGTCAAAAAACATGGTGGCCAGGAGGTGGGGTTAGTTTATTATATAAGCTAATTAGTAAAAACTTAAAAATCTTCTTGTCAAAAACTACTGGCTCAATTTAAAATAATTTCACAGAAATGGTTTTTGGGTGACCCTCTACCAAGTTTGTTCAAGTCATCTTGATTCGTCAAAAAAACATGGCGGCCAGGGGGTGGGGTTAGTTTACTATATAGGCTATAGTAAAAACTTAAAAAATCTTCTTGTCAGAAACTACTGGCTTGATTTTGATATAATTTCACAGAAATGTTCCTTGGGTGACCCTCTCCCAAGTTAGTTTGTTCAAGCCATCTTGATTCGACAAAAAACATGGCGGCCAGGGGGTGGGGTTAGTTTACTATATGAGCTATAGTAAAAACTTTAAAAAAATCTTCTTGTCAGAAACCACCGGATTAATTTTAAAACAATTTCGCAGGAATGTTCCTTGGGTGACCCTTTACCAAGTTTGTTGGAGCCGTTGTGATTTATTAAAAAACATGACTACCACAGTGAGGTGCTAGTTTACTATATAAGCAGTTATAGTAAAAACTTCAGAAGCCTTCTTGTCAGAATCTACTGACCTGATTTCAATGTTATTTCACTGGCATTTGCCATGGGTGAACCTCTACCAAGTTTGAACTCTTCTATGCATCTGTTACATCTTCAAAACAAATCAAAATTCTTGCCCATATCGTTTTTCTGGAATTTTAAGTGTACATGTATTATACAATCTTCTAAGTTGTGTGACTCAAGGTCAGTCAGGTGAACGATATAGGGCCATCTTTTCCCTCTTGTTTAAATATACTTGTCACATTTGCTAATCTCCAGTCATTTGGGATGCACTCTTCACAAATAGATTTCTGAAAAATAGTAATGATAAAACGATAGAATCAGTACATTCTCTAAGTAGCATTGGGTGGCATTTATCTGGTCCACAGGTTTTAGACACATCTAAAGATTTCAGTTATTTCAACACAATGTCTGGTTTGATAACAATATCACTCAAACAATTTTCTGGATTTGTTCTATCTTCAAACTTTGGAATGTTACCATTATCCTCTCTTGTGAGCCAGGCCCGATTAGCTTAGTTGTTACGCGTCTGACTGTCAATCCAGGGGTCGTGAGTTTGAATCCCCCGCCCGGCAACATTCTCTGTGATGATAGATTTACAACATTGTGTCTTATTTTCATTCGTCTCTCAACACTGATTCAAGTGGGAAAGTTATCAGTTACTTGCGGAGATAGGGTGTGCTCCAGTACTGGTTAATCCCAGGAAACAGTGGTTAGGTTAACTGATCGTCTGGTAGCCCTTGATGGCATAAAAATGAGGCTAAATATTCAATCAAAACTCTCTTGTGAATACAGATAAGATTATGGTATTAAGAAGTTCTGATTTGTCCTCATCTTTAGCATGTGAAAGAATTCTAACATTTCTCGCAAGGGGGGCAAGTCTGTATTTACCTGTATTAAGTCGTAACCGGTTATATGATTTGTTGGGGTTTTTTTGTGTCAAACTGCATAGGGGATAACTAGAGACATAATAATAATAGTAGTAGTATGTCTCTGGGATAACAAACACTTTTTTGAAGAAAAAAAATAACAAAAACAATGCATTGATGACTGTGAAACTTTGAAAATGGATTCTTTGATTTGAACATGTACTGTATTATATAAAATTAGCCTGATCAAATATGGCGTAAATGGACAGCTTTTTTATAAAAATCTTTAAAAGGCTCCCTGGAGATGTGCAATATGTCGCACTAATATAAAATCTGCCCAAAAGCCATCTTGCGGCCTTGTATGGCAGTTGGCCTAAAGTTATTAGGCCTAAGTCACTGATAAAACAAGAACCCTTTGAATTGTATGTACTTGTTTGATGCAGTAACTGGTATTATGTGATATGATGTCCTAATGCTATCTTATTTCTTGTATCTGTATCTAATGTCGGTCAATAGCATGTTGTTGTTGTTTTGTTTGCAGAATTATGGATCCACGAGATATTCCATTGATTTTCTATTCGGTAAATTCCGCGCCCAAATTCCGGATATAATCGGAGATCCGAAACAATAAATAAATAAATCTTAAACCGCATTCTTAATTCCTATCTCTAACATATTTTACGATATATATATGAATAAAAGATAAATAAAACACAAAATTTTAATAAATTAACTTATTTTTTTTCAAAATCTCTCGAACGAGAACAAATGTTGGGATGGTGATTTTCAGCGCTTCAAAATGGCGTGTAAAAGAAGTATGTGGATGGATAAGCATTCAGCTTTTGTTGATCATACTGACACTGCAAATGCTCCATGCAAAGACTTTTATCACATTTTTGTCACAGAAAATCAGGTATAGTTATGCAATACAATAACCTGTCAAATACGGAATAGTGAATAAGATCAACATAATTTAATTGAGAATTGATAGTTGTTTACATGGGGAAATTCCAAAATGTTGTCGTTTCGTTCACATGCATGTTCGTACCTGTATTTGAAATTAACATTTTTTTTTTAACCTGTGAATAATTATAATGAATGTCATTAAAATTATGATAACGATTTATATTATAATAGTTTGGTCGAAAATAGTAAAACGGAAATAAGTAGTTCGCAAACAAATAAATGATTACCACTGTGTACAGCGGCACAATGGACTCACAGGCCCTATATTACTATAGCTTTTGGGTAGCTATATATAGTAAATAATGGAAAGATAGGACACTTCAAAAATACCCAAATCACTGAATCCATGACCGATTTCAATGAAATAAAGTTATAGCGTACGTAGAAAATAATATTCAAAACATATATACCTTGTTTACCTAATATCGCGATATACCTATTACCGCAAATGCCCGTATAATAACAATCTTAGAAGACATGTGCAAAGCTCCAACTTCCGTTAGCGTCGGCATTTGTTTGCATTTCGTATCGGCAACTGTTTTTTACTTAGCACACTCAAGTAACCTTATTACTGTTTAGTATTGATGCCATTCTTTACATGGTTGAATTTTTTTAGACTCGCGGTATTAGGTATGATCAATATACATCATGTAATAACAACAGAAAGGTTGTATTTTGCCTATAAAATTAATATTTTACTTTCCTAAACGAGTCCAACATTTGCCTTGCCTAGTTACTTCCTGTTTCACAGTGTGAATATCTTGTATGATTTTGATTGGTTATCAGGTGCCGTTTGACAGATGGCGGGAAATAAGTTTTCGGTCTTTCCGTACACACACCATAACGTTATACTATAGATGAACATTATAAAACAATAACCATTTAATTGTTGACATCAAGGGTATATCGTTTGACATGTTTTCATGTTTATTATGTCATATTTTTTATATATTCTAACCAGATTTCCAACCTTCATAATGTAAGGTTTAAATTTTGGCTAATCATACAATGACGACACATTTAGTCCATGTCAGTACCGGATGTGTACAGCCTTTGTAAATGTAGAAACTTGGATTTCACGGAAAAATGCATATTTCTTGCTAATTGCTGTTTTCAAAGAGATCAACGATAGTCAGAAGGTTTATTATGATTTTGTCCACGGATTTAATTTAAGTTTTCTCGCTTCGCACCTATATGTTCTTCGAACCAGATATGGTCATTTTGAAGTGTCCTACCTTTCCATTATTTACTCTATATAGCTATCCAAAAGCTATAGTAAGATAGGGCCTGTGAATGGACTTGAACGTAAATAAGGAAAGGAAAATGGCATGCAAAGAATCATTTATTAAATTTTGGCAAATTTATCATTGTTTTATAATGTTTTGATTATGAAAATGATCTTAAATTAAAAATATTACAGTTTGATTTGTGTTGTTTTAATGGCAGGAATTTGATTAAATCTATACAAATTTTGTAATCATATAATGGTTATCCTTTGTTTTCACTGACATCACGATTGTGTACACAATTACCTATAATGCAACACTTGCATGCTAAAACCTCCATCTTGGCCCCTTAGAAAAACAGTCGCTGATAACCGTAGTGTCTAAATAAAATAGCGTAAAAATTGTTTGACTTGTGTTAAATGGCAAACATTTACATGATAATATAATAGTAAATATCAGGAAAACGGATATATGTGTAAAATTTAACATGCATAACTTTTTTTTAGATAATAAAGCGATTTTTTAAACAATTATTACCATTGATAAACACCAACATGTTAATTGATGATTAACCTTACTCAAACATTAGGTGTGAATATCGTCAGTAACTGAAACAACCAAGTTTATTGGCATATCAGCAAATCTATGGATTAACTTCAATAGTTAATTGCTTGTTGTCATCTTAAATTAGTAAAGCTTCTATCAGTGTGTTTCAGCATAGTTTAAAACTAGTTTGGTTGGCGTCGGCAATTACAATTATTACCATTTACATGAGGATTTATGATTCATTTTTTAAATCTTTTATTTCTTCTTTTTTTCTTTACATTTTAGTAAAATAATAGGGTTATCAGGTAGGTGAACACTCATCCCTTGCAACTCATGTTTGTGTTCACCAAATGCACATTTTTAAAAAGTCAAATATACATAGAAATATTTCTCAAGGCTGGTAGACAAGGATTTTCCATCTTCACAGCTTCATAAGTAATGTATGTTCTTGTGTTTTTTTCATATTTGAAGTCTTTAAGAAAGGATACTGGGTACATACATTCATCTCGAATACCTATGTTAACAAAAACACATATTTTCAAAAAAAATCAAAAAGATTTATAACTTAAAATATTTATTTACAATTGATTGCAATAAATCTAAAACAGACATAATGTTAGCTGTTCCTAAATTAGAAATTCATGAAAAATAGTTTTATTGAACCTGTTCTGTATAAACCTGTATAAAATAAAGAAATACATAATTATGTTACTTGTTATTAACATTCACTACAGTCTATTTAATATCAAGTTTGATAAACAGCATATTGAACATAAGGGCTAGGGGAACAGCGTTATATTAATTTTAACAGTATTCTACGAACATTGTTTGAATTCATAAAAGTATTCTCTTATTCATAAAGACTTGTGTAATATACTTCGGCCATACTGTGTATATTGTAAAAAGTATTTCCACTGACTCTTTGATAAGCTCTACTAATCTCCAACCACCACATGCAGGAGTGCCAATTATGTGCGCATGTCAAACTTCAGATAGCATCAATCACCGCAGGGTTTATCAGTTTATGGCAGGATGTACATAAGATTACATAATACCATGGTAATTGTTAGTTAATGACCATTGACAATTGTGACTTACAAGTAAAAAATGAAATATCTGTCACTTTTTTTTGTAACATCTGCCTAACATCCGTCGTATATTTTTGAAGTGAAAATAAAATTTCAATTTTAGGGCTTGCATAATCATTAATAATATCAATTTCCAGAATTTTTTTTGAATATTTATCAAATTTAATATCTACAAGATACGGGAATAATAAACCCGCGAATATCAAGCAACATACATTTAAATACAATTAAGGAATGCCAGTGACTTACTATGTCTCTTGGAATATGTACGATTGTGGACAGGGTTACTTTTTAAACCTAGTCTTCTACAAAGATATAAATAAAGGTTTTGTGTTAAAATTCAAATTCATTCAAAAATGTAATATTTCAATTGACCAATAATGTTATAATTATATATGAATTAACATTATTGGGTGATAAGATTAATTTCTGTTGTTTTTTCACTCCACTAATATCCATTACCAAGAGTTGATTTGCTGGGGACACAAAATAGCGACTCGTAAGGTGCGCATATTGTGTGACGTCACATGGAAACAACGGATACCTATTACCACGAGTCTAAAACTTTGTCAACCATGTAAATAATGGCAACAACAATAAACAATAATTAAGTTACTTAAGGTGCTGAGTAATAAACTGTTGCTGGCATGAAATGTAAACAAATGTGGACTCTAATGGAAGTTAGAGCTTTGCGCATGTCTGGGATGTTGTGGTAATAGGTATATCGCGGTATTAAGTATACAAGGAATAAGTATTTTAAAAAAAAGTTAACATAATTTGCTTGGAATGGTCTAGTTTTTAAGAGAATTCCATCATATTCAAAGTAACAATTGTATTCTTGAAATGAATGGAAGTTGAGATATAATTGAAAATGAGATTGTGCAAGATTTAGCTTGAATAAGGGAGCATTCACAAAATATAAGTCAGTAGCAGCTGTACTTCAGCTAATATTAGTCTGGCAGTGCTGAAGGGTCTCTCAGTGGAACTTGCACCAATACTTACTTTGCTTTTCAATGCCTCACATCAACAGGAATCTCTCCCTGATGTATAAAAAGGCCAATGTAACTCCGATCTACAAAAAAGGTGACAAGACTACTCCCTCTAATTATCGTCCTGTTTCTCTAACTTGTATCTGTTTTAAGTTCTTGGAGCACATTGTGTGTAGCAAATTCATGCATCATCTCAATCGTCACAATATTCCATATCCTGTACAGCACGTAGCTGTGAAAGCCAACTTACTGAATTTGTAGATGACATAGCTGTTAATATGCAAAAAGGCTGACAAAATGATGTAGTGGTGATGGATTTTGCCAAGGCATTTGATAAGGTGGCACACAATGGGCTTCTCTACAAACTCTCATCTTATGGAGTGAAGGGTTCAGCTTTGGGATGGATCGGTTCTTTTTTTTGGCGGGCGTTTCCAGCGAGTAGTACTCAAGGGGAAAGCATCTTCATCTGTCCCTGTACTTTCAGGTGTCCATCAGGGCTCTGTCCTGTGACCAGTTCTATTTCTGGTCTATATAAACAACCTCCACAGTACAGTCCGTCTTTTCGCAGATGACACACTGTTGTATCTATCCATACACAGTCCGAACGATTGCAACAAGCTACAGATACAGATCATCTTGATCTTTAAAATCTTGAAAGATGGGAAGCTGACTTGCAGATGTTGTTTCACCCTGACAAGTATGAGGTGTTTCATATCACCACTAATAGAACCCCTATTCAACACAGCTATTCTCTTGATGGTCATATACTCTCATCCATCCCACTGATAAAATATCTTGGTATAAGCATTGGCCACGACTTAAAGTGGAATAAACACATCAACTCTGTCTCCTCTAAAGCCAGTCAGACTCTAGGTTTTCTGAAGCGCAACATCAAAATCGACTCACAGATTATCAAAGAATAAGCATATAAATCCCTTATTTTCCCAAACTGGAATACTGTTCCACAGTCCGGGACCCAAAGTGCACCAAGGACAAGGAATGTGACCTATCTAATCACAGATTAGTATGCCAGCTCGAAATGGTCCAGAGGAGAGCTGCAAGATGGGTTATGAAAAGATATCATAACACATCGAGTGTTACCGACATGCTGCATAGTCTGGAGTGAAGATCTCTCAAGCAAAGACGAGCGGACTCAAAACTGTGTATGCTTTACAAAATTCAGAACAACCTGGTAGCTACAAATGAGGATGATTACCTCACCAGAGGCACAAGTAGACGCCAACATTAATATCATCAGCTACGGGCAGACAGGGATTTTCTTTCTTTCCATGAACTGTTGTGCAATGGAATCAGCTCCCACTTACACCTGTCTGGCAGTCGCTGGATTCCTTCAAGGCCCAGATCTTGAAGACCCAGCACTCGCGGCTTATTTAATTCTTAAACTCTTTTGTCCTCTTTTATTCTTTCCCTCTCTTTACTTCCTTCTATCTCTACTATTATGTTAATATCTGAGATGGGGACTTTGTCAAAACTATGTTCAAACATATATCGTGTTTAAGTATTGACAATTACAGTTTAAAATGAAAGATGTCAGAATAAAGTCCTGCTTTCAGTGTTAGTTGTGTGTGGTGTTAGAAAAAAATTTAATAAAGGGACAGATCCAGGTGTTCAGTTTAGAGGGAGCATACTTAGGGAGCGCAACACAATATCTGAACTGACACACATTTTTTTTCAGTAGAAATATAGTGAATTTTAATAAAATATTGGAGTTTAGTAGGAGCGTGCATCGTTTTTGATGTTAAAGGCATTTATACAACACAGGAAAAACATATTTATGGAAATCTAGCACTCGGGGGGTAAGATCTTGCATTCTCAGAGAACCTCATTTTTTTCATATTCCTCACATTCATGAAACTTGTTATTATTCAAATTAAACATGTCTTTTGAGCATCAGAATATGAAGAAAGGAAAATAGTCCATTTGCGTGATACTGTTTACGATTTCAAGAGTGGGTCATACTGTTTCTGATATTCAAATGCTGTGGTGCCCCTGTGCTTAAATGGCCTGTGGAAAAGCCTAGATATATGTTAAGTCCTTCTAATCATTTAAAACAATTCAAATATAAACACATTAAACACATTTGTATAAATCTTGGTGTTTTTGTCTGTTTAGAGATTTTAACAGAATGCCCTTTGGAAAGTTATGTCTACATCAACTGTTTTCATGCACTGTACAAACATCTATGGGAATGTACCATGTAGAATCTGCTACCAAGTGAATGTCTTTTGAAACAGGATTTTTTTTGCTATTATTATAGCCTTTATCACATCCCAAATGGCAAATACAGTAAAACCCCTCTAATATGACCACCTTTTGGACAAGGCAAAAGTGGTCTTAATAGTGGGGTGGTCTTATTATCGAGCTTAAGAGTCATTGGCAAAAATTGTAGACCTTTGTACCTTAGTAAATTGATGTATACTATATTGTGCATATTTTGCAGATAATTTTTCGATATTGGAAAATTGTACCACCAACGAGGGCAGATTCCGGTGCACCTCCAGTTGAATATACCAGCTCGTATGATGATTTCTTACATGACGACAGGTGTCACAGTAAGTTGAAATATGGAAAAAAAAGTTTAATAGTTTTTCACATCTTATTTTTATATAGTGAAATAGGTACCTGGAAAATTTAGTATAACTGCATTGTGATTGTCATAGATATGCAGAAGGAAAATAACCAAAGTTTTAGATCAGATATTCTGTACAATGTTATGCAGAAAAGGAATAAGAGTTGTACTAAACAGTGGTATCAGCAGGACCAATGGCTGCTCTCCGAAATGTTACTTTTTGTTCTACATGACAAAGAATATACAGGAGATAGAATGCCTTTCTACCATTTACATGTTTTACCAATTGTTTTTAAACTTATTTATTTTGCCTGGATTGGGAAACAAGTTCTTAAAACTTAGACAAATCACGCTTGATGTCTTTCTGGGTAGAATGAGTACTAAGTAGGAACTAAAGCAAAGGTCTGCATACATTCTGGGAGTGTTTAAATTAGTGTTTGCATCATATAGATCATATGATTGTCAACAATAGTTCGAGTGAAGATTCATAAATGTCTTAAAAACTAATATTATTTTTAAAATGGATAAAAAGCATCTCATTATCATAATTGAATAAAATCCGAATGGTTTGGTGTATCATATCCATCAGAACGTGACAAAATCGAGTTGTCAACTTGAAAATAAATCCCCATTCTAAAAATAGACAGCATTTAAATACTGCCTCTCATTGACGACCCTCACATTGTCATTTGGACTCTTTCTAAGAAAGAACATTTTTACTACCAGTATGACAGATCAAATTGAAATCAAAATGAAATCATGTGTCACAAAATATGTTGCAATTTTCATCGGATAATCTATTATAGTCTAACCTAGGCAAGTAGTCCGGGTTAGGAAACACCTTTTCAGTATATTATTTTGGCATGTTTTAATAGTTATTCTTTTGCAATACGGGTTCAATGAGTACCAATATATAATATAGGCATTATATATTGGGAAAAATGTTTTTAGCCAATTTGAAAAATATTAATATACACCCTTTGAAGTTGCAATTACCAAGAGAAAGTACACAACTTTAAATGAACAGAATATATATTTTTTCCAGCAATGAAGAGATTTGTGGTAATATTTTGTCATGAATATTTTGCACTGTAGTCACCTGTCAGTATCTCTGTTATTTTGTAATTATGTTTTAAAGTTTGTTATTTTAAATTTATGTGTGAATAATATGAAATGAGAGTTCAAATGGCACATCAATTTAATGTTCAATATCTTCAAATAAGTTCACCTTTTAACTAGAAAGTTTTGACAAATAAAGTATAGAAGAATATAAAAAAATATGCATGGTATTTGCACTTGTGACAAAAAAATCAAACTTAAGTGTTGGAAGTTGTGTGTACAGTTAAACTTGTGTAAGTAAATACCTGTATTAAGCAGCCACTTGTCTTAAGCAGCCACATTTCTTATTTCCCATTTCTATACTTTCAAGAGTAAATTAATCTGTATTAAGCAACAATCTATCTTAAAAGACCACATTTGCTCTTTCTCATTTCTATGCTTTCAAGAGTAAATTAATCTGTATTAAGCAACAATCTGTCTTAAAAGACCACATTTGCTCTTTCCCATTTCTATGCTTTCAAGAGTAAATTAATCTGTATTAAGCAACAATCTATCTTAAAAGACCACATTTGCTCTTTCCAGTTTCTATGCTTTCAAGAGTAAATTAATCTGTATTAAGTTACAATCTATCTTAAAAGACCATATTTGCTCTTTTCCATTTCTATGCTTTCAAGAGTAAATTAATCTGTATTAAGCAACAATCTATCTTAAAAGACCATATTTGCTCTTTTCCATTTCTATGCTTTCAAGAGTAAATTAATCTGTATTAAGCAACAATCTATCTTAAAAGACCACATTTATGTTTTCCCATTTCTATGCTTTCAAGAGTAAATTAATCTGTATTAAGCAACAATCTATCTTAAAAGACCACATTTGCTCTTTCCCATTTCTATGCTCTCAAGAGTAAATTAATCTGTATTAAGCAACAATCTATCTTAAAAGACCACATTTGCTCTTTCCCTTGACTGGCTGCTTAAGACAGGTTTGATTGTATATTTGATAATGCATTAATACTTCTATAAAAGATTTGATTTAATTGTTAACACTAGACCAAGTTGAAAAAATGATTGGTGGGATAATTAAAAAGTACCATTGTCAAGTTTCAATATTACATCTCTTAACAAAACATGATTGATTGATTGATTGAATATTTAGGGTCATTTTTATGCCATCGAGGGCTAACAGATGATCAGTTAACCTAACCACTGTATCATGGGATCCTGAAAGGTTAACCAGTACTCGAGCACACCACATCTCCGCTTTCAATTTCTATGCTTTCAAGAGTAAATTAATCTGTATTAAGCAACAATCTATCTTAAAAGACCACATTTGCTCTTTCCCTTGACTGGCTGCTTAAGACAGGTTTGATTGTATATTTGATAATGCATTAATACTTCTATAAAAGATTTGATTTAATTGTTAACACTAGACCAAGTTGAAAAAATGATTGGTGGGATAATTAAAAAATACCATTGTCAAGTTTCAATATTACATCTCTTAACAAAACATGATTGATTGATTGATTGAATATTTAGGGTCATTTTTATGCCATCGAGGGCTAACAGATGATCAGTTAACCTAACCACTGTATCATGGGATCCTGAAAGGTTAACCAGTACTCGAGCACACCACATCTCCGCTTTCAATTTCTATGCTTTCAAGAGTAAATTAATCTGTATTAAGCAACAATCTATCTTAAAAGACCACATTTGCTCTTTCCCTTGACTGGCTGCTTAAGACAGGTTTGATTGTATATTTGATAATGCATTAATACTTCTATAAAAGATTTGATTTAATTGTTAACACTAGACCAAGTTGAAAAAATGATTGGTGGGATAATTAAAAAATACCATTGTCAAGTTTCAATATTACATCTCTTAACAAAACATGATTGATTGATTGATTGAATATTTAGGGTCATTTTTATGCCATCGAGGGCTAACAGATGATCAGTTAACCTAACCACTGTATCATGGGATCCTGAAAGGTTAACCAGTACTCGAGCACACCACATCTCCGCTTTCAATTTCTATGCTTTCAAGAGTAAATTAATCTGTATATAGCAACAATCTATCTTAAAAGACCACATTTGATCTTTCCCTTGACTGGCTGCTTAAGACAGGTTTGATTGTATATTTGATAATGCATTAATACTTCTATAAAAGATTTGATTTAATTGTTAACACTAGACCAAGTTGAAAAAACGATTGGTGGGATAATTAGAAAATACCATTGTCAAGTTTCAATATTACATCTCTTAACAAAACATGATTGATTGATTGATTGAATATTTAGGGTCATTTTTATGCCATCGAGGGCTAACAGATGATCAGTTAACCTAACCACTGTATCATGGGATCCTGAAAGGTTAGCCAGTACTCGAGCACACCACATCTCCGCGAATAACTGATAACTTCCCCACTTGAATCAGGGGTGACAGATAATGAGACAAAATGTCGTATATCAGTTACCATGGAAACTGTTGCAGGGCGGGGATTCGAACTTACAACCCCTAGATTGAGTCAGATGTATTACTGACTGAGCTAATCGGGTCTGGCAAACAGCTGAAGATTTAAAGCAAGTACAATGTTTTAAAACTATGGAAATGAAAATATTGAAAAACATGGTTTTGAAACTCTCTATACCAAACAACTGCTCCATGTAGAGTATTTAACTTTTATGTATTTAGTGTCATATTTATGCCAGTGAAGGCTAACAGACGATCAGTTTACCTAACCGCTCTTTCCTAGGATCCTGGAAGGTAA
The DNA here is from genome assembly GCA_029582155.1 of Panopea generosa. NCBI lineage: Eukaryota > Metazoa > Mollusca > Bivalvia > Adapedonta > Hiatellidae > Panopea > Panopea generosa. The sequence goes on from CM055907.1 coordinate 64,694,296, forward strand.
ACCAGTCTTTGAGCACACCCATCTCTGCAAGTAACTGATAACTGCACCATTTGAATCAGCAGTGAGAGACAAATGAAAATGTCATAATTATATATGAAAGTAATCACAGTGACTATGGCCAGGTGGGGATTCAAACTCATGATCCATGGATTGATAGTCAGATGTGCTTTCAACTAAGATAACTTGGTCCGACACTTTCAGGTAGAACATCACTCACCATTATTAACAATAAACTGTGATCAGTTTTTTATGCTGTGTCAAAAAATAAAAATAGTTGAAAAATTACAAAATGGGAATATAGTGGAGTATGCAGCTCACAGATTTTTACAATAAATTTGATTATAGATCTTGCTTAATATGGTTATATAAAAATATTCAGGTACTATACAGTATATTAACTGGTATTCACAATTTAACCCTGACTGGTTTATCTACCAGCAATTGTATTTGTATAACCTTGATCTTTTTTATATATTTAATTTGATTACAATTTATGTGCACCAGCTCTTTTGGTTAAAAACTGTTTACGAGTGAATTCAAGGTTGGTACACTGTATGCTACTATATACTTAACCTACATTTAGTTATTTGATATGGCGCATGCCTGTATTGGCACTGTTTAACAAGCCATGTTCATTTATCTGTTACACAACGCCTCTTATAATCAATACTATGATCATTGAAGCAAACAAAGTTGTGTAAAATCTTATCTTGATAAAGATCTCAGTTACACAGTATGAAGACATTCAACAGAGAAGAGAATAGTTGATACAGTAGTGCACCTGCCAACAGAGAATTATTGACAAGTTTTGAAATTGGTCGTCAGTCATCCGTTTGATGATACCTTGGAGTCTGTTCAAATATTCTAGTAATTATTAACTTCCTTTGTCGAATTTATGGGAATTATGAACTTTTTACCTATTTTTTTTATGAAATTTTGATAAAATTTACTAACATATAATGTTAGAGTCATCCATTTCGATGGACACATTTCTAGTCTTTAAATTAATTTCACATATTTTGGGTGAAATCCAAAGAGTTTGGATTTTTTTTTAAATTAATTTTTTAATTCTAGGTGAAATCCAAAAAGTTTGGATTTTAAAAAAAAAATGATTTTACATATTCCAGGTGAAATCCAGAGACTGGCAGGTGATGGAACTCTGCAGTATCTGATAAATATTGCTCAAGGTCAGTTAGATTACCTCCCCCGACTCTCTGATGACATTCTTAAGAAGATTATTCTGAAACTGGACTTGGAGGATATTGTCAGACTGGGTTCAACAAACAGAAAATTTAGAGAAGTAAGGAGATCAGTTGTTTGAGCAATACCGGTATTTAAGTTGGTGGTTGGTGTTACCCTGTAGTAGATAGTGTTGGCCTCTCATGCCAGAGGTCATGGGTTCAATACCTGACTGGGCCTGATTGCCTATCATAAATGATACCCAGTACAAATGGACTCGAGAATAATTTACATATGCTCAGAGTTTACTAGGTAGTAAACGGATTTAATATATAAATGTCACAGTCTTGTGAAGGCACTATTGAAAATTGTCAACCTAAAAAAATTGCTTTGGTCAATTTTTTTTTCTCAATTTTCAATAGCAGTGTCACAGAAATGTGATAATTACTTTATTATACTCCATTTGAAAATAATAATGCCAAAAAATGGTTCTGCTTACATATATCAGTATATAGAAACTGTCTGACAGCTCATTCTGATAAACTCTTATGAATTGTGTATACCGGTATATACAATTACAATGTACAGTAAAGCTCCACCTTACAACCACCCCGATATTAAGATCACCCTGCTATTATTTAGGCATTTATTTTTGGGACGGATTTTTTCCTTCTTAATTGAATGGTCCGATAATACAGGCACCCCGCTAATCCAGTATAACAAAAAAGAAATGACCTTACTAAGGACCCTACTAGAAGAACTAAATCTACTGTTGAAACATTTAATGTATTGCCTTTACTTGTTATTATTTTATGTATGTAATAAATAAAAGATAAACGATACAATATATTTATTTCAGTTGTCTCCATGTTATTACATGTGCATACATATGTACAATAATGATGATAATAACAATAATTACAGTAATAACAGCAACAAATCCGTAATTAGAAAAGAGGATGTACTTATTTGTTATTATCATTGTATAACAGTTTATGCACACACATGCAGAAAAAAGCATACATCAATCTACTATAACGGTAACATAGGCCTACAACTTTTGCCAATACAGTTCGATAATATGACCACCCAGCTATTAAGACCACTTTTGCCTGGTCCCAAAGTGAGTCTTGTTGGAAGGATTTTACTGTACAATGTTTTAAATAATATTAATGTTCTCAGTGCAGGCCACTCGAATGTGGAGATGGCAAAGTTTGACACTTCTGTTACTATTCTGCTGCCTTATGAGTATATGTAATAATTCTGCAGTTATCAAAACATTTACTAGAATTTATTTGCACTAACTTGGTGGAAAATTTATCTCCACAAAAAATGAGCTGACATACAAAGTTAAAAAAATACATGTAATACATAATTTTGCATCATTTTATTTTTCTGTTTAGTTTGGTTTAAGCAGTCAATAGTTAAAACATATGAGCTGAATGACATAGCTACTACCCGGTAAAGCCTTTATAAATGAATTGCTAGATTACCATCCAAATTTGCCTGTAAAAGGGGAAGTGTCAAACAAATGAAAATTAGGGCCTAGTTATCCTTGCATGCGAGGATTGATTGAATATTTAGCATCATTTTTATGCCATTGAGGGCTAACAGACCATCAGTTAACATAACCACTGTTTCCTGGGATCCTGAAAGGTTAACCAGTACTCGAGCATACCTCATCTCCGCAAGTAACTGATAACTTTCCCACTTGAATCAGCGGTGAGAGACGAATGATTATGAGACACAATGTCGTATATCAATCATCACAGAGACTGTTGCTGGGCAGGGATTCGAACTCATGACCCCTGGATTGATGCATGTGAGCAACTGTAATTGTAAGTCATGAATAGAGAGGATGTGTCACCTTACCAATCAATTATAATTTTTACTAAATGGCAATGATTAAAAGCATTTTTGTAGGCCATCTTTGTCTCTTTTCAAGGGGCATGTGTCATATAACTTCAACTAAAAAGTCTGATTGCCGTGATAAGTTATTACTTTCAATAATCAGATGCATTGAAGTATTGATAGAGCAATCAGCTTTATATTGTGAAATCTGAAATATTAAAAAAAGAATTTCTATTCCACAATGAATAAGAAAAACTTAGATTTTTGAAATTTTGATTTTTGATTGCTATTTAAAGCTTGATTAGTTTTCAATTAAAGATTATCACGGGAAGGTGTTGAAGGCTAACAACTTCTATAATTGGTCACAGAAATACCACTCAAGGTGTTTGAGGCTAACAACTTCTATAATTGATCATAGGAATACCACTTAAGATGTTTGAGACTTGCATCTTCTGTAATTATTCATAGAAACATCACTCAAGGTGTTTGATGCTTACAACTTCTAAAATTGATCATAAAAACACCACTGAAGGTGTTTGAGGCTTACAGCTTCTGTAACTGACCATAGAAACATCACTAAAGTTATTTGAGACTTGCATCTTCTGTAATTAATCATAGAAATATCACTCAAGATGTTTGAGGCTTACAACTTCTTTAACTGATCATAGAAACACCACTTAAGTTATTTGAGATTTGTATCTTCTGTAATTGACCATAGAAACACCACTTAAGTTATTTGAGATTTGCATCTTCTGTAATTGATTATAGAAACACCACTCCAGGTGTTTGAGGCTAACAATTTCTATAATTGATTATAGAAACACCACTCGAGGTGTTTGAGACTTACAACTTCTATAATTGGTCATAGAAACACCACTCAATGTGTTCGAGACTTAAACTTATATGATTGATCATAGAAACACCACTCAAGGTGTTCGAGACTTGCAACTTCTATAATTGACCATAGAAACACCACTGAAGGTGTTCGAGACTTGCAACTTCTATAATTGACCATAGAAACACCACTGAAGGTGTTCGAGACTTGCAACTTCTATAATTGACCATAGAAACACCACTGAAGGTGTTCGAGACTTGCAACTTCTATAATTGACCATAGAAACACCACTGAAGGTGTTTGAGACTTGCAACTTCTATAATTGACCATAGAAACACCACTGAAGGTGTTTGAAATTTGTAACTACTATAAACGCCTTATTTCTTTTCCAGTTATGCTCTGATAATGCTGTCTGGGAGAAAATTTTCCACCGAGAGCAAGAGACGCCTGTCTCGTCTGAAATGGAGTTGTTGGCTGAGAGGGAAGGATGGAAACGTCTGTTCTATACCAACAAGCTGCAGCTACAGGTAAGTTAAACACTGGTACAGTCAGCTTCTACTAATTTATTTTAAGATTGATAGAATATTTAGCATCATTTTTATGCCATCAAGGGCTAACAGATGATCAGTGAGCCTAACCACTCTTTCCTGGGATCTTGGAAAGTTATCTGGTACTCAAGCACACCCATCTGATAACTTTCCCACTTGAATGAGAGGTAAGAGACAATTGATAATGAGACACAATGTTGTATCAATCATTGCCTGTGGCCTGATGGGGATTCAAACTCGTGATCCCATGGTTGATAGTTAGACGCGCTACAGCCTAAGCTAACTGGGCTGCTCTCGAATCCTCTGAGTAGAACCAGTACTGAATGTTTTTTTGAGATGTCAAATAATTGAGCTAGGGATTGAACCCACAACCCATAGTGTAAGTGACCTATCTACTACACTACCGCCCAACTTAATCAGTTTCTTATATTAACAAAATAAGTTTGATACAAATTAATATGTGCCCAATGTGATAAATTTGTTCAGTAAATAAGTGCAAATGAGAATTAAACCTGCAATGAAGCATCGTTGAGGTAAAACATTGTTGCATAGAATACCTAGTAAGAAACTGTCACAATTTCTGATGTAAAAACTTATGTTCATTGATTGGTATTTATATATTAAACAGTTATGTACCAGGTTTTTGTAAGGAAAAAATTTGATTGTAAAATAACTGAATAATATTTGAAGGGCAGTTTTTTCATTTCTGATAACTTTAATTTCCTGTATCAGGATAAAATGCTATAAATGTCTAAAAAAAAAAAAAGTATTAAAATTGATTAAAGGCAGCTCACTAGTATAATGAATAAATATAAACAGAATAGTGTAGAATGTCAGATCCACCAAAACGTGACAAAATCGATATGTAAATTGGAGTGGGAAACTTGAAATGAATCTCCATTCTAAATAGATAGCACTTAAATACTGTTTGGTGACCTTCGTTCAAATTGTCATTCTGACTCTTTTTAAGATGAAACAATTTTTACTACATGTATGTGTTAACCTGTGGAACAGATGATATTAAAATCCAAATGAAATCACATGACTCATTTAATATGTCACAAAATATGTTGCCAATTTAAGTTGGAAATCTATTTTAGTCTAACCTTGGCATGTAGCCCAAGTTAGGAAAGCCCTTTTTAGCTCACCTGTCTGTCGTCCATTGACTGTCGTCTGTCCACCGTTGTAAACTTTTAGCTTCTAACAACTTCTCCTCTGAAACCACTGGGCCAATTTTGATATAACTTCACAGAAATGTTCCTTGGGTGACCCTCTACCAAGTTTGTTCAAGCCATCTTGATTCGTCAAGAAACATGGCTGCCAGGGGGCAGGGCAATTTAATTAGTAAAAACTTAAAAAATCTTCTTGTCAAAAACTACTGGCTCGATTTTAAAATAATGTCACAGAAATGATCCTTGGATGACCCCTCACCAAGTTTGTTCAAACCGTGGCGATTCGTCAAAAAAATATGGCGACCAGGGGGTGGGGTTAGTTTACAATATAAGCTATAGTAAAAACTTAAAAAATCTTCTTGTTAGAAACCACTGGGCCAATTTTGATATAACTTCACAGAAATGTTCCTTGGGTGACTCTCTACCAAATTTGTTCAAACCGTAGTGATTCGTCAAAAAACACGGCGGCCTGGGGTTGGGGTTAGTTTACTATATAAGCTATAGTAAAAACTTAAAAAATCTTCTTGTCAGAAACCACCTGATCAATTTTAAAACAATTTCGCAGAAATGTTCCTTGGGTGACCCTTTACCAAGTTTGTTCAAGCCGTTGTGATTTGTTTAAAAAACATGACCGTCACAGTGAAGTGCTAGTTTACTATATATGCAGCTATAGTAAAAACTTCAAAAGCCTTCTTGTCATAATCTACTGACCTGATTTAGATGTAGTTTCACTGACATTTACCATGGGTGAACCTCTACCAAGTTTGTTCAAGCCATTGTGATTCGTGGAAAAACATAGTCGCCAGGAGGGGAGGCTGGTTTTCTTTATATGGATATAAAGTGAAAACTTTCTTTCGATATCTGATATCCAGATATCCGCACAAGGATACTATTGGTTATCGCACAACTCTTCTATGCATCAGTTACATCTTCAAAACAAATCAAAATTCTAACTACTCGCAAATCTCGTATTTTCTGGAATTTGGAGTGTACATGTTTTATATAATCTACTTAAGTTGGGTGACTTAAGGTCACTTAGGTGAGCGATATAGGGCCATCTTGGCCCACTTGTTAATATATTATTTTGACATGATTAAATTTTTGGCAAAACGGGGTCAATGAGTATATATGGGCATGGAATATGGAAAAAAATGTGGGTTTTTTTTTACAAATTTTAAAATTTTGAAAAATCCATATACATGTATATTCCCTTTAAGAATAATTTATGTTTGTTTGAATATTTAGCATTGCTTTTGTGCCATCGAGGGCTAACAGACAATCAGTTAACCTAAATACTCTTTCCTGGGATCCTGGAAGGTTAACCAGTACTTGTGCAAACCCAATAAGTACTTGATAACTTTCCCACTTGAAACAGAGGTGAGAGAAAACTAACGATGAGACACAATGTCAGATCAGTCAACATGGAGACTGTCACTGGGCATGAATTCAATTTTGCGATAGTCAGACTCACTACCGACTGAGCTAATCAAGCCAGGCGGATATTTTCATTAAATTTTGTGTATAGGTAACTTGAGGTACATGAACTGGAAGCTTGCGATTCATTTTGATATCACTCAGGTCAAGGTCACAGTAACAGAAAACCAGTCTCTGCTTAAAATATTCCTTGAGAAATTTTATTGTACAGATTGAATGTATCAAAAAAAAGTATTTGATAACGTGTTCAGTTGGCAGGTAAAGTTCAAGATAACTGTTAATAAAATTAGAGAATAAGTTCTGCTCATTAACTAAGGTATCCAAATGAACTTTGAACTTTTAAAGGTAAATTGTTTATACTGAAAGGAAGTTTTGGATTGGTTTTGTAATGAATCTGACTTTACTATATATACCTTTAACATTGTTTGATAACATCTAGGTTCAGTTGCGACGCCAGATGCGCCTGTACAGGAAATAGAAGTAAATTTCTTGTGGTATATCTTTCAATCAGCTTTAAATGCACTCCATGACTATGTATAAGCTCACTTGATTGGGGGTTCAAATGTTTCCGTCGGCTTATTTGCACTGTGTATAAACTCCCTTGCTTTTGGGGGTTAAGACATTTCAGTCAGCTTACATGCACTATATATAAGCTCCCATGCTTGAGAGGTACATGGATTACAACATCCGTCATGAAAACCTTGGTAGTGTAGATATATACTAACATTCTTTAGTTCACATTATTTTCTTCTGTGGTAGTATCAAATAAGATTAACTGAGATAAATCACCATTATCTCCCTTGGTAGAATAAATCATCATTATCTCCCTTGCTAGTATAGATGCATACAAGGTTATTTTTAAAATTATCTCCCATGGTAGTATATAGATAAATACATGTATATAACATCCATCATTACTCTGCATCTCTCTCACAATAGCATAGATTAAGCAAAGTTTTGTCTTATTTAGAACTTTCTTGTTGTTTATTTTGCATCGATTGTTATAGTTTTCCTATGTCATACAAATTGCTCTTTGTCTTCCCGGAGCCCGTGTGGTTCCGGCTAAGAATAGAATCACTGTCAATCTCTGCAGAGGGGTAGAAATCCTCGGAATGGGTGTCATGTTCATTTTATCATTTTTTGCCATGTTCACTATTGTGGTTAAATTATCAACCCCTGTGTGGTTCCAGGGAGCCATGAGTGATGGTAAGAATAGGATCACTGTGGCTTATGCATGTTGTAAGAAGCAACAAATTGAGAAATACGATAGAATTTGCTGAAACTCTGCAGTTCTGCAGGTATCAAGGTTCTAGGTTCATTCTGCATATTCATTTGTTGGTGTATTTTTTTATCTGTATGTTAATTTGTTGTTTTTGTACATGTAGAGTGAACCTGGAATCTTCCTTCCTGTTGGCGTCGAATAACCTATAATGTGTTGGTACGCCGTAAAACCCTATTCATTCATTCATTGTTTTCCAGGGTAGAACCAGAACTACTTGAGTATATGCAGATAAAATGTCTTGCTAAAGGATGCAACACTTGGCCTTAACTGAGTTTTGAACCTAAGACACTTATGAACCCAATACTTTACCGCTTAACCATGCGCCCCTGTTAATATTTACATACCAAAATGGGTTATCTCTCGAGATACTGGACACGGGTAATTTAAAGCAGGCTAACTACATATTTAAAATACTAATATAGAATGTATAACCAGTGCTACATTTTCATGCTTGGTAAATTTTAATAGAAACATCCATTTAATTTTATGTACCAGTAAGCATGTTGCCAAAGGGAGGTAAGTTATTTAAACTATAATTCACATTTAGACTGTGTTCTGTAGTCAAAGATATCTTGTGGATTAAATTACAGAAACAAAGTCTAGATTGTGCTGTTGTGCATGCTCAGTAAATAATCGAAAAGCCATCAATGTTAGGATAAACTGGCCACACTGCACTGTTAATTTTTTTCCAACATATTTTTAAGAGGATTAAAATTGTTTTTGTGTTGGGGGGGGGGGGGGATCTTTGTTTTAGTCCCATTTGTTTACGTGAACATGTGAGATTACTGAGCCCATATTTGATTTTACTAATTAGATGACCATTTTGTTACATGGACCTACATGTACTATGAAATTATTAATTTTCATTGTTTTTGGTTAAAGAACATATACATGGGCATTGAATTTCGTTGAAAACGAATTTCAGAAAAAAAATGTTTTAGTGCGATATTTGAATTTGAGTATTTCTATTACATATTGCGTTTTAATTACTGACCTGTACCAGTATTAAGTCGCTGCCTACACCTCCACACATGGCAATAAATGCTCTTTGCAACATGGGTTAATTGTGGGGAAAGGTGTCAATTAGTTGGCGCTTTGGTGTCTGATCAAGCTGTTATGAAAACAACAATTGGAGAGGACATGTCATAATTTGAAGGTGTAAGTAGGTCGATCCAAGCGCAAATTTACTCGTTAGAAATAGAAACACAATAGCCTTATAAGCTACTTTTTAATTAAATATAGAAATGTATATCGTATTTATTCACAGGCATATTTTCTCTTAAGCTACTTGAACAAAAATTTGGAAAAAATGTCACGTTGACGTAAAATGGATCGTCTACTATTGTAATTGACAGTCTTCTAGGAAATGGTCTATTTTAGTGCTTTCCACAGTGATGAAAATGAGATACACACAAGTAAACTTACGACTTCTGATATTGACACGCATATTTCATGTAATGAAATGGATGAAATATTAATACATTTACCGAATTTTAACTTATCAGTGCACTAAATTAAAGATTTCAAATTTAAATTTAACTTTAAATAGAGTAAATGCGCACACTCAATAGAAACTATCAGATAACATATAGATCTCATTCAGAAAGGTAGATCTGTGTTTCAGGTAAAGGTAAATGCTATGCAGTTCAGTTGTAACAAAATTTTATCCACAACCATTTCGTTGGGATTTAATTTCATTGTCGAGGCCCAACACGAAATCAATGAAAATTAGTACCCCATGTAAATTAATGATTTCACAGTATTTTATAAAAAATCTGCCCTATTAAACTAGCATGCAGACCTCTTTATTTCCCTTCTTTTTAAAGATGCCAACTTGTTTACTTATGGTACAATACAGGATATTGGTGATGTCAACCATTGTGGTGTAACAAGGAACACCATTTACAAGATGACAAGTTATCACATTTATTTTGTGGCAACAGACAGTACTTTAATTTATCTTCATATTCTTTTTATGACACTTGTTTCGTTCCTGAAGTACTTGTGTGTCATAGTCATTTTTCAATTGTAGATGCAGCTCCGGCGTCAAAAACGCCAGACGGAAGATCAAGCTTTCATGACAGAACAAGAACAACAAGAGGAAGATGACTGGAACAAACAGATGCAGACACAGTAGAGAGAGATATTAGACATGGCCTTGTAAAGTGATGGATTAGACTAGTTATAGAATAGAAGTCACACATCGATGCTGAAAATTGCCAAGAAAAGTGAGAATGTAGCGACAATCAAATACACACATTATACAAGTTTGGGCAGTGAAGAGCACTTTAATTGGTTGATTGATATATATCTATTTATTAACAAATGTTTAAAAAAAAATTTTCAAAAACAAAATTAAAAAATGTCATATTGTATTCAGGTCCTTATTTATCAATGCTGTCTGTTAAAGAATGGCAGGTATAAGTAGAATAAAAACAGTTTGAAATATTCTTGTATAACTGAAATTATACCGAGTCTTGTATTTTTAAGTGAATTACATTGTCAATTTTCAAACGCATGCAAGTGCATTTTAAATGTACAAAAATGCTCATATGGACTTAATCGTCTCAGTAATATACACATTGAGGAAATAAGGCCAGACTTGTTTCATTTGTTGGTTTACAGATTTTACAGAGATCTGCTGAAATTTTTTGAATAGGTGAAGTTTATGTATAAAAGTCAGAAAATAGTGTTAAGTAGTGGAATTTTTTTTTTTATGAATAAACCTAGAGATCATATTTTGGATATTTTTTTTTAAATTGTAGGTGTTTTTAACCATAACAAAGATAGTTTGATGTACAGTTTTGGTCGGTCAAGAAAAATGCTGTTTCTTTTTTTTTTTTTCCCCCATTTATCATCATTGTCAGTATAAAAAAATTAAAGAAGTATTATTGTGATTTTTTTTATGTATTTTAAGTATGCACTATAAGTACCGATAGCCGGGCTTTAATAATTAAATTTGATTGATGTTATTGTAGTCTTCGGTTTATTTTATGCAACATTTTAAAATATGCCATAATACAATGTCCAAGATATAATTTTTTTATCTAATTTGGTGCTGCTTGTATATAGAAGAAAAAAGTAGAATTTTGAGAAATCATTTTGGCGTCGATTAAGACTGCAAAGTTTGACCATAACATAAGTAGGGATATGCTTTTGGCATAAACCCTAGCTAAAATTAAAAATCACCTGTGCTTAAAATTAAACTTTGAAAGTACCTTAAAATATATTTTGTTCTTTGAATATTGCGTGAAATAAGGCAATGAAGTTTTACTCCTTTTTTTTTTTTTTTTTTTTTTTTGAAAACATATTTGGTAAGGAGTTGGAGTTCCGGCCTAATTGTCTAGTATTAACCAACCAATGTATATTGGCAAATATAATATGACTGTCTTTAGAGAACTATTAGAGGAAAATGTCTCACAATTATGTACTGGTAATATTTATTCCATTCACCTGTATTTTCTTCAAATCTTCTACATTCCGTCCCTGCTCAATTGCAAACCATGTTGTATTTATAATATATTCCGTCCTTCTTGTTTAAACCATCCTGTATTATATTGTGTTGCTGCAGTACTGCATTCCATCTGTCATGAAAGACTTCTAACTCGTGATGTGTTTTGTAATATAGAAATATTTGTATTGAAGTCATTGTTTGTAGTATTATTAACTTAAGAAGTTGTAAAGATATTTATATAGTTAGATTTAATCATCTGTTTTTGTGTTAAAAAGAAAAGTGGTTATAGAATGACTTGTATTTTATGTTGGTAGTCATATGCATTATACAAATGTAAGATGGACACTACAGAGTATCGGTACATCTCACGCACAGCCAAGATAATTATACCAAAGATACTGAATAAGTATAACATATACCTAATTAAACTCTTTAAATTAAATTTTACAGATTTTTAATTTATATATATTTTATTTCAAATAGTATTGTGGAACGTCAGATCTGATAGGCTGATGGTGGTGCATGTAATTGAATATTCATTAAAATTTAAAGAGTTCACATTTGAGATGATATTTATAAAGATCATTACAATTAACTGGTTTCCACATTAATGGCTTTATTTCAGATAAGCAATTACTGGTAGTAAGCTTGAGATTTAAGTATTATGGACCACGCCCCAGTTTTATGAAAATACTGAAGTCTGTTGTTTTACTCAAGCTTAGTAGTGTGCTTAATTTCATACTCAAATTGAGCACACTATTCGAGTTTTAGTAAAAAAAAATGAACTTGAGTATTTTCGTGAAACCAAGCCAGGTGTCTGTTTCACTAACTGTTGTAAGTTTTAAGGTTTGGTACATATGGCGACACCTACATGTAGGAACGTTTCATTTGCACAGTGTTTTACTAAATTTTAAAAAGAACACTCTTTGCTAGGCTAGTGAAATTTATAAATTGATGTAAGTGGAACACTTAATGAATTTCCTAAGATTTTTGTAAACTTATGAACGTAAGTGAAACATGCTCTACAATTTAAAAGGATAAATGGATCAAGCATACAAAATATATTTTCTGTTTGCACTGTGGATTCCAAAGAAGTTTATTGGCAAATACATACATGTATGTATATTTTGAAAAATTTGCACGAATCAGTACATGTATATAGAATATAAAGGATATCTATGCTATAATTACATTTGAAAAACAGACCCAGACTGATTACACATTCTGACATGGGCCTCTTCTTCAATAATTTGAGTCCCGAGTATTGAAAATTTAACATTTTTGTAAAGCTCATCTTGTAAGATTTTCTGTTAAATAATCATTTAAATTAATTGTTTCTGTAATAAAATATAGTAATTTGCTTGTTTATTAGATGTGATTTGAATCTTTAACTTTTGACATTTAACGTCCGAGTCAAAATCTCAGACTCAAAATATTGATGAATTTTAAGTCCCGAGTCACCATTGCTTGTTTCTCAGTTAGTGAATTTGAATTTAAATATAACAAAATTGCAACATAATGGTAAAAAAAAAAAAGGACATAATTATAGAAAATTAGCAAATTAAAGATTTGAAGATATATTTTTCTTAAAAAGGAATGTACCGATACGTTGTCAGTAACAAAATTTTAATTTGACATTGAAATTAATGGTAGCTTTCCATTTGAGTGATAACAAATCAGATAATTATTTATAGTTAAATTTTGACATAAAATGTCATTTAAGCAGCCAGTTTTATATGAACATACGATTAAGTAACCCATGTAATTGGATAATGGGAGACATTAAATCTTGGTATTGAAGTAAATCTGCCATGTTTTTTTATAGTGATAGTGTGACTTTTATTTATTATTCAATATAAAATATGTGACAAGCTCAAAATGTGTTTTATCAATAATTTGTATTCTACCACCTGCTTACTTTTCTTCTTTAGATGTTTTTTGTTTTCTCTGTTATTCATTCTTTTTATGGCCAGAGAAGTGCCATCTTTTTGAGTTAATGGAATAACCACAAAAGATTTTTCATACATATATTTATATGAATTCAGAGGGTTGGAGAAGTGTATAATTTTAGAGAAGTTGGCATGGGCAAGACTCCTGTAATATACCCCAACACTTTCTTGTTTGTTTAAAAAAAAAGGTACGATTACAATATGTATTTGAAGAATTCACATCAGTAGAGCAATAATTACTTTGAATTAGAGTCACCAGTTTCATGTACTAGTGTTGTGTTGTGTTGATTTTATCAGTATGCAAAATGTGCTCAATGTGCCAAACTTACCCGGGCCATTCCATGAGATTTTGATCAATCAGAAGATATATAATTTTGTGATATTTTTACAATAGATTTTTCAACTTTCCATAGTTTAGTATCAATATGTAAATGGTTTATAAATAGTTTTGTTGTTAACCAGCAAATGATAAGAACAATTGTTATATATTTATAATAGAGTATGTGTGCATATCGATAATCTTGACCTCAGAGAAATTTCATTAGTTTATGACTTAATTTAATAGATCCTTAGGTTATTAGAAAAAGACTATGTTCTTAAGTGTTTTTGTTCAAGTTTGACATGTATTGTTTTTTTAAAAAAATATAAGAGTATTCATATATCATTTGTATCAGGCATGAGAATGTTTCCAAATTTGAATCTTTTATTTATAATAGAACCTGGAATGTGTGCGCATAAAAAATGTATTGTAAGATTAATAGAAAATTAGCGTATTTTTTGGAATTAAGTCTTGTTAAATGATCCTAGCCGTTTATTTATAAATTGCCTTAGAAGAAAACCACTCAGTCACAGGTGATATTTCTAGTTAAAGGTATATAATCATTTAGACAGTACAAGAAATAAATATAAAAAGACCAAGTTTTAATAATTTTTGTTCATCTTATAGTTGATTTATTTGTTTGGTTGTATTGCTTGTTAAACTGTTAAGATTCTAAAACTGTTGTTGATAATTTCGTGTAACCACTGACATAGCTTTAAAAGTCCAAAGATGTATGTTGGTTGTATGTTCAAGGGTTTTTTCAGTGAAAAAGATTTTATATAAATGCTCAATTATATATTATAATAAGAAAAGTTCAACAAATTGCATATTTAAATGTAATTTCATGATTTTTATTTAGCTTTTTTTAATTGTTCGGGACTACAGAACTGAATTGGATAATTTCAGCCTACCATAGAACTGAAATTGATCATTTTGCCATATTAAAGAACTTAGCTAAATATTTTAATCTGAAATGGCAGACTATGATTTCTGTGGGCAATATTCAGATTTTACCCAATGGTCAGGACAAAGATTCCTGTAAACACAGTAAATACAGTCAATATGGGCTTGTTTTAGGATTCACTTAATTCCTCCCAAATACACAATAAAACTAGGATTTGCATTATAAAGTTAGCAAGCCTCTTCTGTACTGAATGTAAAATAAATATAGGTCACATGATCAAATATTTACATTCATGGCGCAAGGCCTCCTTTCAGTTTTGTTATTCATCTTTAGGTATGATAATGTTTTGAAATAAATCAGTGTTACTATGGTATAACATCAGAAATGTCATGAAACCAACAGAAAGTAATTGTACAGCTTGGGCGCTTTTGCTGTTCCGTTAACCAACTCAAATCTACGTATAAGTTTAGTTGCCAGTATACTGATAATAGCTGGTTGGTGTCACATGTTGGTATAGACTGGGTGCAGTGACAATATCGATATAAAGAATGAACTTTATTCTGATACCTGTAAGTATCCCATCAATGTCCAACAAATAAAATTCCTTAAAATTATCTATTAATATTTACTCGTATTTCTAAAGATACAATGTATTTTATTCAAAACCAACTTCAGGGTAACTATTAGCAGTAGCTTTAGAAACATGTTATATTGTTTCAGACACATGTTTGAGCCAGTTTTAAGTGGTAAATAAAAATGTTTTAATTTTGAAATCCTGTCCAGTAAAGCAAATTTTATAGCAAAAAATTGTTTTAATGGGGGAAATCACTGCAAATTTAGTTATGCCAAAACAGTAAATATTTAATTTTTTGCAATGATGTTTAATAATTGTTAGAAATATAGATAAACTTTCATTATTCCTTTCTAGATGTAGGCATATACCACTTAAAGTTTCAACATAAATTTCTGAAGAGCAAATATGTTTTTCCTCAAAATTTAAATTTTCCAACCAGATTCATCTTTTGTGATATTTCAGAAGATATTAAACTTGATTTTAATAAAATGAACTATTGTTATTTATCACTGAAAAGGATAGAGTCCGGTACATAATTAATGCTTTTTCTCAAAAAATAAAAAAACTTTGGCTGAAGCAAGTATCAAGACATATCACTAGAAATGTTTTAAAGTTTAAAAAGGGTCCTCTGTAGGCGAGCATGTTAATTGTTACTATTTTAGCAAGTATTTATTAGAGATCTGCAGATTATGTACCGATTAATCACAACAAATTTTTTTATTCAATTTGTATCTTGCATTTCCACTTTACCAAGGGTTATCACTCCGACTTGATTATAATATTCTATATTTAAAAGTTTTTTGGGGTTTTTTTTTCAACATTTTAAAATTCCAGTCTTGTCAGAACAGGCTTTACTGCTTTAGATATTGAAAGTGATTGGTTACCCAGTACAAAGTATTTGAATTTTTACCTTAATGGTTCAGAACTCTGTAGTGTATGATTGATATCTGATTTAATGATAATCCATATCAGCCTTTGTTGATTTACTTTTTGAAGGAATGCATAAACTGTATATTAATTAAAGTAAATAATTCTATTTTCCACTAGTGCCATATTTTTTTCACATTTACATGTTATCAACTTTTCATTGGTTTGTTCCCGTTTTTAAAATAATTCTATAAACTATAAAATTATAAATGAATATTGAAGAGCGGTAATTTTAATTTAAAAGCAAACAATCAGCTGGTAATTTTTCTATAGCAACGCTTTTAAAACAGGTATGTAAAGGTCAAAGGATGTAAAATGTGTAATAGCCGTTTATGTGACTTATGGAACAGTTTAAACTTTACCATGGTGAATATAATATCAGTACGGATTTTCCCGCCACCCACCTAAAATATTTCGTTACAAAACCATGTTTTTATCAATCTCATTTACATATAAGTACATTGTGGTTGTTGTTTTTTTCACTCATCATTATAACTGGTTGGAGTTATTGGGTTGGACAGTGTTGTATTTGTATCTATAAATTCTGAATTCTCTTAAGAGTTATTTTGTAAAGATTTTCCCGAATTACTTTGTAAGAATTATCTTAGGATTAGGGTTCTATCCAGTACATTTTTTTTGTACAGGTTGTCTGCCAAGAGTTATTTTGAAAGAATTCGCACAGTTATTTTTATTTTTTTTAGTTATTTTAGTATCATCTTTTGGTTTATTACGCAACAAAAAAAGCTTTATTCCCAGCATATTCCATTTAGTGACAAGTAGCTAAGAATGTTATGTGCAACAAATGTTAGCTTTATGATTGTAATTGGTGATATTGGTGCCTTAAACATTCCATGTTCATTTTACACGAACAAACAATATAATATTGCAATGTTCCGTCCATGTTTATAAATAGGTTTCATATTTCATTTTAAGTATTATTTTGTACATGTGATATACAAATTAGCTTTAAATAAACTACATGTATGTAAACAGTATGTGTGTTTTGTTTTTATATGTTGCCTGTATGTGTACTGTTTCTGTATAGACATTTAGCAATTAACAGACCTGAAATTTTGTGCAAAACCAATAATGAGTAATCATGATTGATGAAGAGTTTTGATGATGATGATGATTGACAACAAGTATTCTTGAGGTATGGTGAGTATTCATGATGATAAATATTTATGACTGAAGATGAGTACATGATGAATAATGACAAGTATTCATATGAATAAGTATTCAGGATGATTGATGAATATTCATGACTGAAGATGAGTGTAGGATGAATAATGACAAGTATTCATAATGAATGAATATTCAGGATGATTGATGAATATTCATGACTGAAGATGAGTGCATGATGAATAATGACAATATTCATAACGAACGAGTATTCAGGATGATTGATGAATATTCATGATTGAAGATAATTGCACAATGAATAATTACAAGTATTCATAATGAATGAGTATTCAGGATGATTGATAAATATTCATGATTTAAGATAATTGCATGATGAATAATTACAAGTATTCATAATGAATGAGTATTCAGGATGATTGATAAATATTCATGATTTAAGATAATTGCACGATGAATAATTACAAGTATTCATAATGAATGAGTATTCAGGATGATTGATGATTATTCAGGATGACTGATGAAAAGTATTCATCATTACTGACTTTAACTATTGTGATGGTTGATGACAAGTATACATAGTGATTGACGATGAATAATGACATGTATTCATGATTATCTATGTACAGTTGAATTATTTCATAGACATATATATACTAAACGAAACATCTAACCTGCTACATGACATTTTATGTATTTTCTCAAAAGTATCAAAGCAATTTCCTTGAACTTTGGACATGAATAAGAAAGAACATTTAGAGTATGTACAAATATGTAATTGTCGATTAATGTCATACGATTTTAATAGTGCTCTCATATTTTTTGACGAAAATATTGGAAATACAACATTACAATGGCAGGTTAGCTGTTCCGTTCAGTATATTAATAAATGAAGCTTTTTAAACGTACATTATACAAATATTTTAAGCATTCATTATGAATCAAAATATCTTGTTAAAACATGAGACGAATGTTTAAACCAATTATGTGCTTAAAATCTAGTTTGGGGTATCTGCCTAATCCAAGGCTCATGGGTGAGCTTTAACACTCTGTGTCACTTGTGCCTCCCATCATTAGATCCAGACAACAAAGTTGGCAGACATTTCAGTTTCACCCTATCTATCCATTCACGCTTCAGTGTCTCATCTTTACTGTTGTCACAACTTTACATAAAGATGCAGACTTCTAGATGATGTGATGCACAAGTTCCATAACTCTACCTTCAGTATTGAATGGATTATTTCCCTTGCTGTATTTCGGTGAAAGAGGATTCTCACAATTCTGTGTCTGGTCTGTTTCTCTGTAACCATTTCATATAAATCATGCACCATTTCATAACTTCAGTGTTGTAATTTAAGGAGCTGCAGTGCCAAAGTCTATAAACTCTACCTCTGGTATTAACAGAATTATTCCCCTTGATGTACTTTGGCAAATGAGGAAGTTCACAATTTTGTGTTTCGTCTGTACTTTGATATTATTTCAAACAGCCCTGCAAAACTTTCAGAATCACAAGACCATTATTTAACAAGATGGGATGCCACGGTTCCATAACTCTACTTATAATATGGACAGAGTTGTTTCCTTGATGTACTTGGGTCGGACCTCCTAATTATATTTTCTACATATTTATTTCCATTAAGTCACTCTCATTATAACTCATGAATAGGCAAGTACAATAGCTCTATCTATTTCAAAATAGTCAAGCTTAAAACACTCAATGTATTTATTTTGAAATAAATATTAATATTAAATATTTTCATGAAAATGTATAAAGGAGAGTAACAGTACTTTAGAAATGTACCGTCTATTGAACAAATCAACACAGAGTAAACATGCACATTACTTTAATTAACAAAAAATAATTTCTAAAATATCTAAAATCCATGTAAAAGTGGTTGGTTGAAAGTACTGAAAGAATAAGAAAGAGAAGATATAAAACAAAGGGAACAGGATTCCAATTAATTTTGCTTGCTGTTCTCGACTTATACTCTAATAGGTTAAAGAGAGGAAGAGCTAGAGAATGTCACTAAACTAAACATTTATAGACATTGATTTAAAGTCGTCAATCCATAGGTTTGTCTTTATTAAAGTCAGATACTTTGAAATGTTTTATATGGTTAATCATCCACTGGTCAGCCGGTCCTTGCTGGTCATAATGTCTTACAAATCTGTAGTTTGCTATGTCCAGAGAGTCTAGCTCTTTATACTGATCATATATCTTTGCCTTTCCATCAAAGTCTTTCTTGAACATGTATACTACTAAGATCTGCACTTTACTGAAATAAAATACAATACATTGTAAATTAGAAACAAAAATGTAATCTGACAAGGGCTATAACTCCAACAGTAACTGTACAATCAGGATAAAACAAAATATTGATGGAACTGATGGATGCTTCACAAACTAGGGCTATAACTCCGACAGTAACTGTACAATCAGGATAAAACAAAATATTGATGGAACTGATGGATGCTTCACAAACAAGGGCTATAACTGCGACAGTAACTGTACAATCAGGATAAAACAAAATATTGATGGAACTGATTGATGCTTCACAAACAAGTGCTTAATTGAGTAGGAGATACTTGAAAGGGAATGCAAATGGGAAAATTAAATTTTTGGTTTATGTACTCTGCACTTCCACATATTGACCATGTTCCAAGTCTCATTGGATTCCCTTCCATACTTTTGACAGTTTATTCTGGACAAGACAATATAACTAAAAATAAAGTAAACTGATTGTCTGCTCAAGTAGAGAATTAATTACTGTTCATGTTTTTATAATATTTTTCTAGTTTATTCTTTGTTTTAATTGTTAACCTGTAAATTTTAGTCTGGAAGAAAACTTTTACATGGTAATGGTTATAATTTTGGTTCAATTCTGGACAGCAGATGTCTGCTTGTTTTTGCCAGAGAGAACTGTTACACTTGGACTTTAAAGAGAGGGCTGACTATACATACCACATTTCACAGTGTGTCCATAACCTGTGCATAAAGAAACAATATACAGACAGTCCATGTAAATTAACTTGAACATATGACTTTTCACTGACAGCAATGCTATATGAGCACCAACTGAATAAACAGGACTTCTATAATTCCTTACTGATTATGAACACAATGTAACATATTCTCCACAAATTTAGGATTTGTCCCCAAATTTGCATCTAGAGAGGAAAGAATAAAATAAATGTTTCTCAAAATATACAGGTCAGTTCCCCATTTGATGCTATTTTTTTACTGAACTGGAGGAGGAAAATATACAGACAGTTTAGGACTCAAAACATACTGCTAACAGGATGAATGGTAAACAGGACTTGCCAGTCTGCAATGGTCTACAGGTTACATACACAGCAACGTCAATGATCTGCAGGCTACATACACAGCAACATCAATGGTCTACAGGTTACATTTACAGCAACATCAATGGTCTACAGGTTACATTACACAGCAACATCAATGGTCTACAGGTTACATACACAGAAACATCAATAGTCTACAGGTTACATACACAGCAACAACAATGGTTTACATGTTACTTACACAGCAACATCAATGGTCTACAGGTTACATTACACAGCAACATCAATCGTCTACAGGTTACATACACAACAACATCAATGGTCTACAGATTACATACTCAGCAACATCAACGGTCTACAGGTTACATACACAGCAACATCAATGGTCTACAGGTTACATACACAGCAACACCAATGGTCCACAGGTTACATACACAGCAACATCAATGGTCCAAAGGTTACATACACAGCAACATCAATGATCTACAGGTTACATACACAGCAACATCAATGATCTACAGGTTACATACACAGCAACATCAATTGTCCACAGGTTACATACACAGCAACATCAATGGTCTACAGGTTACATACACAGCAACATCAATGATCTACAGGTTACATACACAGCAACATCAATTGTCCACAGGTTACATACACTGCAACATCAATTGTCCACAGGTTACATACACAGCAACATCAATGGTCTACAGGTTACATACACAGCAACATTAATGATCTACAGGTTACATATACAGCAACATCATTGCTCCACAGGTTACATACACAGCAACATCAATATTCTACAGGTTACATACACAGCAACAACAATGGTCGACATGTTACATACACAGCAACAACAATGGTCTACATGTTACATACACAGCAACATCAATGGTCTACATGTTACATACACAGCAACATCAATGGTCTACATGTTACATACACAGCAACATCAATGGTCTACAGGTTACATACACAGCAACATCAATGATCCACAGGTTACATACACAGCAACATCAATGATCCACAGGTTACATACACAGCAACAACAATGGTGGACATGTTACATACACAGCAACAACAATGGTCGACATGTTACATACACAGCAACATCAATGGTCGACATGTTACATACACAGCAACAACAATGGTCTACAGGTTACATACACAGCAACAACAATGGTCGACATGTTACATACACAGCAACAACAATGGTCGACATGTTACATACACAGCAACAACAATGGTCTACAGGTTACATACACAGCAACATAACATCAATGGTCTACAGGTTACATACACATCAATTGTCTACAGGTAACATACACAGCAACAACAATGGTCTACAGGTTACATACACAGCAACATCAATTGTCCACAGGTTACATACACAGCAACATCAATGGTCTACAGGTTACATACACAGCAACACCAATAGTCTTCAGGTTCCATATACAGCAACATCAATGATCCACTGGTTACATACACAGCAACATCAATGGTCCACAGGTTACATACACAGCAACATCAATGGTCCACAGATTACATACACAGCAACATCAATGATCCACAGGTTACATACACAGCAACATCAATGATCCACAGGTTACATACACAGCAACATCAATGGTCCACAGGTTACATACACAGCAACATCAATGATGTACAGGTTACATTACACAGCAACATCAATGGTCTACAGGTTACATACACAGCAACATCAATGATCTACAGGTTACATACACAGCAACAACAATGGTCGACATGTAACATACACAGCAACAACAATGGTCTACGTGTTACATACACAGCAACATCAATGGTTTACAGGTTACATACACAGCAACATCAATGGTCTACATGTTACATTACACAGCAACATCAATGGTCTACAGGTAACATACACAGTAACATCAATGGTCTACAGGTTACATACACAGCAACAACAATGGTCTACATGTTACATACACAGCAACATCAATGGTCTACAGGTTACATACACAGCAACAACAATGGTCTACATGTTACATACACAGCAACATCAATGGTGTACAGGTTACATACACAGCAACAACAATGGTCCACCGGTTACATACACAGCAAAATCAATGATCTACAGGCTACATACACAGCAACATCAATAGTCTACAGGTTAGGTTACATACTCAGCAACATCAATAGTCCACAGGTTACATACACAGCAACATCAATGGTCCACAGGTTACATACACAGCAACATCAATAGGCTACAGGTTACATACACAGCAACAACAATGATCTACATGTTACATACACAGCAACATCAATGGTTTACATGTTACATACACAGCAACATCAATGGTCTACAGGTTACATACACAGCAACATCAATGGTCAACAGGTTACATACAGAGCAACATCAATGGTCTACAGGTTACATACACAGCAACATCAATAGTCTACAGGTTACATACACAGCAACATCAATGGTCCACAGGTTACATACACAGCAACATCAATGATCTACATGTTACATACACAGCAACATCAATGATCTACATGTTACATACACAGCAACAAGAATGGTCAGCAGCAACCTGTTTGTTATCACACTGGATTACAAGTAATCACAAGATGTGTGGTTTATCTATTTACTCATACTGCAACAACACCTTCTTGTGAGGATTACGTGCAGGCACAAAGTGCTAAGGTTTCTGTGAATCACTCATTAACATAAAAGTTTTACATGCACCGAGTATGACTCTCGAAAGGGTTGCATGTTTTCACAGCCCCTTGCCTAATTAACACCAGATGAAACCCCACCAGGAATCTATACGGGACCTCTGGGTCTTGAGCAAGCATGCTAACCACTAGACCACCACAACTCCAAAAGCAAGTAAGATTAGTGTGACATATTGCATGTCTCTAAGTAGCCTTTTAAAGAATTTTTATTTTGCCTCTTCCAAGCCGTGCAACCAGATTTTACTTATTGGAATAGACAGCATATCAGATATCCAAATTATAAAATAGTTGTCCATTCCCGCCTTATTTAATCAGGCTACAAGCAAGATAGGCCAATTTTCCCCGCGGTGGTCCCAAAATTGTATTTTAATTAGAATCATCCAACAAGGTAAAAAACAACCATTGCTCACATTAATTTTTTTCCGTCTTCTTTCTGGGCAGCTCTATCCACGTCTACTTGTACCACATACATATTTAAAAGTTTGGTCTTCTCTACTGTATATATGTGTGAACTGGCAGTGCATAGTCCATATCCACACTTTATCTTACCCATAACATTGTCAGTAACAAGACCATCCAAATCATCTATGTTCCCTTCAGATAGACACTTGGTTATCAATTCAAATGAGTGTGCCGCACCTTCCATAAAGTGTACGCTATTCATTTTTAACCACAACTTTAGCATTAATAAGTTGACGCCACTCTTGATAAACTGAAGAGGTCCCGCTAAAAATCTCATAGGGACATCTTCATTTTCTGTATCGCGCGAGCCGTTGCTATATTTCCTTACGTGTAATGTGCGGGTGGGGTATTTGAAGTGGATCGTATTTTTTGCGCAATTTCCATATTTTTTAGAAGACTGTGTTATATCATTGCCATTGTTGCCATTATGCAAGCTATTACACGGAATCCTTGCCTGTGACAAAGCGAATGCTCGCTTGGAGACGCTGAAAATTTTAAAAATATCAGCTGAACCTTTCGAAGATAACATTGTAGTCTTTCTGCCTTTCAATTGACAACTGAAGAGTAATTATTACACGAATCGCCGGAACGGAGGGAATGCGCCGGAGAGGAAACATAACTAAACGAATTATCAATTTCTCAAGATACGGTCTGGAGTAACACTTTATTTATGTCGTGACTCATGACTCTGTAAATAAGTGTGTTATAGTCATGCGAATAACAAGATTGCTCTAGTCATGTCAACAACAGCATTTTATAATCATGTCAATAACATTTTGTTATAGTTATGTCAGGTTATGACTAAAATACGCAATGTCGATTTTTCGGCGCAATAGGCGCAATGTCGATTAAAAATAAAAATAACGTGAAAAGTGATGATTTAAAATCATTTATTTTAATAAAAAAATATTAATATTAATAAAACAAGTATTTTTTGACCGCACTGTGCCTTTAATCAAATTAAATTTGCAATCTTTATATTAATTTTAATTTTTCATCGACGTTGTGCTCAACGAGTCGTCATTGCGCCGTGGGTGAAAAATTAAAATTGTCATTTTTTATTATAACATATCAAATTTATGGTCGGAAAATACTTATTCCATTTATGATTACAGTTTATTATTCAAATAAATGAGTTTAAAAAAATATTGTTTTTATTTTTATAAATTTTCATATTTCAACCAACGGCGCAATGACGATGAAAAATTAAAATTGTCATTTTTTATTATAACATATCAAATTTATGGTTGGAAAATACTTATAACATATAAATTACAGATTATTATTCAAATAAATGAGTTTTAAAAAATATTTATTTTTTCTATAAATTTTCATATTCCAACCAACGGCGTAATGACGATGAAAAATTAAAATTGTCTTTTTTATTATAACATATCAAATTTATGGTCGGAAAATACTTATTACATTTATAATTACAGTTTATTATTCAAATAAATGAGTTTAAAAAATATTTATTTTTTTTATAAATTTTCACATTTCAACCAACGGCGCAATGACGATGAAAAATTAAAATTGTCTTTTTTTATTATAACATATCAAATTTATGGTCGGAAAATACTTAAAGCATTTATAATTACATTTTATTATGAGTTTAAAAAAAAATATTTTTTTTTTTATATAAATTTTCATATTTCAACCAACGGCGAAATGACGATTCCTTGAGCGCAATGTCGATGAAAATTTAAATTGTCATTTTATATTATAACATATCAAATTTATGGTCGTCAAATACTTATTTCATTACTAATTATACCTTGTAATTCAAATAAATGAGTTTAAAAAATAATATTTTAAGTTATTATAAATTTTCATATTTATAACCCTGTCGATGAAAAATTAAAATTGTTTAAAGATTACAAATTTAATTTTATTAAAAGCACAGTACGGTCAAAATATGCTTGTTTTATTAATATTAATAGTTTTTAATTAAAATAAATGATTTTAAATCATCACTTTTCACGTTATTTTTATTTTTAATCGACATTGCGCCCATTGCGTCGAAAAATCGACATTGCGTATTTTAGTCATACTGGTTATGCCAACCAAAGAATGGGACGATAGTGCAGTGGATAGTTTGGCCACTCGCCTCTTGTTGTGGTTATGT
Source organism: Panopea generosa (assembly GCA_029582155.1). Classification (NCBI taxonomy): domain Eukaryota; kingdom Metazoa; phylum Mollusca; class Bivalvia; order Adapedonta; family Hiatellidae; genus Panopea; species Panopea generosa. The sequence continues at coordinate 64,720,478 of CM055907.1, forward strand.
CAACCAAAAAATGGGACGATAGTGCAGTGGATAGTTTGGACACTCGTCTCTTGTTATCGTTATGTTAACCAAAGAATGGGACGATAGTGCAGTGGATAGTTTGGACACTCGTCTCTTGTTATCGTTATGTCAACCAAAGAATGGGACGATAGTGCAGTGGATAGTTTTGACACTCGCCTCTGGTTATGGTTATGCCAACCAAAGAATGGGACGATAGTGCAGTGGATAGTTTGGCCACTCGCCTCTTGTTGTGGTTATGTCAACCAAAAAATGGGACGATAGTGCAGTGGATAGTTTGGACATTCGTCTCTTGTTATCGTTATGTCAACCAAAGAATGGGACGATAGTGCAGTGGATAGTTTGGACACTCGTCTCTTGTTATCGTTATGTCAACCAAAGAATGGGACGATAGTGCAGTGGATAGTTTGGACACTCGTCTCTTGTTATCGTTATGTCAACCAAAGAATGGGACGATAGTGCAGTGGATAGTTTGGACACACGCCCCTTGTTGTAGTTATGTCAACCAAAGAATGGGACGATAGTGCAGTGGATAGTTTGGACACTCGCCTCTTGTTGTAGTTATGTCAACCAAAGAATGGGACGATAGTGCAGTGGATAGTTTAGACACTCGCCTCTTGTTATAGTTATGTCAACCAAAGAATGGGATGATAGTGCAGTGGAAAGTTTGGATACTCGCCTTTTGTTATAGTTATGTCAACCAAAGAATGGGATGATAGTGCAGTGGATAGTTTGGACACTCGCCTCTTGTTATGGTTATGTAAACCAAAGAATGGGACGTTAGTGCAGTGGATAGTTTAGACACTCGCCTCTGGTTATGGTTATGTCAACCAAAGAATGGGACGATAGTGCAGTGGATAGTTTGGACACTCGCCTCTTGTTGTCGTTATGTCAACCAAAGAATGGGACGATACTGCAGTGGATAGTTTGGACACGCGTCTCTTGTTGTGGTTATGTCAACCAAAGAATGGGACGATAGTGCAGTGGATAGTTTGGACACTCGCCTCTTGTTATGGTTATGTCAACCAAAGAATGGGACGATAGTGCAATGGATAGTTTGGACTCTCGCCTATTGTTGTAGTTATACCAACCAAAGAATGTGACGATAGTACAGTGGATAGTTTGGCCACTCGCCTCTTGTTATGGTTATGCCAACCAAAGAATGGGATGTTAATGCAGTGGATAGTTTTGACACTCGCCTCTTGTTATGGTTATGTCTACCAAAGAATGGGACGATAGTGCTGTGGATAGTTTGGACACTCGCCTCTTGTTATGGTTATGTCAACCAAAGAATGGGACGATAGTACAGTGGATAGTTTGGCCACTCGCCTGTTGTTATGGTTATGTCAACCAAAGAATGGGACGATAGTGTAATGGATAGTTTGGACACTCGCCTCTTGTTATAGTTATGTCAACCAAAGAATGGGACAATAGTGCAATGGATAGTTTGGCCACTCGCCTCTTGTTATGGTTATGTCAACCAAAGAATGGGACGATAGTGCAGTGGATAGTTTGGCCACTCGTCTGTTGTTATGATTATGTCAACCAAAGAATGGGACGATAGTGCAGTGGATAGTTTGGCCACTAACATCTTGTTGTAGTTATGTCAACCAAAGAATGGATTGATAGTGCAGTGGGGAGTTTGGCCACTAACATCTTGTTGTAGTTATGTCAACCAAAGAATGGGATTATATTGCAGTGAATAGTTTGGCCACTCGCCTCTTGTTATGGTTATGTCAACCAAAGAATGGGACGATAGTGCAGTGGAGAGTTTGGCCACTCGCCTCTTATTATGGTTATGTCAACCAAGGAATGGGACGATAGTGCAGTGGATAGTTTGGCCACTAACATCTTGTCATAGTTATGTCAACCAAAGAATGGGATGATAGTGCAGTGGACAGTTTGGCCACTAACATCTTGTTATGGTTATGTCAACCAAAGAATGGGACGATAGTGCAGTGGAGAGTTTGGCCACTCGCCTCTTGTTATGGTTATGTCAACCAAAGAATGGGACAATAGTACAGTGGATAATTTGGCCACTCTTTTCTTGTTATGGTTCTGTCAACCAAAGAATGGGATGATAGTGCAGTGGACAGTTTGGCCACTAACATCTTGTTATGGTTATGTCAACCAAAAAATGGGACGATAGTGCAGTGGATAGTTTGGCCACTCGCCTCTTGTTATAGTTATGTCAACCAAAGAATGGGATAATAGTACAGTGGATAGTTTGGACACTCGCCTCTTGTTATGGTTATGTCAACCAAGGAATGGGACGGTAGTACAGTGGATAGTTTGGCCACTCGCCTCTTGTTATGATTATGTCATCCAAAGAATGGGATGATAGTGCAGTGGAGAGATTGGCCACTCGCCTCTTGTTATGGTTATGTCAACCAAAGAATGGGACAATAGTACAGTGGAAAATTTGGCCACTCTTCTGTTGTTATGGTTCTGTCAACCAAAGAATGGGATGATAATGCAGTGGATAGTTTGGCCACTCGCCTGTTGTTATAGTTATGTCAACCAAAGAATGGGACGATAGTACAGTGGAAAGTTTAGCCACTCGTCTCTTGTTATGATTATGTCAACCAAAGAATGGGACGATAGTGCAGTGGATAGTTTGGCCACTAACATCTTGTCATAGTTATGTCAACCAAAGAATGGGATGATAGTGCAGTGGATAGTTTGGCCACTAACATCTTGTTATGGTTATGTCAACCAAAGAATGGGACGATAGTGCAGTAGAGAGTTTTGCCACTCGCCTCTTGTTATAGTTATGTGAACCAAAGAATGAGACGATAGTATAGTGGATAGTTTGGCCACTCGCCTCTTATTATGGTTATGTCAACCAAGGAATGGGACGATAGTGCAGTGGATAGTTTGGCCACTAACATCTTGTTATGGTTATGTCAACCAAAGCATGGGACGATAGTACAGTGGATAGTATGACACTCGCCTCTTGTTATGGTTATGTCAATCAAAGAATGGGACGATAGTGCAGTGGATAGTTTGGACACTCGCCTCTTGTTATAGTTAAGTCAACCAAAGAATGGGATGATAGTGCAGTGGAAAGTTTGGCCACTCGCTTCTTGTTATAGTTATGTCAACCAAAGAATGGGACAATAGTACTGTGAATAGTTTTGCCACTCCCCTCTTGTTATAGTTATGTCAACCAAAGAATGGGATGATAGTGCAGTTGATAGTTTGGCCACTAACATCTTGTTAAGGGCCACTCGCCTCTTGTTGTAGTTATGTCAACCAAAGTATGGGACGATAGTGCAGTGGATAGTTTTACCACTCGCCTCTTGTTATGGTTATGTCAACCAAAGAATGGGACGATAATGCAGTGGATAGTTTGGACACTCGCCTCTTGTTGTAGTTATGTCAACCAAAGTATGGGACGATAGTGCAGTGGATAGTTTGGCCACTAACATCTTGTTATAGTTTCGCAATCAAAGAATGGGATGATAGTGCAGTGGATAGTTTGGTCACTCGCCTCTTGTTATGGTTATGTCAACCAAAGAATGGGACGATAGTGCAGTGGATAGTTTGGGCACTAACATCTTGTTGTAGTTATGTCAACCAAAGAATGGGACGATAGTGCAGTGGGTAGTTTTGCCAGTCGCCTCTTGTTATGGTTATGTCAACCAAAGAATGTGACGATAGTGCAGTGGAGAGTTTTGCCACTCGCCTCTTGTTGTAGTTATGACAACCAAAGAACGTGACGATAGTGCAGTGCAGAGTTTGGCCACTCGCCTCTTGTTGTAGTTATGTCAACCAAAGAATGGGACGATAGTGCAGTGGATAGTTTGGCCACTAACATATTGTATGGTTATGTCAACCAAAGAATGTGACGGAAGTGCAGTGGAGAGTTTGGCCACTCGCCTCTTGTTTTAGTTATGTCAACCAAAGAATGGGACGATAGTGCAGTGGATAGTTTAGCCAATCGCCTCTTGTTGTAGTTATGTCAACCAAAGAATGGGACGATAGTGTCGTGGATAGTTTGGCTACTCATCTCTTGTTATAGTTTTGTCGACCAAAGAATGGGACGCTAGTGCAGCGGATAGTTTGGACACTCGCCTCCTGTTATGGTTATGTCAACCAAAGAATGGGACGATAGTGCAGTGGATAGTTTGGCCACTCGCCTCTTGTAATGGTTATGTCAACCAAAGAATGGGACGATAGTGCAGTGGGTAGTTTGGCCACTTACCTGTTGTTGTGGTTATATCAACCAAACAATGGTATGATAGTGTAGTGGATAGTTTGGCCATTCGTCTCTTGTTATAGTTATATCATTATTTCAACCAAAGACTGGGACGACAGTGCGGTGGATAATTTGGACACTCGCCTCTTGTTATAGTTATGTCAACCAAAGAATGGGACAATAGTTCTGTGAATAGTTTTGTCACTCGCCTCTTGTTATGGTTAGGTCAACCAAAGAATGGGATGATAGTGCAGTTGATAGTTTGGCCACTAACATCTTGTTATAGTTTCGCAATCAAAGAATGGGATGATAGTGCAGTGGATAGTTTGGTCACTCGCCTCTTGTTATGGTTATGTCAACCAAAGAATGGGACGATAGTGCAGTGGATAGTTTGGCCACTAACATCTTGTTGTAGTTATGTCAACCAAAGAATGGGACGATAGTGCAGTGGGTAGTTTTGCCAGTCGCCTCTTGTTATGGTTATGTCAACCAAAGAATGTGACGATAGTGCAGTGGAGAGTTTTGCCACTCTCCTCTTGTTGTAGTTATGACAACCAAAGAACGTGACGATAGTGCAGTGCAGAGTTTGGCCACTCGCCTCTTGTTGTAGTTATGTCAACCAAAGAATGGGACGATAGTGCAGTTGATAGTTTGGCCACTAACATCTTGTTATGGTTATGTCAACCAAAGAATGTGACGATAGTGCAGTGGAGAGTTTGGCCACTCGCCTCTTGTTGTAGTTATGTCAACCAAAGAATGGGACGATAGTGCAGTGGATAGTTTAGCCACTCGACTCTTGTTGTAGTTATGTCAACCAAAGAATGGGACGATAGTGTCGTGGATAGTTTGGCTACTCATCTCTTGTTATAGTTTTGTCGACCAAAGAATGGGACGCTAGTGCAGTGGATAGTTTGGACACTCGCCTTCTGTTATGGTTATGTCAACCAAAGAATGGGACGATAGTACAGTGGATAGTTTGGCCACTCGCCTCTTGTAATGGTTATGTCAACCAAAGAATGGGACGATAGTGCAGTGGGTAGTTTGGTCACTTACCTGTTGCTGTGGTTATATCAACCAAACAATGGTTTGATAGTGTAGTAGATAGTTTGGCAATTCGTCTCTTGTTATAGTTATGTCATTATTTCAACCAAAGACTGGGACGACAGTGCGGTGGATAATTTGGACACTCGCTTCTTGTTAAAGTTATGTCAACCAAAGAATTGGACAATAGAGCAGTGGATAGTTTGGACACTAGCCTCTTGTGATAGTCAACCGAAGAATGGGACGATAGTGCAGTGGACAGTTTGGATACCCGCCTCTTGTTATGGTCAACCGAAGAATGGGACTATATTGCAGTGGATAGTTTGGCCACTCGCCTCTTGTTATGGTTATGTCAACCAAAGAATGGGGCGATAATGCAGTGGATATTATGGACACTCGCCTCTTGTAATAGTCAACCAAAGAATGGGACAATAGTGCAGTGGATAGTTTGGCCACTCGCCTCTTGTTATAGTTATGTCAACAAAAGAATGGGATGATATTGCAGCAGATAGTTTGACCACTCACCTCTTGTTATAGTTATGTCAACCAAAGAATGGGACGATAGTACAGTGGATAATTTGGACACTCGCCTCTTGTTATAGTTATGTCAACCACAGAATGGGACGATAGTGCAGTGGATAGTTTGACCATTCGCTACTTGTTATAGTTATGTCAACCAAAGAATGGGATGATAGTGGGCCACTCGCCTCTTGGTATTGTAATGTCAACCAAAGAATGGAACGATAGTGCAGTGGATAGTTTGGACACTCGCCTCTTGTTATAGTTATGTCAACCAAAGAATGGTACGATAGTGTAGCGGATAGTTTGGCCACTCACCTCTTGTTATAGTTGTCAACCAAAGAATGGAACGATAGTACAGTGGATAGTTTGGCCACTCACCTCTTGTTATAGTTATGTCAACCAAAGAATGGGACGATAGTGCAGTGGATAGTTTGGCCACTCCCCTCTTGTTATAGTTATGTCAACCAAAGAATGGGACGTTAGTGCAGTGGATAGTTTTGCCACTCACCTCTTGTTATAGTTATGTCAACCAAAGAATGGGACGATCGCGCAGTGGATAATTTGGACACCTACCTCGAAAACACCGCCAAGCCTGGTTAGCTCAGTTTGTAGCTCATCTATCAAGTATGTGCTGTCAGTTCGAATCCCAGCTCGACCAGTCTCCTTGAGGATTGATATACATGATTACACCTCATTGACATTTGTATCTCACTTTTGATTGAAGTGGGAAAGCTGTCAGTTGCTTGCAGAGATAGAGATGGGTGTACTTAAGTGCTTGGGTACTGGTTGTTTATATTATGTGTCTGATAATGGATTTCTTTAACAGAAAATACAAATCTAACCCTTTTGTGTCCATTCTTGCACCTGAGATTTCAGATTTTTGACATTTGAACAAATTTGAATCTCCTTGAACAAACGTTGCTAAAATATGTAAATGTTTTAGCAAAATCCAACCAGAGGTTTCAAAAGGAAATTTTAGAACAACATAGTATTACAAAAGCTCACATGTGTAAAGATTGATTATTTAACCCATGGGTAAAATATTGTTACATGTACATGAATTTTGTGTACAATAACAGTGATTATACTCTTTGGACTCCAGGTATTGAATGGGGTTTATTTTTTTTATTTTCAATACATGTAATACCACACGGCATGATAATCAGTTTTATTGGTGGAGGAAAACCTCGGAATGAATCAAAACAGAACAACTGTCCCTCTGTAAATAACTGGCAAACTTTCTCGTTTGAAGTCTTCAGACAGAGCTGATGAGAGGCAACTGATCTTGAGAAGTTTCTTAGATCACTCGGACATTATGGACTGTTGCAGAGAAAGTCCAATCACTCGGACATTATGGACTGTTGCAGAGAAAGTCCAATCACCCAGACATTTTGGATTGTTGCAGAGAAAGTAAAAAAACTTGGACATTATGGATTGTTGCAGAGAGAGTCCAATCTCCTGGACATTATTGACTGTTGCAGAGAAAGTCCAATCACTATGACATTATGGACTGTTGCAGAGAACGTCCAATCACTCGAACATTTTGGACTGTTGCAGAGAAAGTCCACTCACTTGGACATTGTGGACCCTTGCAGAGAAAGTCCAATCATCCGGACATTGTGGACCATTGAAGAGAAAGTCCAATCACTTGGACATTATGGATCGTTGCAGAGAATAGTTTGGCCACTCCCCTCTTGTTATAGTTATGTCAACCAATGTAGTTATGTAGTGTCCTAGCCTCTTGTGATAGTCAACCGAAGAATGGGACGATAGTGCAGTGGACAGTTTGGATACCCGCCTCTTGTTATGGTCAACCGAAGAATGGGACTATAGTGCAGTGGATAGTTTGGACACTCGCCTCTTGTTATGGTTATGTCAACCAAAGAATGGGGCGATAGTGCAGTGGATATTATGGACTCTCGCCTCTTGTAATAGTCAACCAAAGAATGGGACAATAGTGCAGTGGATAGTTTGGCCACTCGCCTCTTGTTGTGGTTATGTCAACCCAAGAATGGGACGATAGTGCAATGGATAGTTTGGACACTCGTCTCTTGTTATCGTTATGTCAACCAAAGAATGGGACGATAGTGCAGTGGATAGTTTGGACACACGCCCCTTGTTGTAGTTATGTCAACCAAAGAATGGGACGATAGTGCAGTGGATAGTTTGGACACTCGCCTCTTGTTGTAGTTATGTCAACCAAAGAATGGGACGATAGTGCAGTGGATAGTTTAGACACTCGCCTCTTGTTATAGTTATGTCAACCAAAGAATGGGATGATAGTGCAGTGGAAAGTTTGGATACTCGCCTTTTGTTATAGTTATGTCAACCAAAGAATGGGATGATAGTGCAGTGGATAGTTTGGCCACTCGCCTCTTGTTATAGTTATGTCAACAAAAGAATGGGATGATACTGCAGCAGATAGTTTGACCACTCACCTCTTGTTATAGTTATGTCAACCAAAGAATGGGACGATAGTGCAGTGGATAGTTTGACCATTCGCTACTTGTTATAGTTATGTCAACCAAAGAATGGGATGATAGTGGGCCACTCGCCTCTTGTTATTGTAATGTCAACCAAAGAATGGAACGATAGTGCAGTGGATAGTTTGGACACTCGCCTCTTGTTATAGTTATGTCAACCAAAGAATGGGACGATAGTGTAGCGGATAGTTTGGCCACTCACCTCTTGTTATAGTTGTCAACCAAAGAATGGAACGATAGTACAGTGGATAGTTTGGCCACTCACCTCTTGTTATAGTTATGTCAACCAAAGAATGGGATGATAGTGCAGTGGATAGTTTGGCCACTCCCCTCTTGTTATAGTTATGTCAACCAAAGAATGGGACGTTAGTGCAGTGGATAGTTTGGCCACTCACCTCTTGTTATAGTTATGTCAACCAAAGAATGGGACGATAGCGCAGTGGATAATTTGGACACCTACCTCGAAAACACCGCCAAGCCTGGTTAGCTCAGTTTGTAGCTCATCTATCAAGTAGGTGCTGTCAGTTCGAATCCCAGCTCGACCAGTCTCCTTGAGGATTGATATACATGATTACGCCTCATTGACATTTGTATCTCACTTTTGATTGAAGTGGGAAAGCTGTCAGTTGCTTGCAGAGATAGAGATGGGTGTACTTAAGTACTTGGGTACTGGTTATTTATATTATATGTCTGATAATGGATTTCTTTAACAGAAAATACAAATCTAACCCTTTTGTGTCCATTCTTGCACCTGAGATTTCAGATTTTTGACATTTGAACAAATTTGAATCTCCTTGAACAAACGTTGCTAAAATATGTAAATGTTTTAGCAAAATCCAACCAGAGGTTTCAAAAGGAAATTTAAGAACAACATAGTATTACAAAAGCTCACATGTGTAAAGATTGATTATTTAACCCATGGGTAAAATATTGTTACATGTACATGAATTTTGTGTACAATAACAGTGATTATACTCTTTGGACTCCAGATATTGAATGGGGTTTATTTTTTTATTTTCAATACATGTGATACCACACGGCATGAGAATCAGTTTTATTGGTGGAGGAAAACCTCGGAATGAATCAAAACAGAACAACTGTCCCTCTGTAAATAACTGGCAAACTTTCTCGTTTGAAGTCTTCAGACAGAGCTGATGAGAGGCAACTGATCTTGAGAAGTTTCTTAGATCACTCGGACATTATGGACTGTTGCAGAGAAAGTCCAATCACCCAGACATTTTGGACTGTTGCAGAGAAAGTCCAATCACCCAGACATTTTGGACTGTTGCAGAGAAAGTCAAATAACTTGGACATTATGGACTGTTGCAGAGAAAGTCCAATCACCCAGACATTTTGGACTGTTGCAGAGAAAGTCCAATCACCCAGACATTTTGGACTGTTGCAGAGAAAGTCAAATAACTTGGACATTATGGACTGTTGCAGAGAAAGTCCAATCACTCGGACATTATGGACTGTTGCAGAGAAAGTCCAATCACCCAGACATTTTGGACTGTTGCAGAGAAAGTCAAATAACTTGGACATTATGGACTGTTGCAGAGAAAGTCCAATCACTCGGACATTATGGACTGTTGCAGAGAGAGTCCAATCACCTGGACATTAATGACTGTTGCAGAGAAAGTCCAATCACTAGGACATTTTGGACTGTTGCAGAGAAAGTCCAATCACTCGAACATTTTGGACTGTTGCAGAGAAAGTCCAATCACTTAGACATTGTGGACCCTTGCAGAGAAAGTCCAATCATCCGGACATTGTGGACCATTGAAGAGAAAGTCCAATCACTAGGCCATTATGGACCGTTGCAGAGAAAGTCCAAACACTTGGACATTATGGATCGTTGCAGAGAAAGTCCAATCACTAGGACATTATGGACCGTTGCAGAGAAAGTCCAGTCACTCGGACATTATGGCATGTTGCATCGAAAGTCCAATCACTCAGACAGTATGGACTGTCGCAGAGAACGTCCAAGTACTCGGACATTATGGATCGTTGCAGAGAAAGTCCAATCACCAAGACATTATTGACAGTTGCAGAGAAAATCCAATCACTCGGACATTATGGACTGTTGCAGAGGAAGTCGAATCACCCGAACATTATGGACTGTTGCAGAGAAAGTCAAATAACTTGGACATTATGGACTGTTGCAGAGAGAGTCCAATCTCCTGGACATTATTGACTGTTGCAGAGAAAGTCCAATCACTAGGACATTATGGACTGTTGCAGAGAAAATCCAATCACTCGGACATTATGGACTGTTGCAGAGGAAGTCAAATCACCCGAACATTATGGACTGTTGCAGAAAAAGTCCGGTTACTCAGACATTATGGACTGTTGCAGAGAAAGTCCAATCACCCAGACATTATGGATCGTTGCAGAGAAAGTCCAATCACCCAGACATTATGGACTGTTGCAGAGAAAGTCCAATCACTCGGACATTATGGACTGTTGCAGAGAAAGTCCAATCACCCAGACATTATGGACTGTTGCAGAGAACGTCCAAGAACTCGGACATTATGGACTGTTGCAGAGAAAGTCCAATCACCCAGACATTATGGACTATTACAGAGAAAGTCAAATTACCCGGACATTATGGACTGTTGCAGAGAACGTCCAAGTACTCGGATATTATGGACTGTTGCAGAGAAAGTCCAATCACCCAGACATTATTGACTGTTGCAGAGAAAGTCCAATCACCCGGACATTATGGACTGTTGCAGAGAACGTCCAAGTACTGGGACATTATGGACTGTTGCAGAGAAAGTCCAATCACCCAGACATTATGGACTGTTGCAGAGAAAGTCAAATTACCCGGACATTATGGACTGTTGCAGAGAACGTCCAAGTACTCGGACATTATGGATCGTTGCAGAGAAAGTCCAATCACCCAGACATTATGGACTGTTGCAGAGAAAGTCCAAACACAGACATTATGGACTGTTGCAGAGAAAGTCCAATCACCCGGACATTATGGACTGTTGCAGAGAAAGTCCAATCACCTGGACATTGTGGACCCTTGCAGAGAAAGTCCAATCACTAGGCCATTATGGACCGTTGCAGAGGAAGTCCAATCACCCGGACATTATGGACTGTTGCAGAGAAAGTCCAATCACCCGGACATTATGGACTGTTGCAGAGAAAGTCCAATCACTCAGACATTATTGACCGCTGCAGAGAAAGTCCAATCACCCGGACATTGTGGACCCTTGCAGAGAAAATCCAATCACTTCGACATTGTGGACCCTTGCAGAGAAAGTTCAATCATCCGGACATTGTGGACCATTGAAGAGAAAGTCCAATCACTAGGCCATTATGGACCGTTGCAGAGAAAGTACAATCACTTGGACATTATGGATCGTTGCAGAGAAAGTCCAATCACTAGAACATTATGGACCGTTGCAGAGAAAGTCCAATCACTCGGACATTATGGACCTATGCACAGAAAGTCCAATCACTCGGATATAATTGACCATTGCAGAGAAAGTCCAATCACTCGGACATTATGGACTATTGCAGAGAAAGTCTAATCACCCTGACATCATGGACTGTTGCAGAGAAAATCCAATCACTCGGACATCATGGACCGTTGCAGGGAAAGTCCAATTACTCGGACATCATGGACCATTGCAGAGAAAGTCCAATCACTCGGACATTATGGACTGTTGCAGAGAAAGTCCAATCACTCGGACATTATGGCATGTTGCATCAAAAGTCCAATCACTCAGACATTATGGACTGTTGCAGAGAAAGTCCAATCACCCAGACATCATGGACTGTTGCAGAGAAAGTCCAATCACTCGGACATTATGGACTGTTGCAGAGAAAGTCCAATTACTCGGACATTATGGACTGTTGCAGAGAAAGTCCAATCACCCGGATATTATGGACCGTTGCGGAGAAAGTCCAATCACGCGGGCATCATGGACTGTTGCAGAGAAAGTCCAATCACTCAGACATTATGGACCCTTGTAGAAGTCCAAAGATACAGAGCAATAGTCGTATTAACTACCTGACCAGTTAGCAGAGCAGTAGTCGTATTAACTACCTGACCAGTTAGCAGAGCAGTAGTCGTATTAACTACCTGACCAGTTAGCAGAGCAGTAGTCATAACTTGTATCAGGTCAATTATTTCCAGTGTAGAGCAAAACATGTTTTAACAAATACATTTTACGGAATGGAAACAAATAAAGGAAGACTTTGAATTCATTTTTTTCCTTTATTTTTACAACTTTGTTTAATATTTTCATTATTTTACACATCCCTTAACAGTTCCACATATATCATCAATGCCTCAGACAAAAATAACAAATATTTCTTCAAAGATACACAATCTATTTCTCATTTTCAAACACATGTAACACAAGAGGGTTTGAGGATATTTCAACAGTTATTTTTAAATTTCTAGATCAACTACAAAGAAATGTTAAACACACAATCACCAAACTACACCAAATCTCACCTAGTTTGGTGAATATAACCTGCGAAAATGCACACATGAACATGGTAGAGATGGGAAGTAAACTCAGGTATGCAAACAAATGAACATACTTACAGATGAATATACATGTACATGATTAAAGTCTTATGAATGAAAAAATGACATAAAAAGCCAAAGTTAATTGAGAAAAAAAAGTGTAATATTTATTTATGAGAACACCATTTGTTTCAATCCTATTTGATGGTGATTGTGAAACAAGTTTGGACACTTATACCACTCTCAGACGATGAACCAGTACTAAGCATATGCTGATAAAGAATCATGCTCAAGGACACTACACATGGCTGAAGCAGGGAACCAAACCTATAGCCCTCTGATCCTGCATCTGATGCTCTGACAGGGGACTTGCTTCATAGGAGAATGAACTTGAGGGGAACATTTTTCTTCCTGTTTGTTTGTATCATTTTGGCATTTCTTTCTCATTACCTCAAGTTTCAATGTAACCATACATATAACAAGAGGGCCAAGATGGCCGTTTATCGCTCACCTGAGTGACCTTGAGTCACCAAACTTAAGTAGATTATTTAATACATGTACACTCAAAATTCCAGAAAAACGAGATGGGCGAGTAGTTAGAATTTTGATTTGTTCTTTAAATGTAACAAATGTGTGGAAGAGTTGTGCAATAACAATAGTATCCTTGTGCGGATATCTGGATATCAGATATCGAAAGAAAGTTTTCACTATATATCCATATAAAGAAAACCAGTCTCCTCTCCTGGCGACTATGTTTTTCGACGAATCACAATGGCTTGAACAAACTTGGTAAAAGTTCACCCATGGTAAATGTCAGTGAAATTACATAGATATCAGGTCAGTAGATTCTGACAAGAAGGCTTTTGAAGTTTTTACTATAGCTGCCTTATAAATTATATAGCAGCGGTCATGTGTTTAACTAATCCCTTCAGCTCAGGTGAGCTAACAATTTATCAGGAGACAAGAACTGATCATTGAATAGAATTGGTAGTGTGAAATCTGCCCATATTTGAGATATTTTCTCAACATGTCACCAACGCTTTATAGCATCAGTTATTGTCACTCAGAATGGGATTTACGCCATTTTCAACACATTACAGATTACATCAGTTTTATTGGTGACGGTCTGAAGCTTATACAGGGTCCTTGAGTAGAACCACTGTCATTCCACAGGTAACTGTTGGACTTTCTTTGGACCGAGCTGGACAATTTACCTCAGAGGCAGGCCTTCTAAAATTGCCGGTTTTTCAGTTTTTGGACCGATTTCAAAAGTTCAAAACCGGTCCAGATATTTTCTATCGGTCTTATAAAATCTCATAAATTGCTCTTACCATGCCATACTGACCTGTGAAATACGCCTTGCGGCAATATCATTTGACCCAATAATCTGTTTGTTTTGTCACCTGCTGTGCGAAATGATGTCAATTTTGACTAAACCATTGACGGTATTAGGGGAGTTTATCGGAAGAGTCTATCGTTATGTAAAACGCCTTCGATGTGTGATCAGCGACCCATAGCGTTCTGTCGGTTCATCAAAAGACTGTTTGCGTTCGTATATTTCTTTGATATACCGCTAGCCAAAGCTGGGACGGTCGGACCGAATATTGTTCGCGTCATTAAAATATTTGATAAAACGTTCAGTGTAACTTGTTTGTTTCATTTTTTTAAAAATATAACTTTAATTATAAAATTAATGAAAGTGATAAAACCCGGACCGATTTTGTTTTGATGTGGGACAGGTTCTGAATGATTTATTTTGGTGGTTGAACCGTTTCATTGGTTTCCACGGTGATTATTTCACGCAGCTTCCGGAACTTGCAACACTTCCGGTTCGATCTAACATTTTTAATATAATAAAAATTATTCAGTAAAGTGGAAACATAATGTCAGTCATTAAAGTGTACACATTGTGATAAAGTATGTTATAAATAATACACAAATAAACTTGAAATCATTCCCTATTAATAAATAAACGGAGAAAAAACATGATGCAGCTGACATGGTGGGTGGGTTATGCAAACATGTAAAGGCATAATGTAAGGCAATTGTAGAGAATATTTGAAAATAAGTGTGATTCTTACGGTAGTAAAAAACCTGGACTGATTTGCATTTTGGAATTTTAGAAGGCCTGCTCAGAGGTGATGCGAGATGGTGCCTTAGACCACTTTACCACTGTCCCCATTCCCCCCCCCCCCCCCCCCCCCCCCCCCCACATCATGGAGAAAACCATGGTCAGTCTAGGATCAGTTTAAATAATTCATAACCTCCTAGACAAATACATCTTAACCACAAAACTTGGCCACATAAAGGCAAGGCCGGTCAAAATAATACAATAAAATACTGTTACAACTAATTTATTTTACCATCAATTTTTTTTATTTTTTTTTTACAAACCAAGATTGTAAAACTCTCATAAAACCAAAATTTAACCTCTTGAATATAAATTAATACAAAAACATGAACAAAATTAGCAGTCTCTAACATTAGCAAGAAAGCAAAATGAATACAAATGTACACTCAGGTCCCATTATAAAACGGTTCTTTGGGTTCACAAAACGAAACCGCGTTATAAGCTGACCGCTTTATAGCGATAATTACCTCGAAAAAAAAAATCGATGTCGGTTATTCACATCTATCGTGCTAAGTGAATGTAAGTGAATGGTATTGTTTGCATTGTAATATGATACAACGCATATTTGGTTACAAAAGATACACCGAGATATGTACATAATTAATACAAAAAAAGAATAGAAAGAAAAAAGTTTTCGTGTTTTGATAAAACTAAAATTGGCAGCCATTTCCGTTTAACCCGGAAGGATATAAAACGGTGTCTTTATAAAAAAATTACGCTTCAATTTAAACTCAACGCTATTAGTGTTAAAATATTAAAAATATATATCTGAAGTATTTACAACAATTAAATAACAAAAATAAGTTTGTGTTTACCATCCGATAAGATACCCGCGATATATTAATAACTGTCAACTGCTTCGTTGCTTGATCACGTGATCACTCGATAATAACAAAGTTTGCATATGGCTTCTGTATTTGGCGCGTGTCAGCATTAATTGAAGCACTCGGGATTATTACAAACTGTTAATAGTCAATGCTGGCATGAATCCATCACTTAAACTATCATTTCAACCACCATGAGGTAATAGTTATAATAATTTGTTATAATCAAGGCTAATTGGTGAGTAGAAGATGAGCGATTATCAAATCAAAACATGGTTGTTTGGTTGTCATTTGATCATTCGCGCAGATTTTCAAAGTTTTATAGCATGACTCCCCCCCCCCCCCACCGAAAAAATGGGAGCCAAGCAAAAAACGCTTAATAACTGAAATCGCGTTTTATGGGACCGTGTTATAACGGGACCGCAGTGTATTTAGATCATGGTCTAAAACCCTAATACTAGAATAAAGCACTTAAAAAGCCATTTAAATAATTTTGAAATTAACAAGAAAAAAAAAATTATTTGGTTTTAATATTAACACACAAAACAATAAATGAAACATTTCATCAGTGAATTAAACTAGTTAATACATGGAACAAAAACATTTTGTTGTACCGGTATTAATAATGAAATGAACATTTAAAAAGAACACAATAACTCAATAACATTTAATATTTTGAACAGGGAAGTTCTACTTTTAACTATTTGTATCATTTATTTATAAATATTTTTATCTATTTTGAACTTTAATTAGAAATGTAAATATACGAGAGATTTGCAAGTATAAGCAGTTTGGTGTTTGAGAAAACATATTTACAGAGATGGAGAACGAGTGTAACACTCCCTTCAAGTTGTGCTAAGCTGGTGGGGCCTAAGGAATGGTCAACATCAGGTAATGCACCCTGACGGTAACTCGCTTTAAAAAAAGTTAACTCAACTCTACTTGAGATTAAAACCTTCTCATTGTTTTCCCAGAATCATTCTCCACCTTATCTGTCACAAGACCGACACCTGGATATCAACTGTCTGACCACACACTAACAAATATGCACACACCCGTCCTTTGTAGCATGTAATTATACTTGTTGTTTTTTTTGTTGTTTTTTTTGAAAACAGAAGTTCATAATTTATTGAAACTGAAACCTTCAAGTGGTTAGGTTGTTTTGTAGACTCAGATATGCAGGCCATTATCTCCTGGAGTATGGTTCAGTTTATTGGGTAAATTAATCAAGTTTCAATCAATCAAGAGTCAATCAATGAAGTGTCAATCAATGAAGTGCCAATCATTACTGAAGGGTTACAATAACAGATGGATGTTGACCAGTATACAAGATTACTATGTAACTACAGAATGTGATTCACAGCAAATCTGGTAAATATTTACCACATTCAGAAATACTATGGGAAGATGCCTATTATAGAACAAAACAGCTGTCACCAAACACACAACTATCGAGGGTAAGGAATCAGGGTAACTGCAATGTGTCTTATTTAACCCTTTACTTCATATAGACGCGTTTGGACACCTCTAATAATGACGCCTTTGGACACCTAATATAAAAGGCTTTGAGTTATTGGGTGAATTATGTTTATATTAACTGACAGAGTGGAAAACAGTGCAGGAAGTGTTCAGATTGCTCGTTACGAGCAATCTGAATTCTTCCTGCACTGTTTTCAAAGGCCTTCTGTGATTGGTGTGGGAAAACATGTATCTATGGAGTAAAAGGTTAAATCTGTTCAGTCATTTTGTACTAAGTTTTCAAGAGAACCAATATCTTAAATCACAAAAGATTTGCTATGGTGATGGATGAGATTTTTCATTTCAAATAACATTTTTAGACAACAACTTCATTAATTAAACATATCAACCACTCATACTTACTTGCCTTAGAGAAACATTTTCTTATTAAATAAATATTACAATATACATGTAGTTACAACAATCAATGATACAAACATCAAAATAGTTATGACACAAAAAAAACAAAAAAACAACAAAAACAAAAACAGCAGAGTGTGAATGAATAACACAAAATTACTTATATGCAGTGGATCAACATTTTGAAAACTTATGCAAGTTTCTCTAACTTGTGGCAGTGTATACAATTATTAGGTATCATTGAGGTTTGGTTTGTCTTTAAAGCAGCCATGTATTTTTCAACACATTTTTTTCTACATCAGGTCTTTTAAGGAACACAGGAATTTTAATAAATTTTCACTCGACTTTCTTTCTGAAAAATGTACATCTACACAAAGCAAATGCTTGAGTGCATGTGCAGAACCTTAAATTTATTTGTTTTGGAAAGGTGTACAATAATTGCAAATGGATGAAAAGCATTGTTTTTGGCATATTCACATTTTTAAAAAAAATATGAAAGACAGGTCAATTAGTTTTTTTCAAAACGTTTCTTCACATGTTTTCAAATCAACTTTTACATTGTGTGTGTATTTTTGAAAAATAATAAAAACAAATTTAAGTAATACTTGGTAGTTACTATCTTCTATGATAATATTGATTTGATACACAAACTGGAGTAAAAATCAATCACAACATCGCTATGCGTCCCTTTAAAGCTTTAAGCTTGACAACTATGGAATATTATAAAATGTGCGGGAGTGTATTTCAACTTAAGAAGTTTTAGAGTGACACTTGACAATATTGAACTTTAATTGAGTCTAATGTCAATATCTATAATTACCCCTTTATTAATATATATATCAAATCAGTGCTTATGTTGAATAGGTAACTATATGGCCATTGAAGCTCATATACATGATCTTTTTTTTAATGGGGTCAACACCATTGTTAATAAATACAGCATATCCAGTTTCATTGATGGATGAAGGCCACAAAATAAAACTGAGCAGAACCAACGTCCTTTTGCAAGTAACTGGCAAACTTTCAAATATTCTGATGGTCACAAATGTGCACAATAAGATGCCCTTCATCTATTTATCACAGTTATTCCCCTTTCCAAAAAAGGAGATGAAATTGAAGTTTTCGTACTTACATCACACAGATGTATCATTTCCAGAAATAACGTTTTGTGAAAATTAATCAAAACTGCCACGCGTTCGTTTGAAAATAAATCAACAGAGGATCAGGTGTGAAAACAGTGTTATTAATGAAAAATAGGAATGTGAATTTTTCTGTGATGTCTAAAAATGATGTTCCTACAGCGGATTATAGTCAATAGTTGATTTTAATTTGAAAAAAAATATCATCAGTTGTGTTTTCCGCAGTAGATAGTTCAACACTAGTTTTGTTCTTATAAATTCGTGAAAATATCTTGCAATATCAAACCAATTATACTATCATTAATCAATTACCAATAATCAATTACTTGAACCTTTCAGATTTATATCAATAAAAATGTTATCCCCGATTCTTAACACTAGTGTCTGAGAAGTTACCTTTAGCAAAAACATTAGTACAGGCTGCACAATTTGTTAAAAACAAACAGTTACACATACAGCGTAGTTAACATATTTTCTATATCTCCCCTATTTAGAAGATAATTTACAATAATGATATGGTTTCTGTGAGACATGTAAACATACTCCATAATGCTAGTGATGAACACAATTATAATTTGTGACTGACAAATATACTGAGTGTTTGTTCATGCTCTATGCAAACATGGTTTCAGATGGACAAACTTACTTGTATTATTTCTTAATGCTAAACATAAATATATTTTTTGATGGAAACAAATGTCAGAATATTTCTTCGTGCTCTACACAAATATGGTTTCTGATGGACAAACATATTCAGAATATTTCTAAGTGTCCCACACAAACATGATTTCCGAGGGGACAAAAATATGCTCAGAATGTTTGTAAGTAGCAATCACAAAAAAGGTTTCTGATGGACACGTACATTCAGAGCACTTCTTAATTGGTCTAAACATGCTTTACAAAAATACGTTTTCCAACAGCACAAAAAAAAGCTCAAAATGTTTTAAGTGCCCACACAAACATGGTTTCTACTCAGAATGCTCATCCCTACACAATATTTCTGACAGACAAAAAAAATACCTCCGAAGAATGTTTGGTGCCCACAAAAATGTTGTTTCTGATGATTGACAAATTATCCCAGAAGAATGTTTGGTGTCCACACAAACACTGTTTCTGATGGACAAATATACGCACTGTGCCAGTGTTTGTGATTCATAAATAGTGTTGCATATCCACTATACGCATACATTGTGATAAGAAATAATATATTAAATGCATCTTTATGTATCTATCTAAACCAGTGTATGATATTATGCTAGATTTAAATATACTGCATTTATCATACTTGAGACAATACAAATTATTCTCGAGTTGAGGATCAAACCTGCAAATAATCCATGTTGATCATAAACAACAGTAAAATGATGTGTAGAGAAAAAGTCCTCAACTGAAATCTGGTTTTCCATCAAGTACTCGATCCAGAAATGAACTTTCTTTGTATTGTAATTCTTCCTTTTACAACCACAGACAATTTCTGGACAATGGTGATCCATTTTTTAATTATATATCTGCTGTGCGAGACACAAACGTTGGTAACTGGGTTTATACACTATTACCAAACAACTTATAACAAAATTCACAGGGGCTAATTGAACCAAGGGAGATAATCTAATACAATATCATGACAAATGGAATGATAGTTGCCCCTCTTTGGCAGCTATTTCCAGTTTTTCTCTCATAATTTCCACTGTGGAATAGTCTGGTAGCTTGAGATAGTTAACACATGTCATCACTGATGGCAAAAATGAGTCTGTATTCTCAGATGTTTCAAATGTCTTTCTAACAATTGTAAGTGGAGGATTCAAACTTCGGAAACCTGGAAACAGACAAAACAAACATTCAATAAACATACAAGCTCCGTTATTGTGCATTTCTTTGTTTATGAGGCATTTTTTGCTCGACATCTTAACTAAACGTGGGAAAATTTAACAGTTATTTGTAGAAAATTACATTATTTTAGCTCAAGTATTATTATTTTAGCAAATGAATACAATCTTATCATAACAGAGAGCCTCAATAGTCTAAATCACTCGCCAGTACCATAAGAGATTGTTCCAAATAAAGGTATATTTGATGATTCAAGGGCCACAAATCAGACATATATCGTGCACTGTTTTAAGTTTGGTCTAAATAATAAATGTAGTGTACAAGTATAATAATTTGGCCATCAATCTGACATTTATCATCTTATTTTAACAGTTCAAAAGCTAGTCGAAGGTTTATGGATTACTGTGTCATTCTGATCAAGATCCAACAAGAAATGTGGATGCTCAAGTGCAAGTACATTTACATCAAGTCTTAATAGAGCAGTTTAACTTGTTTTTCAAGTATCTTAATTCAGACATAAATAATTTGCCACGGCCAAGATATCACTAAAACAACTGTGTAATAGCATGAAAAAAGCAGGCACAGAGGTACATACAAGGTACAATGTAAAATTAATGGAACGACAAATGACAGATGATATTGACACAGGGCAGTCAAAATAACTCACTTTGTTCCTTAGGTTTAAAACAAAGTAACAGGTAAAATAATTATATTATAGTACATACCACCAACAGGGAGTTTCGGAGATCCGGTAACAAACTGTAAAAACTGTCGTTGTTCATCAGGAGTGTAGGAGCTGAGTATCTCGTACAGGTACTTGATGGCCCGGCTGTCGTGGTTGTACCCGTGATCAGGGCGACAACACTCCATTAAAGTCTTTGTGTCCCATAGTTCCTCTGTGTGTCCGCAGAATAATAACTCCAACTAGTAAAGATTAAATATTTTAAAGATTAAGTATTTTATTATTTTACTGTTAAGTGGGTCTATTGGGATTTGGTTTGAATCTTAATGTGTCAACGTTAACAAGTGCACGTCAGCTTCAGGCACTTCTAAGTGCATTAAGACATTTTAGTTTAACAAGATGTTTATGACTTCAGATTGAAGAAGGCATAATAAAACTAGACGGGTAACACAGTGGTAAAGTGTTGGCCGCTCATGAATGAGGTGGTAGGTTTGATACTAGGCTTGGTTCAATGATTCATTTCTCTGAACTGACTTTGTGATCTAGTTAGGGCTGTTCCATTTAAACATACATCCCACCCATGGACGGCAAAATAATAAACCTCTAAGGTGGGAGAGTTTTTCAAAATAGGGGGCCTGATAAAATGAATTAAACATATAAAGGGGGAGGGTCCAATTTCAAAGTGCCTTCTATGGGTGGGTTGTATGTTTAAATGGATTAGCCCTTAAAGTAAATTAGTATAATTAATAGCATTTCAGAGTCATTTTTGGCACAAAGTTAAAGTATTAGGCATTTGACAGTCAACTTTAGGCAACATAATTCAAAAACAGATTCTCAGCTTCTGAAATCAACCATTATGTTTATAAATAAAAAACTCGGCATTTCTTTCAGCATTACATTAAAAAATCTTGATTTAAAAAATACACCTTTTATTACATGTCAGTATAAATAGTTTATCAAAACTTGAAAAGAAGGAGACCACAATGGTTGTACTTCTGGCATATATGACCATGTTTAATGCATTAACATAACAAAAATTTATCTTCAGTTCAATTCAAAAGTCTGCTTCTCACTTAGTAATGGTCAGACTGTGTTGAAAGGAGATGTTGAAACATAATCACTTTTAATAGAACCCAGATGATAACAGGACCTAATTGTGGGAGTTATTACAATTCAAGAGCCATATCCCAAACCAACGACAATAATTGACCCGAGACATGAATACTTCACATTAATATCAGATTGTTTATAACCTGTTAGGAGAGCTAACATATGTCAGCAGGTAAGCTAGCTCAGTTATTAGAGCGGTTGTCTGGGAAAGGTTCCGGACTGGTTGCATATTTTTCTCATCCAGTGAACAATTTGTAAACCATACATAAACTGGAAAGTTTTCTTACCTCTTCCGGGAAAAAACTCTGCAGAGAACTGAGGGGAAATACCGACTCAAAGCCCTCTCTATATGCCTCAAACTGTCTCGACACTCCTTCAACAAGGCCCCAGTGGGTGACAAGCTGGATTATAAAAATATAAATTCAACTTTTAATCATGCTCAAATATCAACTTAAAAATATTCTTGGTAATTTCATAGGCTATATTTTAGTTAAAACTTGACTATATTTTGTTACTGTAACTTCTTATTTCCTCTATATAAGTATACTAATGATCATTTTCATTTTCTACCAACAAGTTTTATGTCTTTTTTTTCATGATGAGCACTCAAACTGTTTTTGATCCACGAGTTTAAAGAAACTGGCAAACTCTATATATGCAAATACACCAATGTAACATAAAATCAAATAACGTGTGTATTAAAAGCTTAAAGACAAATAACTGCATTCCTTGCGAAGTTGCCAAACCATTACTTGGTATTGGTATAGCCATTTTGTACTTCATCTCAATATAATTGTGGATCAAATTCACACTTTTTTAATCATGTGCTGCTATTCCCTTAAGTTCAACACGGAATAAATTTAGAATGAAAGAGATCTGTGCATAAAAGAAACAATTACAGGCTGGACAAGACTCCGCCAATGGCCAGATGGACAGATAACTCACTAGAACAACCACGTTGTTGCAGGTACAATGAATACTTAACAGAAAATGTACCTGTAAATATTCCTCTAAGTTTTCCAGTGTAACAGGTTTATCTTTGCCACCTTTTTTCAACTCAATATTGCCATAGCCGGGCAATGTGAAGTCCAAGTCAAGATCTTCTATACTGCAGCCGTCGATTGTCAATGTTTCCAAGGCTAATCTGCGACTTTCCTCCGTCTAATGTGAACAAATTATATAACTCATTAAAATAAATTACCTTTCATTTAGAGAAGTAGGTGGCTAGAGCTATTAACAATAAAATAATTTTTATAAGCTGGTTTAATTTTTATATACATTCATGTTTTTACAACTTAAACAAACCATGCTCGAAGCCAAGAAGACTGGAGAACGTGATGCAGTGACAGAGCTCTGAACCCATGATCGAAGGGCCATGGGTTCGATCCTGGCCAACTTCACCCTCCAATCTGGAATCTGATGCTTTATCACAGGCTACAAGCTGCATTAATTATGTATCAAATACAAACCACTTTCATATGTGAAAATGGGGTCATTATTGTAGTTTTCATATCAAGTGGTTCACACTGACCAATATTCTGTCGCCACAAACTCATGTTATACAGTAATGGACTTTTCAGCTGTGCAATATGATGTGCTATGCACCAGAAAAATTAATATTGACCGAGGCTGGCACATCAAATTGCACAGCTGAAAAATCCATAACTTGTTCTATTATATAAAATATAAATAAATGAATTCTGAGCCTTTACTAGCCTAGCTTTTTTTGTACTGGAAATGACAAACAGTTAAGATTATACATTTTTATGTAATAATAGTATTTAAAAAAAGAAATTAAATAAAAAAGACATTGAAAATAAAATTCCCCAGGTGGGATTCGAACCATGGCGAAAAAACAACAACAAAATTTTGCATAAGTTTAACGTCTTACACCACTCGGCCACAGATACATCCTGATAAATATTTGTTATCTTTATATCTAAACTAATCATTCATTTGTTTCTCTCATAAATAATGGCGTCATATATTAATTGATTGAACAGTTGCCTTTTTTTTTCATATCAGCATATTTATTACCGATAACTTTGCTGAAATCGGACACAAATCTCTTGTTGAAAGCTGTCTGAAAACAACGCTGCATTCGGAACACCTCCGTTTTATCTTTACATTTAGCTACCACTTGGAATTCCCAGTGGCTATTTTAAGTAACCATGGTATATCATAATTTTATGCAAGTTTTGCAAAACCCCCAAGTAAAAACTGATGAATTTATTTAGTATTTTGTTGATGAGGGATCATCCTGGCCAATCAGAATTCATTTATTTATAGATTATATAATAAACATGTATATGGTCTGTGGACTTATAAACATAAGCATCAGCCATATATACAGCAATACACATGTACAGGGCTGGAAAGTTCCACTCGTCAGCTTGCCACGACGAGTGACCATTTGGTCAGGACAAGTAAGATTGATGATAATGACCTTAATATTTCTTTGATTTTAAGCATTCAAATAAAAATGTTGGAAAGGAAGGACGAGTACTTTTATGAGACATTTCAAGCCCTGATGTATTGAGGCTTTTACATCTTCATTAACAAAGTAACTTACATGAGATTTGTCTGCCAGGACACGCTGTTTCTGTCGGAGGATATCTTCCAGTTGATTGAATGATTTTGACATGACTGGATCTATATGTTGGAGATCACTTGATGTCAGACTGTGTTCCTGACCCAATAACCACTTGAAGAATACCAGACTAAATGGAATGTCCAACTGTAATTATATATATACATACAAGTTGTGTCTATTTCCAGTGAAGTATAAACTGAATTGTATGAGAAAAAAGATTTTCTTTAGTGATATGAAATTTCCAAATTCAGAGGATAGATGGATATTTCAAACAAAATCTTAGCATGTTTAACACAAAGATTATATAGGGATCCAGTTTTAATGAAATAAAACCCCAGAATGAATCTGACTTGAATTTCGATCCTTCCACAAGAAACTCTCAAACTCTCATATTCATACAAAGTTGCTAAGATGTCCTTGTATATTCATCTATTTGAAGCAAAAATTGTTCAAGGCTGAAAAGATGGTCTTTGTGTATGCATTTATTCAAAACATCATACAATGTTGCAAAATGGTCCTTGTAAACACATCTATCTTAAATAACAGTCATTTTCAATCATTTATTGACACATACACAGATCTTTCAAGTGCCTACAAAGAACTTTTTTGTTCATCTTAATTGGAAGAGACGATTCTAATATGTATTTCTAAATATCACTAACCTTGAAAACCATTAAAATATTCTATACAAAATTCCATACACTTTTAACTGATATCAGCTACAAACAACAAAGTGAAGAGATAAAGCTACCATTCTAGAGTCCATGAGAGACTTTGCCATAAACTTGCCGAGGAATTTCATCTTTGCTTTCATCTTATTCACCACAGTCGCTTTGGTATTTCTTGCCAGTGGTACAGGGAACAGACCGCATGGTGAATAAACATATTGATTACCTGTCTCAATACCTGTATGAAGAACAAAGCACATATAGATGTACAAATTAACAAAGAAGAGCTGTCAGAAGACAACAAAGCTCGCCAATGGGATAAAACTCACCACCCATGCAAAGATTGAGATTGGAGGCAAACACCAAAACTTAAACGCAAAAGTTTAACCTTGGTGTCTACAGACGAAAAACTAAGTCCAAAAGGGCCATAACTCTGCCAAAATGCGACCTCGAGTTATGATTCTTGTCTCTGTGTGTTCCATCGATGATGGTGAACACACATGCGAAGTTTCATTCATATCCAATGAGTGGTTGCATAGATATCTGACCTGATAAAAAAACTTTAACCTGAAAAATTAAGTCCAAAAAGGGCCATAACTGTGCCAAAATGCAACCCTGAGTTATGGTATTTGTCTCTATGTGGTCCATTGATGATGGTGAACACACATGTGAAGTTTCATTCATATCCAATGAGTGGTTGCATAGATATCTTAAACTCAAACGCAACTAAATGCAAAAGTTTAACCTGAATGTCCAAGTCCAACAAGAGTTGTCAGAAGACATCAAAGCTCGCCCCTGGGTGTCTAAGTCCAAAAAGGGCCATAACTGTGCCAAAATGCAATCCAGAGTAATGGTTCTTGTCTATGTGTGTTCCATTGATAATGGTAAACACACATGGGAAGTTTCATTCACATCCAATGAATGGTTGCATAGATATCATAAACGCAAAAGTTTAACCTGGGTGTCTACAGACGCCGCCGACGCCACTGACGACACCAACGCTGGGGTCATGGCAATAGCTCGCCGGGACAAAGTCCGGCGAGCTTAAAAGTCAATGATTATAAAAGAAATATATTGCCAACATAACTGTGTAAAACTGTAATAAACCCAGAACATATTACTTATGTTTACCTAGTGTAATATCACTACTAATTCATCACTGATGTTGTCTGTATAACAATTCTTAGACGTAATATACAAAGCTATTTTCTGCCCGAACATTAAAGGAATCCAATAATCATCAAAACTGACATTATATAAACACACGCCAACGTCATATGCTATTTGACAGGAACTAATATGTTACTTGTAGCCTCTTGGAAAACTTATTTTTTCTTGTTACTCATATTGACGAAATTAAAATTAATGTTAAATGCACAATATTCTGTTTTATGCGATAGAAGGAATCTCACATTCGTGTTCATTTATTATTTAATTAATTAAACTCTTTGGTATAAATGATAACTCCTATTAAGAATACCTGAGGAATCTTTCTCGACAATGACCTCTCCTCTCCAAAGGTCAAGGTCTGCCTTCTGCAGTTCACGTGACACAAGAGCATAAAACTCCAAAGTTGGGCCAAGACCTGTCCCAACCTAGTGGTGAATAAAATATGTTTATAAAGCATTAAAAACAAATTAAATTTAAGAACATTCCCAATACCACAAAATCAGTTATTTGGAAACTAACATATTGTTAATCATCAAGCCAAAAACTATGTTTGTCACTGCTTGACCGACCTACAAAAAATCCCAACTCAAATGTTTTTATTGTTGTTTCTGAGATTTGGTTTTTATCATTGAACAAACAAAAAATTATAAAATACATGCATATAATTATCACTGACATAATAATCATTATTTAACAAAGTATATATATTGTACATGAATTCTCAAAGTGGGGCTGTAGTGTGGTAGATAGTGTTCACACAACAGGTTACAGGTTTGATCTTCAGCTCGATTCAATGCCTCACAAAAATACAACATTCAGCACTGGTTCTACCCAGGTAGAGGATTCGAGAGCATTTCATATATGCTCTGAGCTTTATTAGTAATCAAAATAAAACACATAAGTATAAACTAAAACTATACATGACTAAAACTATACACGACTAAAACTATACACGACTAAAACTATACATGACTAAAACTATACACGACTAAAACTATACACGACTAAAACTATACATGACTAAAACTATACATGACTAAAACTATACATGACATGACTAAAACTATACATGACTAAAACTATACATGACTAAAACTATACACGACTAAAACTATACATGACTAAAACTATACATGACTAAAACTATACATGACATGACTAAAACTATACACGACTAAAACTATACATGACTAAAACTATACGTGACTAAAACCACAGTCCTTCTGCAAGTAAGGTACAATCTTTCCCAATCACCAGTGGAAATGATTGTGTAACTGATTGTGAGATGAAATCACAGACAATGAAAGCTTTCTCATTGTGCAACTGATTGTGAGATGATATCACAGACAATGAATGCTTTCTCGTTGTGTAACTCATTGTGGACAATGAATGCTTTCTCATTGTGTAACTCATTGTCGACAATGAATTCTTTCTCGTTGTGTAACTGATTGTGAGATGAAATCACAGACAATGAATGCTTTCTCACTGTGTAACTGATTGTGAGATGAAATCACAGACAATGAATGCTTTCTCACTGTGTAACTGATTGTGAGATGAAATCACAGAAAAAAAATCCTTTCTCATTGTGCAACAGATTGTGAGATGATATCACAGACAATGAATGCTTTCTCGTTGTGTAACTCATTGTGGATAATGAATGCTTTCTCGTTGTGTAACTGATTGTGAGATGATATCACAGACAATGAATACTTTCTCGTTGTGTAACTAATTGTGGACAATGAATTCTTTCTCGTTGTGCAACTGATTGTGAGATGATATCACAGACAATGAATGCTTTCTCGTTGTGTAACTCATTGTGGACAATGAATGCTTTCTCGTTGTGCAACTGATTGTGAGATGATATCACAGACAATGAATGCTTTCTCGTTGTGTAACTCATTGTGGACAATGAATGCTTTCTCATTGTGTAACTCATTGTGGACAATGAATGCTTTCTCGTTGTGCAACTGATTGTGAGTTGATATCACAGACAATGAATACTTTCTCGTTGTGTAACTCATTGTGGACAATGAATGCTTTCTTGTTGTGTAACTGATTGTGAGATGAAATCACAGACAATGAATGCTTTCTCATTGTGTAACTCATTGTGGACAATGAATGCTTTCTCGTTGTGTAACTGATTGTGAGATGATATCACAGACAATGAATGCTTTCTCGTTGTGTAACTCATTGTGGACAATGAATGCTTTCTCATTGTGTAACTGATTGTGAGATGATATCACAGACAATGAATGCTTTCTCATTGTGTAACTCATTGTGGACAATGAATGCTTTCTAATTGTGTAACTCATTGTGGACAATGAATGCTTTCTCGTTGTGCAACTGATTGCGAGATGATATCACAGACAATGAATGCTTTCTCACTGTGTAACTGATTGTGAGATGAAATCACAGACAATGAATGCTTTCTCATTGTGTAACTCATTGTGGACAATGAATCCTTTCTCGTTGTGCAACTGATTGTGAGATGAAATCACAGACAATGAATGCTTTCTGGTTGTGTAACTGATTGTGAGATGATATCACAGACAATGAATGCTTTCTCGTTGTGTAACTCATTGTGGACAATGAATGCTTTCTCATTGTGTAACTCATTGTGGACAATGAATGCTTTCTCGTTGTGTAACTCACTGTGAGATGAAATCACAGACAATGAATGCTTTCTCACTGTGTAACTGATTGTGAGATGAAATCACAGACAATGAATGCTTTCTCATTGTGGACAATGAATGCTATTTCGTTGTGCAACTGATTGTGAGATGAAATCACAGACAATTAATGCTTTCTCGTTGTGTAACTCATTGTGGACAATGAATGCTTTCTCGTTGTGCAACTGATTGTGAGATGATATCACAGACAATGAATGCTTTCTCGTTGTGTAACTCATTGTGGACAATGAATGCTTTCTCATTGTGTAACTCATTGTGGACAATGAATGCTTTCTCGTTGTGCAACTGATTGTGAGTTGATATCACAGACAATGAATACTTTCTCGTTGTGTAACTCATTGTGGACAATGAATGCTTTCTTGTTGTGTAACTGATTGTGAGATGAAATCACAGACAATGAATGCTTTCTCATTGTGTAACTCATTGTGGACAATGAATGCTTTCTCGTTGTGTAACTGATTGTGAGATGATATCACAGACAATGAATGCTTTCTCGTTGTGTAACTCATTATGGACAATGAATGCTTTCTCACTGTGTAACTCATTGTGGACAATGAATGCTTTCTCGTTGTGTAACTGATTGTGAGTTGATATCACAGACAATAAATACTTTCTCGTTGTGTAACTCATTGTGGACAATGAATGCTTTCTTGTTGTGTAACTGATTGTGAGATGAAATCACAGACAATGAATGCTTTCTCATTGTGTAACTCATTGTGGACAATGAATGCTTTCTCGTTGTGTAACTGATTGTGAGATGATATCACAGACAATGAATGCTTTCTCATTGTGTAACTCATTGTGGACAATGAATGCTTTCTCGTTGTGTAACTGATTGTGAGATGATATCACAGACAATGAATGCTTTCTCGTTGTGTAACTCATTGTGGACAATGAATGCTTTCTAATTGTGTAACTCATTGTGGACAATGAATGCTTTCTCGTTGTGCAACTGATTGTGAGATGATATCACAGACAATGAATGCTTTCTCACTGTGTAACTGATTGTGAGATGAAATCACAGACAATGAATGCTTTCTCACTGTGTAACTGATTGTGAGATGAAATCACAGACAATGAATGCTTTCTCATTGTGTAACTCATTGTGGACAATGAATGCTTTCTCGTTGTGCAACTGATTGTGAGATGAAATCACAGACAATGAATGCTTTCTCGTTGTGTAACTGATTGTGAGATGATATCACAGACAATGAATGCTTTCTCGTTGTGTAACTCATTGTGGACAATGAATGCTTTCTCATTGTGTAACTCATTGTGGACAATGAATGCTTTCTCGTTGTGTAACTCACTGTGAGATGAAATCACAGACAAAGCATGCTTTCTCATTGTGTAACTGATTGTGAGATGAAATCACAGACAATGAATGCTTTCTCATTGTGTAACTCATTGTGGACAATGAATCCTTTCTCGTTGTGCAACTGATTGTGAGATGAAATCACAGACAATGAATGCTTTCTGGTTGTGTAACTGATTGTGAGATGATATCACAGACAATGAATGCTTTCTCGTTGTGTAACTCATTGTGGACAATGAATGCTTTCTCATTGCGTAACTCATTGTGGACAATGAATGCTTTCTCGTTGTGTAACTCACTGTGAGATGAAATCACAGACAATGAATACTTTCTCGTTGTGTAACTGATTGTGAGATGACAATGAATGCTCTCTTGTTGTGCAACTGATTGTGAGATGACAATAAATGCTCTCTTGTTGTGTAACTGATTGTGAGATGACAATGAATGCTCTCTTGTTGTGTAACTGATCGTGAGATGACAATGAATGCTCTCTTGTTGTGTAACTGATCGTGAGATGACAATGAATGCTCTCTTGTTGTGTAACTGATCGTGAGATGACAATGAATGCTCTCTTGTTGTGCAACTGATCGTGAGATGACAATGAATGCTCTCTTTGTTGTGTCACTGATTGTGAGATGACAATGAATGCTCTCTTGTTGTGTTAATGATCGTGAGGTGACAATGAATGCTCTCTTTGTTGTGTAACTGATTGTGATATGACAATGAATGCTCTCTTGTTGTGCAACTGATTGTGAGATGACAATGAATGCTCTCTTTGTTGTGTCACTGATTGTGAGATGACAATGAATGCTCTCTTTGTTGTGTCACTGATTGTGAGATGACAATGAATGCTCTCTTGTTGTGTTAATGATCGTGAGGTGACAATGAATGCTCTCTTTGTTGTGTCACTGATTGTGAGATGACAATGAATGCTCTCTTTGTTGTGTCACTGATTGTGAGATGACAATGAATGCTCTCTTTGTTGTGTCACTGATCGTGAGATGACAATGAATGCTCTCTTGTTGTGTCACTGATCGTGAGATGACAATGAATGCTCTCTTTGTTGTGTCACTGATCGTGAGATGACAATGAATGCTCTCTTGTTGTGTAACTGATTGTGAGATGACAATGAATGCTCTCTTTGTTGTGTAACTGATCGTAACATGACAATGAATGCTCTCTTGTTGTGTTAATGATTGTGAGGTGACAATGAATGCTCTCTTTGTTGTGTCACTGATTGTGAGATGACAATGAATGCTCTCTTTGTTGTGTCACTGATTGTGAGATGACAATGAATGCTCTCTTTGTTGTGTCACTGATCGTGAGATGACAATGAATGCTCTCCGGTTGTGTCACTGATTGTGAGATGACAATGAATGCTCTCTTTGTTGTGTCACTGATCGTGAGATGAAAATAAATGCTCTCTTGTTGTGTAACTGATCGTGACATGACAATGAATGCTCTCTTGTTGTGCAACTGATCGTGAGATGACAATGAATGCTCTCTTGTTGTGCAACTGATCGTGAGATGACAATGAATGCTCTCTTGTTGTGCAACTGATCGTGAGATGACAATGAATGCTCTCTTGTTGTGCAACTGATCGTGACATGACAATGAATGCTCTCTTGTTGTGCAACTGATCGTGACATGACAATGAATGCTCTCTTGTTGTGCAACTGATCGTGAGATGACAATGAATGCTCTCTTGTTGTGTTAATGATCGTGACATGACAATGAATGCTCTCTTGTTGTGCAACTGATCGTGAGATGACAATGAATGCTCTCTTGTTGTGTAACTGATTGTGACATGACAATGAATGCTCTCTTGTTGTGTAAATGATCGTGACATGACAATGAATGCTCTCTTGTTGTGCAACTGATCGTGAGATGACAATGAATGCTCTCTTGTTGTGTAACTGATCGTGACATGACGATGAATGCTCTCTTGTTGTGCAACTGATTGTGAGATGACAATGAATGCTCTCTTGTTGTGTAAC
Organism: Panopea generosa; assembly: GCA_029582155.1. Classification (NCBI taxonomy): domain Eukaryota; kingdom Metazoa; phylum Mollusca; class Bivalvia; order Adapedonta; family Hiatellidae; genus Panopea; species Panopea generosa. The sequence goes on from CM055907.1 coordinate 64,753,256, forward strand.
TGATCGTGAGGTGACAATGAATGCTCTCTTTGTTGTGTCACTGATTGTGAGATGACAATGAATGCTCTCTTTGTTGTGTCACTGATTGTGAGATGACAATGAATGCTCTCTTTGTTGTGTCACTGATCGTGGGATGACAATGAATGCTCTCTTGTTGTGTCACTGATTGTGAGATGACAATGAATGCTCTCTTTGTTGTGTCACTGATTGTGAGATGACAATGAATGCTCTCTTGTTGTGTTAATGATTTTGAGGTGACAATGAATGCTGTCTTTGTTGTGTCACTGATTGTGAGATGACAATGAATGCTCTCTTTGTTGTGTCACTGATTGTGAGATGACAATGAATGCTCTCTTGTTGTGTTACTGATTGTGAGATGACAATGAATGCTCTCTTTGTTGTGTCACTGATTGTGAGATGACAATGAATGCTCTCTTTGTTGTGTCACTGATTGTGAGATGACAATGAATGCTCTCTTGTTGTGTTAATGATTGTGAGGTGACAATGAATGCTCTCTTTGTTGTGTCACTGATTGTGAGATGACAATGAGTGCTTTGTTGTGTCACTGATTGTGAGATGACAATGAATGCTCTCTTGTTGTGTCACTGATAGTGACATGACAATGAATGCTCTCTTGTTGTGTCACTAATTGTGAGATGACAATGAATGCTTTTTGTTGTGTAACTGATTGTGAGATGACAATGAATGCTTTCTTGTTGTGTAACTGATTGTGAGATGACAACGAATGCTTTGTTGTGTCACTGATTGTGAGATGACAATGAATGCTCTCTTGTTGTGTCACTGATAGTGACATGACAATGAATGCTCTCTTGTTGTGTCACTGATTGTGAGATGACAATGAATGCTTTTTGTTGTGTAACTGATTGTGAGATGACAATGAATGCTTTCTTGTTGTGTAACTGATTGTGAGATGACAATTAATACTTTCTTGTTGTGTAACTGATTGTGAGATGACAATTATTGCTTTCTCGTTGCCCCTACCTCACTTTCGTATTGTATTTCCAACAAAGCCCTGGAGTTGCCAAGGTCTTCCATCACTTTCTCTGCCTGTTTGAGCAAATCTGTTCTACTGATCATTCTCTGAAAAATATATATGTATCATACACTGTGACAGTTTGTTAGAATGCGTGTAAAATCCATTGTAGAAAGTTTTGTTTGCAAGGTCGAAGGTGTATTTTTCCTTTTTACCAACAGTAAATGGATATAACTATTGGTCATGTGATACCATGAATATAAATTTTAGCATTTATAGATGTATAAAAAGTTGACAATGCTATACATTAATTTATATTTTGGCATTATAGCATTTATAGATGTATAGAACAGTTGATCATGTGACACCATTGATATAAATTTTAGCATTCATAAATACATACATACATGGATCATGTGATAACATTAACATGTATTTTTGCAACCTGGCAGTGTCAATCATAGTTCGCGAGATAGAATCACTGACCCGTCTCTTATCCAGTCTAGGTGCCACCCTCTCACTCGAGTCGTTGGCTGTTGTGTCCACAGAGTTATCCTGCAGCCTCATCAGAGCTCTATCACGGTCAAACGTTGTCGCATAAAACAGCAACTGTCTTGTATCGAATGGAAACAGAAACGGACTGGAAAAAAACAACGTATGAAAATAATACAACCAATATAGGGTGTCCGAAAATTTCCGAATTTATTTTAATCAAATCAAGCGATTACAATGTATCTGTGTGTGTTATAAAGCAATTTAAATGGATGGTATATATTCTAGAACTTGCTTTAAATAAGTCAATTTAAATAAAGCAGTAGTCAATTAGAAGTCCTAACAGTGCAAACCATTAAGGGGTTCACTTATGTGGTTCTACTCAAAGTATAGGATAAACCAGTAAGTAGTTCACTTGTGTGGTTCTACCCAAATAATAGGATAAACCAGTAAGTAGTTCCCTTGTGTGGTTCTTCTCAGATTATAGGATAAACCTGTAAGTAGTTCAGTTGACTACCAAGATTAAAAGATAAACCAGTAAAACATTTACTTGTGTGGTTCTACTCAGATTATAGGATAAACAAGTAAGTAATTCACTTGTGTGGTTTTACTCAGATTATAGGATAAACCAGTAAGTAGTTCACTTGTGTGGTTCTACTCAGATTATAGGATAAACCGATTTAATACATGTTTTTGTAATTTGTTGAAAATGGTATTGAACCCATATAAAAACATTTTTTTCAGATCACACCAACTTACGCAGATGCAGCTATCTCTGCGAGCCATGCAGGAAGGTTTCCAGTCATTATGACCAAAGGATCCTGTAACTGTCTGTTAGCCTTTGCCATCAACTTTGAGCTGATGAACTCAGACTTTACTAAAACAGGCTTCGCATAGTGTGATGGCATCTAAAAAGAAAGAACACAATGAAAACATACCAACAACATGTATTAAACCTTGTCAGCTCTGCAATTGCATGTGTTAAGAACTATTCTAATAGTCATTAACTAACTTAAGTCTGAAAAATGTCTTTTAAAAATCCATACACAAGCACAATTGATTTTAAACTATAGTTTATATGTAGATAGTGATATAAACAAATTTTTCGAAACACAAATGCAGTAAAAACTAATTAAATCATGGTAAATAATTGTATCAAATATTGGAGGCAGGGTTATGGAATATGTGTACCACTTGACACTTCAAGTTCTGATAGTTTCCCATTGTTTTGTGAATCGGTTACAAAATTAAAAGACCAGACATAAAATTATAAACAGACAGACAAACTGACGTGGTGAAATATGGAGATCCAAATTACGACTACAATATTTAAAGAATACTATTGTACATTTGATAAATTTTGCCACTTTCTCACAAATATCAACCTTTTGCAAGAAACCTTTATGTAAAGAAAATTTAACAATTGTCCAAAAGGATAACTAGTCTCCTAGTCAATAAATCAAGAAAATACAAGTTCCCATTTCCAGGAATTCCATTATCATTTGGACAGTTTACTGACAGCAGAACAATGACTTCAGTGATTGGAAATCATATTCATGTATATTATGTTTGATTGGTTGTTAGAATATTTAGCATAATTTTTTACGCCATCAAGGGCTAACAGATGATCAGTTAAACTAACTACTGTTTCCTGGGATCCTGGAAGGCTAACCAGCACTCTAGCACACATATCTCCATTTAGTAACTGATAACTTTCCAGCTGGAATCAGAGGTGAGAGGCAAATGATAAAGAGATGCTATGTTGTATATAAATCTTACAGAGATTGTAGCCAGTTGGTTTTCAAACTCACGACCCCTGGATTGATAGTTAGACGTGCTACTGACAAAGCTAACCACACCTTACTCTGACAGCATAAAGTGAAACATTGTATAGTTTTTTATGAAGATTTATTTATTTCATCAGATGAAGTCATATTCATATTACGACAGATCAGTCATTTTATTCATTTAGACAACAGTAACATCATGTATGTTATATCAGTATAAAGACAACTTACTTCATACACAGTTGGCCAATATCTATTGAAGGCTTGTAGAATTCTCAAGAGTGCTATGACATCCAGAGAAGGATCATGCACGCTGACAAATGCCGGCAACTTGTCAGTCAAGTATGCATTAAGGGCAGGAACGATAACTGGGCAATGACCATCTGTAATGATAATAGAGTAAACCTGTCAATCTACATGCACAATGGTGGATTCGCAGTAGCAGTGTGGTCTAAGGCGTTGCTGTCTGATGACCACTTTCCTCTCGCCACAGAGACACTGAGATTGTGGGTTGAACCCAGCTCAGTCCAATAACCTACGTGTGAGATAGTTTGCCAGTTACTTCCAGAAAGATATTCTGAAGTCTTCTCTACTTATAAAACTGAATATGACAAATATAACCTGTTGTTACATGTATGTGTTGAAAATGTTGTTTATCTCCATCCAAAACATCAAAAGAAGAATGTAGCATGGTCTTCAATAAAACGGAAAGTCATCACATTCTTTGCAAGTTGTGATACAATTAAATACCAAGTCTCCCTTACACTCTCTATAGACTATAAACAGTCTTCATCAATCTGATTAAGGACTGAACACTTAATTTGTCCAAAGACTAAACATTCTTCATCAATCTGATTAAGTACTTAACACTTAATCTGTCCAAAGACTAAACATTCTTCATCAATCTAGTTAAGGACTGAACACTTAATCTGTCCAAAGACTAAACATTCTTCATCAATCTGGTTAAGGACTGAACACTTAATCTGTCCAAAGACTAAACATTCTTCATCAATCTGATTAAAGACTGAACACTTAATCTGTCAAAAGACTAAACATGCTTCATCAATCTGATTAAGGACTGAACACTTAATCTGTTCAAAGACTGAACATTCTTCATCAATCTTGTTAAGGACTGAACACTTAATCTGTCAAACGACTAAACATTTTTCATCAATCTGATTAAGGACTGAACACTTAATCTGTCCAAAGACTAAACATTCTTCATCAATCTGATTAAGGACTGAACACTTAATCTGTTCAAAGACTAAACATTCTTCATCAATCTTGTTAAGGACTGAACACTTAATCTGTCCAAAGACTAAACATTCTTTATCAATCTGGTTAAGGACTGAACATCTAATCTGTCAAACGACTAAATATTCTTCATCAATCTGGTTAAGGACTGAACACTTAATCTGTCAAAAGACTAAACATTCTTCATCAATCTGGTTAAGGAATGAACACTTAATCTGTCCAAAGACTAAACATTCTTCATCAATCTGGTTAAGGACTGAACACTTAATCTGTCCAAAGACTAAACATTCTTCATCAATCTGGTTAAGGACTGAACACTTAATCTGTCCAAAGACTAAACATTCTTCATCAATCATCTGGTTAAGGACTGAACACCTAATCTGTCCAAAGACTAAACATTCTTCATCAATCTGATTTGGGACTGAACACTTAATCTGTCCAAAGACTAAACATTCTTCATCAATCTGATTAAGGACTGAACACCTAATCTGTCCAAAGACCTTACAGTCTTCATAAACTGTTAAATGACTGAACAGTTTTCCTCAATCTGTCGAAAGACTGAACTGTTTCCAATATAAACTATATAAACACTGAAGCCTCTCCTCAACTGTATAATAAACTAAATCTGTCTAAATATTGAAGTCTAACTTGGTCTATCAATCCCCCTTCAATCTGTCTGAAGACTAGTCTAAACACAGCACAATTTCTCTCAACCTGTCTAAAGACTGCATAGTCACCCTCAAAATGTGTAAAGACTGCATAGTCACCCTCAAACTGTCTAAAGACTGCATAGTCACTCTCAACCTGTCTAAAGACTGCATAGTCACCCTCAAACTGACTAAAGACTGCTTAGTCACCCTCAAACTGTCTAAAGACTGCAAAGTCACCTTCAAACTGTCTAAAGACTGCATAGTCACCCTCAAACTGTCTAGACTGCGGCGTGGTCTAGTGGTAGAGCGTCCGCCTCGCATGCGGAAGGTCGTGGGTTCAATCCCCGGCTGGGTCATACCAAAGACCATTAAAAATGGTACTAGAAGCTTCCTCGCTTGACGCTCAGCATTTAGAGGAGAGTTCTAGGTCTGGTCCGCCCGGTGTCAGTATAATGTGACTGGGTGAGGTATCATACCTTGTGTCTGCGGCATTATACTCCAGTGTTACAGCACTTAAAATACTGTCTCAAGTAGATATGACTGAAAAATTGTTGAAAGCGACGCTAAACACCATACAACAACAACAACAAACTGTCTAAAGACTGCAAAGTCACCCTCAAACTGACTAAAGACTGCATAGTCACCCTCAATCTGTCTAAAGACTGCAAAGTCACCCTCAAACTGTCTAAAGACAGCATTGTCACCTCAAACTGTCTAAAGACTGCAAAGTCACCTTCAAACTGTCAAGACTGCATAGTCACCCTCAAACTGTCTAAAGACTGCAAAGTCACCCTCAAACTGTCTAAAGACTGCATAGTCACCCTCAAACTGTCTAAAAATTGAACTTAATCAATATCATTATAAAAGTAATCAGGATTGTGACCTACAAAGTAAATCTACAACTATCTCCCACTGTTTAACTCACCTGTCCACACCTCGTCTGTTTTCTTCTTGTTTCCAGATTTTGATGGTTTTGTTTCAGGCTTTGTCTTCTTGGGACTAGTTGCCACCGCTTCTTCAGACTCTGATGCTGGCCGATACCTATACGTAATACAAATTTGATATTTTTGGTATCACCCTCAAGTCCATTTACACATTTGTAAAATTTTATTGTAAAAATTAACAGATGTAGATACACAAGAGATGTAATGAAAGCAGAAGAAGCCAAACTTAACCCTTTGCTCCATAAGCATTTTCTTAGACTCTTCCAAATTGAAAGCATTTATTCACCACGTATCAGCAATTGATGAATTATGTTTATATTAACTGACAGAGCAGAAAATAGTGTAGGAAGTGTTCAGATTGCTCGTTACAAGCAATCTGAACTCTTCCTACACTGTTTTCAAAGGCCTTCTGTGATTGGTGTAGGAAAATGCGTATCTATGGAGTAAAGGGTTAATGCAATGTCTTATATACACTGATTAACTGATGTGTTTCCCTTTCAACATTCTGGCTCTATCCCTTGAGTACACATATGCTCATATCCAGCAAGAAAACAAATTCTAGTGACAATAATGTATTTATATTTACATAAAATATATATATTTATAAATTTATCAAAGACGCAAACCTATTTAATTTAATCACAACTAACTTTTACGGGATCTTACATTGGTTGTTAACAGCCTTTTGGTGTACAAAACACTATGTGACAGTACTGGTGATTCATTTACTAACCAGATAGTGTGTGTCTGCACCCATATACTCGCATGTCCAACAGGGTTTTCAGTATCTGTGTCCGTCTCGCTGCTCTCACGGTCTGTACAGTTACTGTATTGTTTGATTGCCTGGTAGACCGTCATGTTGTATGGTAACACTCGGTCGCCCATCATGAACTCAAGTCTGTGGCGAGCTGTTCCCTGACTGATAAATACAGCAGCCTGAAAATTTAAAAACAAAACATAAATATTGCATAGCAACATAAATGTCATACGTGTTAACTTCAACTATCTTCAATAGGCAAGACAACGTTCATTTCTTTGAATGATGTTTACCATAATTTTACTTTTGGTTATATACAGAAATTGCTAAGTAACAACCTATCAAAAACCTTGCCTGGTCATTGGCTAATATTGCTTAATATTTTGATAAATTTATATACATCAGGGGTCGGCAAAAGCACTCGTTGTTCGTCCTGACGAGTGTTTTTTGTCTGTGGACGAGTGATTTTTACCAGTTACTAGTCCATCGGATGAGTAAACTTTTTTATCAAGATTGAAAAATAAACAATCTGAAAACTGTTAAAAAAGAAATGATACAAAGTCGTTCTGGTATTTATTCTTTCTATTTACGTTGTTGCAAATATCATTTGTAAATTTGACATTTAACGTTCATCAACGATAACTTTTTCATGCAATTTCTTGTCGAGTCTCCAGGAATACTTTTCATTACAAAGTGTTCGGCATAGTTTTTTATAAGGTATCAATATGCAGCTTTTTAATGCTATTTAAAAATCGGACTGTTTGCGATCCTCAGAATATTTCCCAGTCTTCATAATATTTCCCATCCATTTTGCATTTACATATTACGCAGGCTTGAATGCATTAACTTTTTTATGTTTACCCCAAGCTGTTTGTGTTCAGAACAAAAGCGATATACAAACATCAACACAGTTAATTTTCATTGTATGATCATAACTTTTAAAGCTAGTGGTGTAGTTACTGACAATGAAGTAATAAAATCATTTAAATAAGATAAGGTAATCATAACATGCTTCAAAATAAACAACATTTCAGTATAAATATTTTGGACAAGTGAATTTACCATCCGAACGAGTACTTCTTACAAGTCCACTTGCCGAGTGCTTTTAAAAGTTTTTCCCAACCCCTCCACATGTAAATCTCTGCCTAATAGTATGTACTCCTGTAAATATCATGTACTTTTACCTTTGACCTAAAGTCTTACCCTCAAACATTTTAATAGACTTCAAAACAACTTACCATTGTGTCATCAACTTCCTCGTCAGAATTATCATCATCACTTCCATCATCATCACCCTCCTATAAATAAAACAAAAGTCCAATTCAAATGGCCTTTCAAAAGTAACACATAGTATTGGACCTGGAAAACAGACTCAAGAGTGATTCCTATAAATTCTGAGCTAACTTCTCAATCAAGTTAAATAAATTAGTACATGTATAAACTAAATCTAACATCAAACTAAACACTTTGGAAAAGAATGTACATTTCAGCATTCCAGAAAGCTACATTGTTTCTTTAGAACTTCTTTTTACAATCTAATATTAAAATTTCTCCAACTGGTTACCCCAGTGGAGCCTTTTAGAAAGAGATAAACAGTTCAATGGTCTCTCCCTAGAGTGAATTAGATAAAAAATTGCACCAAATTATTGATTGACTGATTGAATATTTAGCGTCATTTTTATGCCATCGAGGGCTAACAGACGATCAATAATCCTAACCACTGTTTCCTGGGATTAACCAGTACTCGAGCACACGCCATCTCCACAAGTAACTTTCCCACTTGAATAAGTTGTGAGAGACGAATGATAATGACACAATGTCGTATATCAATCATCACGGAGACTGTTGCCGGGCGGGGGATTCGAACTCACGGCCCCTGGATTGATAGTCAGACACATAACCGACTGAGCTAATTGGGCCCAGCTGCACCAAATTAATATACATCTATTTATAGTTCATATTTCAGCTCTTATGTATTTGACAAGCATATCATAGGATATTTAAATATACAGAGCATATGATATTGATACAACAATGAGCATTCTGATAAAAGGAATGCATGAATTCAGGTTCTTTTGTGTGTTTCTGAATGAGATATTTAAAGTGTTTCATTCTTCAACACAAATATTGTCAACAGACTTTTATCTACTGGAGCAATAGCCTACCGAGTCCAAAGCATATTGAGCTCACCATATTGACAGTCTACATCATACAACTAAACATCATAACAACCGAATGTTGACATCATAAAAATTTAAAGCTTACACGTGTCTACTTTTAACACTTTATAGCTCTGACTGAACCAACATTCCCTAGTATACAATTACAGGCAGTGACCACAAATGTATTAAAAACTTACATGTGTCAGTCTTCCATAGCCTCTCATGATGAGATATCTCTCTATTGCCTGAACCAGAGCTAATGGGTCTATCTTGACCGGGCCGCCCTTCCACTGTTTTAATGTTGTACAAGATGGATGCTTTTGTAGAAGACACTGAAAATGCAACATTACAGAAACATGTATACATTGTACACAAACATAGGAGTTGGAATGTTAAGCAGACCTATATGAAGAAAGTTCTGCAACCAAAAAAGACTAAAGTAGAAGTCAGTGCTGCCGATATTTAAAGCAAGTTTTCACGTTATTTCAACATTACTGAAATCATTAATTATGTGAAAATAGAAAGGGTAAAATAATTACAAAAATTTACAAGAACTCCATAGTATCAATTGCCTCGCCTTTATCTTAAAGTGAGTCTCTGAAGAAGTCTTAATATTCGATGCGAAACCAAGGAAATCTGCAATATCATATCGCAATAGTTCTCTATTAATATTTACAGTAGGAGATAAGTTTATACCAATTTATCTTAGCTTGCTTACGATGAAAGCTCAGAGCTTATACATGTATGGACCGCTCTCGAGTCCGCTTCCTGGGTAGAACCAGTACTGAGTATTGTTTTATGAGAGGCATCAGGTCAAGCTGGAGATCGAACCCGCAACCTCTGGCATGAGCGGCCAACACTCTATCCATATGACTACCGCCCCGCTTTACAGTAGGATATTGTGAAGGGGTCAAGGTTTATTTGGCAGAAGGGTGTGGGTTCATGTGTGCTAGATAATTTTCATAATGTGTGCTATATATTTCTCACAATGTGTGCTAGATATTTCTCACATTATGTGCTAAATATTTCTCTCAATATGTACTAGATATATCTCATGTGTGCAATCCCCACAGATGGCTGCTATCCACATTTCATCTCATTCCATGTATCAATTATCACTTCCAATCACTCTCAAGCAAAAATTGAAACATGATCATTAGAGCAATTTTACTATTAAAAGGCAAGGTTCGCATTTTTTTTATTTGTGTCATACATGTGGTTATGCAGGAAAACAAAGAACGGCAGGTAGACAACCAACACAGTGACTTCTATATATCCATTCTCTAAGTTTATATAAGTACAAGTTTGTGGGGGTAAAATAATGAAAAAGAACATACTTTGAGCTGATGTGTGTTGAAGAATTTAAGAGCATTGGATCCACGTCCAGATGAAGCGGTACCGCCAGGGAGGTCATGAACTTTGACCTGAAACTGTTCAAGCTGATGCAAACAACCCATTAACTTCTGGACCAGGGCCAACATGGACGGCTGTTCCTCATCACTCATATTGACATCCTTCAGGTATACAATGTCTGGCGACTGTCAAGTAAAAATATCTCATCATTTACTATGCTTTTTTTTTTTTTTTTTTTTGACAATTAAATCACTAAATGTACGGACTGTCCTTGTATTCACTAAACATCTGAAGTATGCACTCAAATTTCATTTCAAATAACATTATTATCTCAAGAAAGTTTCACAATCACTATAAACTAACATGTTGCGATACACTTATGTTAATGACAAGGGTTCAAAGAATAGAATACCCTGATGCCTGGGTTTTGTCAATTCTTGATTCCTGCCTGTGCCTTTCTTAAAATTACTTGCCAGTATGGATCGTCTTTACAAATAATTTTATAGTAACTTTTCAATAACATTTTGGCAATGTAAAGTACATGCATATTCAACAAATGAATAATTCAAAATGGCTATATTTACTATTAAAATCCATTCAACAGATATTAATGTTGAGAATATTTGTTCATAAAGTACATGTATTAACAAACGACTGGTATCATATGGCTAAAGGGCACATGATCACACAGATTATTAAGTAGTATTGGATGAATGTTTTGAAAAAATCTAGTTTATTACATAATTTGTTGTTTTTTATATCTCTCTCTATCACATATTAGAGTACTTTAACTTACTGGACAGTTTAGGAAGACATGAAGAAATCTGCGTATCCTAACATCCCGCGGTACTGCCCCCTCCATAGTGGTGAGGTACAGTAACAAGCGTCGTACCATTCCACTATGTATCACCTCGAACGGAGACACATCACCGTCCATCACTATCACAGATATCTCCTGTAAGGCATCCAGGCCACAATCATCCTGAAACAGACCGTAAACTCGCTGTATAAAATAACTCATAAATATTCTATTTCTTTATAATAGATTGTTTCAACCTTAAATTAATAACAAATAATTCATTAAAAAATTTCACTGATACCAACCAGAGTGAAGTAAAATGTTTTTAGAAAGACGTCTAATTCAATAGATCAAGACTGTTTTAGACAAAGCTGGACATATATACCATAATCACCAGAGGTATTGGTGATTACGATTTATGTATTTTTCATGTATGGCATCCAGTTTCATTGCAAGATTTTTAGGAAGATTTTTTAGTAAATTTTGAACAAATTTTTGTAAAACAACATTACTGTTCTTCTGCAAATAACTGGCAAACTTTCTCACATAAAACTATTAGGACCAAGCTGGACTCGAACAATCCACCTCAGCGGTGAGAGTATGTGACCTTCAGACATTGAATCTTAGGGAGCTAGGTACAAGTAAGAAAAAATATTTCCTATTACCTCCATTGTGAGATTATCTATTGCGGAACACAACCGGTTAAGGGTAGACAGAGCTGGGTGACTTCCAGGCTGATTCTCCACCTCAAAATACTGGGTAATGAATCTTGTCGCTGTAATTATAACAATAATTATTTTGTATAAAGACAATGCTATTTTCACTATAAACATACATGTGAACTGTTTTGTAGGAGATTATTTGAGTTTGTCGTATTTGTCAATTAAGCTTTTATTGCATGCACAAAAGTAATTACTATACCAATAAAAGAAAAAAAGAATAAAAGGCAAAAGAATCAAAAAATAAAGTATGATAATATTAACAACAGCAGAAGATAGCATTTTTACAGTTTACAGAGGTTTTATTTATGAATCATGATGAAATAAGCAATTAAAAAAATAAAAGTATAAATAAATGTACCCGATAATTGTCAATAATGAAATCAAAGGACTCAAGGTCCTGAGAGGCGCCATTTGTTTTTTTGAATATTTAGTCATTGCTATGCCATCTAGAGCTAAAGACGATCAATTAGCCTACCTTCTCTTTTCTTGGATCTTGGAAGGTTAACCAGTACTGGAGAACACCTATCTCAGCAAGTAACGGATAACGTTCCCACTTGAATCAGCGGTGAGAGTTGTTATAATGAGACGTAATGTCATATATCAATCATCACAAAGACTGTGGTCGGATGGGGATTCAAACTCATGAACCAAGGATTGATAGTAATACGCTCGCCACAGGGGAAATACTGGTATTGACCATTATGAAGCAATTCTCGTTGGAAAATTGTAGCTAATTCAAATAAAAAACCTGGTATATTTCAGTGTTTCTCTTAGAAACACATGTAACAAGAAATGGGATTGGGTGGGTATGGGATGGGTATGCCATTCTGTATCGAAAAAAGTAAGTTTTGTGTTCATTTATGCATCGTCAGATACCCCCGGGAATCAACTGTGATATTCTCCATCCATCATGTTGTATAAAACTGACACCCAGGGCTATCTGATGATACATAAATAGTGCATTTCAAGTGTATGTTAAATATTGTTGCAATAAAAAAATAGTAAAGGAGAATTTTTAATAGACAACTTGTCATATTTCGAAGTTAATACAATTGATAAATTTGTATTTTTAATGTTTGATTCTGTAATGAAGAATATTTTCATTGGGTATCTGTGTATTTTGAAATAAATATAAAATTCATAAAAGTATACATTAATAGTTAAGTCTTAAAACATCCCTAACAAGAAAATATCGGTGAAACCGATGGATGCTCCCTAAATGTGAGTGTTTGCCTCTGTACAGGCTACTTGGTTGAAGAATACCAAACTGTATAGCAGGAACAATATGTGGCTGTGCACTTCACAGAACTAATTCGCAAACCATTTAACCAGAACAAAATGACGATATGAGTAGATCCAAGCTAGTTTCACAGAATTGAAACCAAAGGTTGTAGGGAAATAGTGTCATGACCACAATATGCACATCTCCACTTGGTAACCATGCATCCTAGCATGTTTCATAAAATTCCAACCACAGGTTGTAGAGAAATAGAGTGGAAAAGAATTTGGTCACAGACTGAATCAAAGGGCCGTAACTCTATGAAAAATCACTGAACCGAAACACAAACATAGCAAGTTTCATAAAATTCCAAAGTGAGAGAAAAAGCGTGGACAATAATTTGGTCACAGACTCAATCAAAATGTCATAACTCTGTGAAAAATCATCGAACTGAAACACAGACAATATGCGCATCTGCACTTGGTAATGATGCATCCTAAAAAGTTTCATAAAATTCCAACATGGGGTTGTAGAGAAAAAGTGCGGACAATAATTTGGTCACAGACTCAATCAAAGGGCCATAACTCTGTGAAAAAACATCAAACAGAATACATAGACAAAATGCACATCTGCACTTGGTAATGATGCATCCTAGCATGTTTCACAAAATTCCAACATGGGGTTGTAGAGAAATAGCGCGGACAATAATTTGGTCACAGACGCAAACAAAGGGCCATAACTCCGTGAAAAATCACCAAACCGGGACACATAGACAATATGCGCATCTGCACTTGGTAATGACGCTTCCTAGCAAGTTTCATAAAATTCCAACATGGGATTGCAGAGAAATAGCACGGACAAGAATTTGGTCACAAATAGAATCAAAGGGCCATAACTCTGTGAAAAATCACGGAACAGGAACATTAAGATAGTATGCACATCTGCACTTGGTAATGATGCACCCTAGCAAGTTTCATAAAATTCCAACATGGGGTTGTAGAGAAATAGCCCGGACAAGAATTTGGTCACAAACAGAATCAAAGGGCTTAACTCCGTGAAAAGTCATCGAACCGGAACACAAAGACAATATGCACATATGCACTTGGTAATGATGCATCCTAGCAAGTTTCATAAAATTCCAACATGGGGTTGTAGAGAAATAGCCTGGACAAGAATTTGGTCACAAACAGAATCAAAGGGCCATAACTCTGTGAAAAATCATCGAACCGGAACACAAAGACAATATGCGCATCTTCACTTGGTAATGATGCATCCTAGCAAGTTTCATAAAATTCCAAGCACAGCTTGAAGAGAAATAGCGGACAAGAATTGGTGACGCATGGACGGATGGACGCACGCACGCACGGACGAAGCGGCGACTATTATGCTTCTCCCTTTTGGGGGAGCATAAAAATTAATGTTATTGTCTGATGCCTCAAAAATGCATTTTTCAAGCAAAAATAATGAAGAACACAGAAAATTGGGTTAATAATTATAATAATAATTCATAACATTTAATCATGTACATCTATTTTATTTTTTTTGAATGGGGTTTAACCCAATTTTCAACACATTTAAGGTTATATATGGCATATTCAGTTTTACTGGTAGAGGAAGACCTCAGACAGAGTAGAACCACCGTCACTTCCACAAGTAACCGGAAACTTTCTCACACAAGTTTTTGGAGCGAGCGGGACACAAACCTACGATGTTAGTGATGAGAGATAAGTGATCTTGAGATGGTGCCTTAGACCAATCGGCCCCAGAGGACCCTATGTACATCTAAGCATACATACAGTGTTTGCACTAAAACTTACCGCTAAAAGACTTATTTCAATACATGTTCAGGTTTATCCATATACCTGTATTGAATATGCTAAGCCGACCATGCTAGTAAGATTACTTTAGTCTGGTCACAGGGTGTTCTTATTATAGGAGTTTTATAGTTGGCTTTACCACTATATAAAACTTAACATTTAAAAAAATTATCATTGTGACCTCACACTAGTTTTGAAAACAGGAAGTAAAGATTCTTAAAGAAAACAAATTTCCTTTGACGTTCTTCAATCATGCCGATAAAAACTGATCAAAATTTTACACTTATTGTCAGTTAAATAAATGTGCAAAATATGTCTTTCGACTATTTAAGATACGACCTATTAAAAAAATGAAAGAAAGGGTCTGTATACATACTGTTTTTTTTTTAATTTTGTATCTGCAATTATGAAGATTTAAGAATAATTTCAAGTGAACTTTTATCAGAACTGCCATGCCACTTTAACATCTCCAAACTTAACAAGAAGTACACTGCAGACAGACGTCTATCTCAGATTTAACTTCATACACTGTTTACATCTTTCAATTTTCAACAATGTTAAATAAACAGTTGTTAACACTGATATTGCATTCCTTAATATCAATATTCACCTCATTAGCTCAGCCAGTAACTCATGACTACCAATCCAGTGGTTGTGAGTTCGAATTCCCTCCCGGCAACAGTCTCTGTGATTATTGATATACGACATTGTGTCTCATTATCATTCGTCTCTAACTGCTGATTTAAGTGGAAAAGTTATCATTTACTTGCGGAGATTGGGTGTGCTAATGTATTGGTTAACCTTTCAGGATCATAAGAAACAGTTGTTAGGTTAATTGATTGTCTGTTAGCCCTCGATGGCATAAAAATGACGCTAAATATTCAATCAATCAAATCAATATTCACCTTGGTCCTTGATCCAAGTTTTGATTTTATCTTTGTTGTTTGGCAACACTGGTTGAGATGGCTTTACTGCAAAGTCCTGAAAACAAATATTACAACACAATTCAGTTAACTCTAACACAAATATTGACATGATCACATTGCAACACACGTTTTATGAAAAAAAATTAGGGATTGGACATTTCTTTCTATTCAATAGTCATTGTAAATCCATGGGTCCAGAGTTCAAATCCACACCCTGCAACAGCCTCCGTGATGATTTATATATGATATTCCGTCTCATTGTCATTTGTCCATCACTGCTGATTACAGTTGGACAGTTACCAGTTATTTTGGGAGATAGTGGTGCTCCAGTACTGGTTAACCTTCCAGGATACCAGGAAAGAGAGGTTACCTTGATGGCATAATAATGACACTAAATATTCCAACAAAACGTATCAATGGTCATCGACTGATAACCATTGATACGTTTTGTTGGAATATTTAGTTCAGTTACTTCCCGAAAGCTATCATTGCCAGGAGTCAGGCTGTTAGACCTTCGCTTATCCACAATTTAATTAGCTGCTGAGTTAGCAACTGGCCACATCAGAAAAAAACAAGGTGCTTCCACCGGATTTCGAACCTTCGACCTCCCGCTGAACCACAAGGCAACGGAAGATGGACTATACAAAAGATTTAAAATGTTTCAACATGGAAGAATGACTTTAATGTAATTATTAACATACATGTATACAGTAGAAGAGCCACTGTACCTACCTTAGACAACAAGGGTCTATCAGAGGATGAAGAAGAGCTCCCAAGTTTGCCCCAACTTCTAGGATTCAAACTTGGCAAGAATGACATTTTGGATGACGAGCCACTACTGCTCTTCTCTTTAGACGAGACTTTACTGCGACTTGACCGACTTCCGACGCCAGAGCCAGATTTAAGACCCACTTCAGGGTTGTCATCATTTTTGGAACCTTTTCTTGCTGGTCTCTTTGGCGGCTTCTTTCTCTTCAACACATCACTCAGTCGCCTTAGAAAAATAAATTTTTTTAAACCACCACTATAAATTATATTCCTTTACTTCACCTTGTGAAATATGACAATAGGGTATTAACAGGGATAAGTTTGCCTCTTGGTGATGCTGGTCCATGAAAGCAACATAAGGCCAGGGGAACATATGTAATACGCATAAATATAAAAATATTTTACAACAGGATGAATGGTCCAACTTAAATAATAATCTATTGAGGATTCCTGTCACAATATTTCAATACATGAACAAAACTTGGGAAGATGGCAACCTTTATAGTACAACTGATTAAATAACATGATTAAATAACATAACAACTTTAAATGAGAATTATTGTTGACAGATGACAAGACAGACTTACATCTGGGAACCACTAGATCCGTGATCATCTGCAGCCTGATTGGCTGACCTCTCTGACATGTTCACACTCGAGTCCGATGTATCTTTTCTGTCACTGTCTGTGGACCGGGAACTACAACTAGTAGCACTGCTACTCAGACTTGTCACAGAGCCGGATACCAGCGGAGAGGGACTCTGTGGAGGCTGTGGCGGTTTTACTGGGGTCACCGCCAACGGATCAATTTCACTTAACTTTTTCATTTGATGCATTACTCCTGGATTCGAGAGAATAGAATATTGGCTATTTTTCAATGAATAAGAATTCCCATGTTTTTATGGCTTAGTAATATGCTGTACAGTTGATACAAATAAGCCCTTTGGATAGGAAAAGAATAAAGAATATTTCTGAAAACAATTACAGTCCCGAAATTGACTATATGCATACATAGCAACATACTAAAATGGTAAGAAATTCTTATTATTAATTTTCTGGTCTACAAAATTATCACAATTGAATAAATTACACCATGACATAAGATATCATATTATAACAGACAGCAACATATGTACAATTTTATCAAAAGCGTATTCTTACACAAATTTTTTATATTGATCCCCTTTGGCTAGGCATAAATAAAAGCTAAAAGTAGCTATTTCTGAGCATCTGGTATGTGATGAATAGAATCATATTTCTGCTCACGTATCATAAAATTTAATCTGACAATATATAATCAGCAGATCATTTTTTAACATATCTGACTTCTGTTTCAATTTTGACTGGTTATTTATTTATTACATGTATAAATATCAATAAAACCATATGCATTATTACTGAAACCAGTCTAAAAACATGATCATCCCACTGCTTTTCACAGATTTAAATTTTCAAATATTTAAGTTTATACTTAAATGTGTTTGTGAAACAGAGGCCTGATCTACTGCATCCTATCTGCATATGGGTTTTATTCTTCACCTGCTTAACTTAAATACTCTGACTGTCTTACCTTCTCTTCTAAAGTACACATTGAAGATGGTGGAGAGTTTCTGCATCAATATTTCTGCCATCTGGATGCCCCCTACAACCACTTTCAGGTCCTGGGATGCCATCATGGCTGCTATATGACTGTAGAAACAAATCTCAGATTAAAACCTTTTATAACAATAATTTCTATGAATTACTTGTACATATCATCTCCGAATACTGTCACGCTTCGGACATAGAGTCTCTTCACACCATAACATGTATTTAACAGGCAGTTCCGAGATTATCCGTCATGTGTCAATGTTATGGGACTGTGTGCGGGTCCTGTGTGCGGGTCCTGTGTTTGAAACATGACTGTGAAGTAGGTAGTCCTGCTTCCATAAAGTGTCATGTAGATACAGTTATAAATTCTACAAGTGATGTTGAAAGTCTCAATTAACTCTACAATACTCCAAGGATTTTTTACCTGGCCAATAGTTTTTCATTTTACAAAGCGTGGATTTTATCATACATATCTATAGCCCATTTCAAGTAAAAAAACTTATATAAATGAACTAATGAAATTGAACATGTGTCCAATACATTTAATAAAATTATTGCACTCTACGGCATATACTTACCTAGAGACAGGTTGAGATTTGAGTACGTCTTTCAGGAGATCGTTAGAACAATAGTATATCATACGTAATAAAGTCTGTAAACATTTGTGTCGTACTGTAGGGCCAGCCTATATTAAAACAAAAATTTGAGAAATTCATTATCTATGTTTACGTTTTATCCATATATAACATAGCAAATGTTTATTGTGTTATATCTCATGTCGACTATAAATAAATAAAAATAAATTGTATTCGAATCTCATTGTACAGATGTATCTTTTTAAATTCCAAACTTGCACAACAAAAAAATTATTAAAATTATTTTTTCATTACTTTTTAAAGCTGCCAAGTCCGGCTAGCTGTAATACATCTCACTCATTCAAGGGATTGCGAGTTCAACTCCCAATCCTGGAATAGTTTAACCCAAATCAACCATATTCCCCATCCGCTGCACATAACATATAACCCATCAAATGATTAAAGTTATTTTTTTGCTTGCAATTAACTCAAACAAAAAAGTAACAAGAACAGAATAATTGATTGGCTCAAACAGGACTCACCATCTGGGATCACTAACACTATCAAAGTGTCATACTGACCAAGCTATCTGGCCATAAGATAATTTCAAATATCAGTCTTTACAAAAGACAAAAAAGGTATAAAAAAGTGGCGCTTCAAGAAATCGTTTTCACAACTTTACCGAAATACTGAGACATTTCAAAGGAAAGTTGAGGTCGAAGATGAGCAAGTTTCCAAATATTTTGGTATGATACACCCTGTGTGGAAGGAATACGATTATTATGGGAAATACATGTCACTTACTGAGGAGCTGTACACTTCATAAAGAACGGCAAATAACGTCTTGATAAATGCTGATGCCAGATCTGTGTCCTCCTTGAGAACCTCAGCTCGCGAGTCACATCGTTCAAGATCTGTCTCTGAATTTGCTAAACAGAAGTAAGATAATTCGCTGATTATTTCGGGCATTAAACATGTCACGGCAATAATTTTGCACATGTAATTATTACATATTAAAACATTGGTACATGTTTCTGTGAGACTATATACATATAATACCCTACTTTAATAATGAAAGGATTTTGTATTTGTGAAGATGTGAAGTGTGTAGTCTAGTGATACAGCATCAACCCCATGATCGGAAGGTTGTGGGTTTCATCCTCAGTCACGGCTATGTGGACTTTTTGTGTTGTGTCCTTGACAAGACATTTAATCAGCACCTGCTTTGTACCCATTCTACCAAGGAAGACTTCAAGCGTGATTTGTTAGTTGCAAGAACTTGCTTCATGCAATGTAAAATAATAATGTTTAAAGATGTGATGTGTTTATAGCTTTAAGATCTGATTTGACTGTGGATTTCCTGGATTTTACAGCATTATAGCAATAAATTCAACATTACTGCCAGTTTTACAGGTGAGAAAGTCCTCGGAGGCAAATAATAGTACCAAGTAGAATCATCATTCTGCCACCAGTATTTAATATACTTTCTCACTGAAAATATGGTGGATGGCATCCTATAACTCTCAATAATTGAGTATGAATGTAAACAAAAAATCCATGAAAATGAGAATTCCACAGACCGATATTTTTCTCCAGATTAGTGCTTTAAAGAAGATTGTTTTTCTTTGTGTATTGTAAACTTTGTTTTTATATTGTTAAAATCAATATTGTAAAATTGAAAGGTAGCAATTTATTTGGAACATCTTGTTAGCTTTCTATTAATTTGATCTTTGACCTGTAAGTATGAACTTGACCTCAATCACACATGACTGGAAGCTACATTCTGCACATTGTCTGAATGAGGTTAATATTTATGTCAAGTGTTATCACATTCCTTCAAAAGTTTTGTAAGATATGGAGTGGACACCAGACAATGCCTAACTGGCAGTTTAGTATAACCCCAACCTCTAACATACATAACTGAGATCTACATGTAGGTTCTGTACGTCCCTTTAATCACGTTAACAACTTATATCAAATTTCTTCAAAGAGTTAGGAAGAAATAGAGCAAATATGAAATTATTCTGTTTTGACCTTTATTTATGACACTGAATTTAATTATTAGGTTCTCTACCCCTCCTCAATATTTGTGCCACTTTCTATCAAATTCCTTAATGGGGGTTTAGAAGATGTGGAGTTAAAATGAACGTTAAAAACCAACAGACGGTAAGCTGGATGGATTTAAACCATTCCTATATCTCCCTTCCATTACACGGAGGGGAGTTCAATTGTGATTGACATTGACAACATGTGATGACACACAATGTTATCAATAGCATCCGCCAATCTTTTAGCAGAAACCATGGTAACAATGACCCAACATATTTACAAAGCATCCCAAACTTCCATTTCAGGTAAGTAACCCATCAACAAAATAACTGAAGTTATTCAACTAAAGTGAAAGTGTGAGCGGCAATGGCAACAATGGCAACATGTGACGACTGACAAAGCAATCCCCAAGTATCCACCAAGTTCCACAAAACACAATCAGGTTTATCTACTAAAGTTTTTATGTAATGTATGGCTATAATAACTAGCATTTATAAATAACTAACTTGTCTGAGAATGAGAGGCAGCAAATGGGTTTGCCTTCCTCTGTACTGCCCTGGCAGTGCCTGTGTCTTCGTTGATCTGTTGCATTGTATTAAAATCAATGGTATATGCCCTGCCCATCGTGGACAGACTCACTTCATCTTCGCCGGACTGATGTGCAGCCTGTAACATATGGTGAAGTTTGTCTCATTTACATGTATTGCTCAACATAATATGAAATTTACAGAACCCAATTTCTCACATACAGGGTTAAGATATTTCTATCCGACTGCTGGGTAGAGATAAAATTCAAATGCTTATAAAAATGCATGCTCTAGTTTGACAGGTACCATTTTATCAGAAGATGAAAAATCAATCTGGTTTGGTACAAGAAAAAGAATTGTGGTGTACAAGGAAACAAATCAATCAAGAGTTTAAACTCGAAAGAAAGCTACATTGTATTCAAATGTCACTAGGTAATACTGTTTTAAAAGGAACCGCGAAAGCTTCAATTCTAATAAAGACACTTCGGGTAAGATTATTCCCATTTGAAATTCTTATAATCTCACCTGTATGGTATTGTGAAAAAAAGTATCACTGTATGAGACTGACTTAAAAAAAAAAAGAGTTCTTTCAGAAAATGTTTTAATTGCAAAAACATGTCATTCTGCCAACAATTTCAAAAACAAAATTATTTGGTATCTACATGTATGTTTATTGATTTCTGTGATTAATACGAGTCATTGATCTTAAAAAGTTGAGAAATATCATTATATGACAAGCTGCAGTCAATGAATGAATTTGAAGGCTTACCAAACTTCAACAATCTATAAATATGTAGAAATAGTTCAACAATTTCACTGTAAATGTGTAACCACAGAGGCCTACAATTCTACTGTCAGTGGGTGAATATGAAGGCCTACTTCAACAATTCTTCTGTCAATGGGTGAATATGAAGGCCTACTTTAACAATTCTACTGTCAATGGGTGAATATGAAGGCCTTCTTCAACAATTCTTCTGTCAATGGGTGAATATGAAGGCCTACTTCAACAATTCTTCTGTCAATGGGTGAATATGAAGGCCTACTTCAACAATTCTACTGTCAATGGGTGAATATGAAGGGCTACTTCAAAAGGTCTACTTCAACAGTTCTACTGTCAATGGGTGAATATGAAGGCCTTCTTCAACAGTTCTACTGTCAATGGGTGAATATGAAGGCCTTCTTCAACAGTTCTTCTGTCAGTGGGTGAATATGAAGGCCTACTTCAACAATTCTTCTGTCAATGGGTGAATATGAAGGCCTTCTTCAACAATTCTTCTGTCAATGGGTGAATATGAAGGCCTACTTCAACAATTCTACTGTCAATGGGTGAAAATGAAGGCCTACTTCAACAATTCTACTGTCAATGGGTGAATATGAAGGCCTACCTCAACAATACCACGTCATCGTCAATGGGTGAATATAATTTAAAAGGCCTACCTCAACAATTTTACTGTCAATAGGTGAACAAAGGACTAATACCTCAACAAGTCTCATGTGAATATATGCAGATATACATGTTCTGTTAATAGGAGAATATTAAAGCCTACCATAACAATTTCACTGTAAAACGGTGAATACAACGGACTAATATCTCAACAAATCCACTGTGAATATACTTATGGAGATATAAACATACCTCCACAATTTTACTGTCAATGGGTGAGTACGAATGCCACATATTCCTATCATCTCTCCACTGCCAGATGACCGCATCTACATGTGTTAAGGATCCTTTCCTCATGACTGAATCAATGGAGAAGATGCCATCTGATGGCAGTACTGGTAACAATTCTCTGAATAATAAATAAGATCAGAACATGTAGAAATCAGTACATATTTAGAGACTTGTTCAAAATCTATTTAAAATACAGTTCTTTTATCTTCCTATCAGTCTTTCATTGCCACCACTGTAGTGGCAAAACTGAGAATCTATTTCCAAAAACACACATAAATTATACAGGTCAAAATTATCTTAAGGGCTGTTCCATTTAAACATACATCCCACCCATGGACGGCAAAGTAATAAACTTCTAAAGTGGGAGGGTTTTTCAAAATGGGGGGTCTGATAAAATGAATTAAAAATATAAAGGGGGAGGGTCCAATTTCAAAGTGCCTTCCATGGGTGGGTTGTATGTTCAAATGGAATAGCCCTAAGAGCTAATACCCAGAACAGATTTGTTTTCATAAAGGCTAAAAGGTTCCATAGATAAATGAAAAAGTAAATTAAAAACAATCTAAAAATTATCAAATGTAATATTTTTTTTATTAATAGACACTGAAGACTGCATGTCAAGACATTCACAGTAATCAACCAAATATGTCAATCAAAACTTAGGGTAAAAGCTAAAACCAGGAGATAGCAAGAATCTTGCTAATTTACTTAATATTCTGTTTGGCACACTTATCTATTTTATACTAGTTTATTAGAGCTTGATTGCAAAATATCTTTTGTGAATCGCTATCGAGTCCATTTCCATTGTAAAACCAGTTTTGGGTGTGGTTTTATTAAAGGTCATCAGGTCACACCTGGTATCAAACCTGTCACCTCTGGCACGACTAAACTGTCCCACACTCACACTTACCCAATGAGACAAACTATTTCATACAGCTCCTGGGGAGTTCTAGACACCAGTTCTATATTCTTGGTGGCCTGCTCTGAAGTTCCCACTAGCAAGTAGCACAGAGTATCTGCAACCTCTACAAATGTATAAATGAAATGTTATCATCAATTAAATAAAAGTAAATATTTCTAAGATTAGACCATCCTTCAAAATAGTCTGTGCCAAGGAACAAATTTTTTGACCAAATCTAGGCTCTGCAAAGCGACAATTTTTCTTTATGAACTGAATTGTCATGAATTATACTTTTTCTTATATGACAAACACATTGTATAATTATCAGAATAAACATCAATATCTTTTTTATCAGGATCACTTTCAAAAGGTCAAATCGTAGAGACTTCATGAAATTTTATCCGTCACTCCACACATTGTTCTGTCATATAGAAAATAGGATAAGACAGAGATATCTCACATCAATAAAATAACAGGTATCCTTATGCGGTATGTGATAAAGATTAGTTTTAATATAATGAATTATGGGAAATTAATCATTTAAAGCCCTAACTGCAATATGTAGGTCACAAAATGGCACTAAGCAGGTTTTATATAATTCTACACACAAGTCAAATCAGAGAACCCTTTTTAAATATTTCAAAGTCACCACTGCTATGTTTTTGTTATAATTTTGCATACTACTATATAATTGTTAATGCTTTTAATTGGCTAAAAGAAAATTTCCAAAAAGTGTGTTTTATATGCACCGGCAGAAAGTTTTGGGCCTTTAAACTGAACAGGATGAATTATAATATTCAACATCTTACTCTGTCTGAGAAGCACGACGGCGAGATCTGGACAACTTCCACACATAATGGCCAACATGCGTATTACCATGACGAACGTCCCTGTACTCACCACAGGTGGACTCACCACCAGCTGCAACATATACATAAACATACGGAAATACGGCCTTAATATTTAATGTTATTTAGTGAAAGCTATGAAGCTGAGAGTTATTTCCACACCAGGCAAACAACAGTTAAAATATTATTTATCATTCATACAGTCATGTATATTATTGTTACTTTAAAATATTTTGAATGTAATGTGTCAAAAACAATAATCAAATTGAATAAATAAATTGGTTTTGTCTTTTTTCCGGTTCTCAAAATGATAATCTAAAATTATTGCCATAGCAAAATTTCATCAATAGCTTAACAAAAACAGTAACAGAAATTAATAAACTGTTAAAGGTTCTCAAAATGATAATCTAAAACTAAAAATGTGCTGAGGGCTGTTCCATTTAAACATACATCCCACCCATGGACGGCAAAATAATAAACTTCTAAGGTGGGAGGGTTTTTCAAAATGGGGGTCTGAAAAATGAATTAAAAATATATAGGGGGAGGGTCCAATTTCAAAGTGTATTCCATGGGTGGGTTGTATGTTTAAATGGAATAGCCCTGACAAGAATACTTCTGCTAGTGATTGGAAACTGTTTTTTAAACAAAAATTAAGTAAAAAAGTGGGACAAAACTCCTGTAAAATTTTACCAACATTGGCAAATATCGAACTTGACCTGTATTTTATATTAAATACAGGTACACAGGAAATATTACATACAAAGATGCCTTCATAAATTATTGATCGGAAACCAATTTTTTACCAGACGGACAGACAAACAAATGGACGGACAGGGGTAACACTTAACGCCCCTTCACAGTTCTTTGAATTGCAGGAGCATAATTAGAGACATGGCAAACTTTATAACCACTGAAACAAAAACAATAACAAACATTTTGAAAATGATTTTCATATGTTCGCAAAAGCATAACCTTAATTCATGATCTAGCAAACTATATTCGAAAGGCTAGGACACAGTTGTCTGTCATAAAAGGGACAAACTTGTATTGGAAGGTCAACAAGCCTGCATTATCCCCCTACCCTACCATCTATTTACCAGTTGCTGGATGTTTGTAAGTAGGCCCTGTACAGCAATCTCCTTAAGTATTCTCCTGTCTGTCTGAAAGTTATCCACCAGGCGGGAAAAACACAAACAGCAACTCTCCACAGACTTTTTGTCCTGAAAATAGTTTTTTATATAATTGTAGTCTTGTAAATTGATTTTAGCAACTTAATCCATATCAAAGGCCAGATAATGCGCAAATATGCATATATTTGTAAAAACATGTTGAAAATTAGTAAACTACCAAAACCACTGCTATGCATCGAAATGGGTTAATTAAACGTATCTGTCAGCTTTTGACACTTTGAGAAGGAGGTCAGGACAACTTTTGTCCAATGATCACATGTATTTGAATACTGTTAAAGCTGTGGGATAAAACACATTATTTGTAACCAGCCAAAATAACTTATGTCCCCTGTGAACATCACGAGACTTGTAGTACAGAATATAAAACAGTAAATAGATAAGAACTGTTGGAGTACTTTATCAGGCGGGGAGGGGGTTCAATGACAAAAGATAGAAAAACACAACAAAAAATGCTTGGATTTGTCATTTTTCTACTTTCTTTTATTAAAACCAAATAATTGCAATAAAGTTATTTCAGTTGTGGAATATCGTAATAACAAGGGACAGAAGACTAAAAAATCACTGCTTAAAGACAATGCATGGAGAAAGAAGTTAACAGTGGCAGTAAACATCTTAGTGCTATCGGAGGTACGATTTCAGAATCCTGTTTGATCGACACATTTTCCTAACCATAATGTTTTCAACATCTCCATTTTTAATGCCTCAACCTCATTATGATGGGAAACTTATGAGTATTTTGACTCTAATCCTATAAGCAGAGCAGGACTTCTATTGATCAGTATACCCATAAATAAAAATTAATTTAAAGAAATCAACTCTGTAATAATTATATTGGCGCAAAATTTATTAACTGATACTAAATATTAATGCAAAAAAACATTAAATAAAATAATTACTTTAATAGGATTGGTTAAGAAAAATCAATTTCAAAGTAACTGCAGTGATTTACTTTCTTTTCAGCATTTCGTATCCCATTCTAAGTACTATGGTCTCGCATT
The DNA here is from genome assembly GCA_029582155.1 of Panopea generosa. Lineage (NCBI taxonomy): Eukaryota > Metazoa > Mollusca > Bivalvia > Adapedonta > Hiatellidae > Panopea > Panopea generosa. Next base: position 64,780,249 of record CM055907.1, read on the forward strand.
TGTGAGAACAATACTCATTGACTCACATCAAAATTAATAAGTCCCATAAATACAGATTCTTGTGGGAACTGGTATAAAAACCAATTCCCATCATTAACGGAGAATGTACCTGATGTGTCAGTCTTGCACTAAGGAGAGGTACACTGTCTCGAATATAATGGAACTCCTCACTTGTCATATTGAGAACGCAGTTAGCTGTGATGGCGAGTGCACATCGCTGGGCATTGATACTGAAGAAGTCCAGAAACATCAGGCAAGCTGCTATACCACCCTGAAAATGACACACAAATGATGGGGTATAAATACTGTTTTATGTGGTAGATTATACTGGGATAGTATTGTCAGTGACATTCATGAAACAGGAGGGAAACAATGGTCTAAATTGCTCAACTTCAGTACAGGAGACCATGATAAATAAAACATGTTTGAACAACCCTAACTTAGCCATTATTAACAAACTAGACATGTTCAAAAATGTCAAAGAGGATCTCAAAAATAAATTTTTCGATTTGGTCAATACTTGAATTTATCTTAAGATGTTATAGTACGACCACTCTTAAAATAAAAAAATTGTTGCCATGCTCCTATCTGCTCACTCAAATTGAAGCTACCCAAACTTTTTTGTTGACTTTCCAAGTGTTGATTTTTTTCATGATTTCTGTCCATTTTTTTTAAAATGACATAACAAAATCAAAATCCTGCTTAAAAGTAGATACCTACACATGAAAATACAGGGTCGGAGCACAGCAGACAAATCTTTTTTTAAGGACGTGTTAAATTTTGGTCTAGAATTAATGACAACAGTGAAAAGAAATTAATTATTAGAACTGTTGAGATTTTTCATTTAGACAATTCTGCTCTCAACTAAACCATGCAATTTAAGTACTTACTGCTTGCAGTATGGCCTTGCTGTGTTTTTTTGAGAGTGACTCGAGGGCTGTCAAAGCCTGCTCAGCTACGTCCATACATTGAATCACTTGGAGCTACAGATAGTAATTAAAATAGCTATTATACAATTGATGAACACACCCTATAAACGTGAATACAGAATACTTCTATCATTTTTATTCTTCATAACTATATACTAGAAATGCATCTATGGGACACAGATGCCCCAGCTTTGTAACTACATTGCAGATATCAATAAAGCCAAATATCAAGTTTCACCAAAATCGGTCCAACAATAAAGATTTTAAAGGTCGGAAACTGTCAGTCAATCAGAGTCCAGATCACCTAATAAATATGTGCCAATTCCATCCATTGTCGAACTTGACCTGGGTCTTGTTGATATAAAGCCAAATAAAATTTTCGTCAAAATCGGTCCATAAATAAGGACTTTAGAGGTCGGAAACTATAAGCCAATCAGAGCCCAGAACACCTAATTAATATGAAGGGATTTTGACGGAAATCAAACTTGAGCTGTAGTTTATAATCCTACATCTTTCTACCCAATATGAATCAAATCCATCCAATCCTTCAAGAGATATCGGGCGGAAACCAATTTCTTGACATTTGTCAATAATCAAAGTTTAAAAAGGGGCGTAACTCCATCAAAAATCATCAGTCCTGACAAAATACAAACTTGCCCTGTGTTACCTGAATGTGAAGTCACAAACCAAATTTGGTTTAAATCTGTTGATTGAATTAAGATATAAGTCGGAAACCAATTTCGTACGTTCGTAAAACTAAAAACATAAGCCAGAAACCATTTTTGGACAGCGGTGATACTATATGCCACCCCATTGAAAATGGTGGGGGCATAAAAAAAGAAGATGTCATTTATGGTAGGTATATCAGGGCTTTCCCCAGAAACAAATTACGGCATAAGGGCATTTTTGCACGATATAAGGATTTAAAGATTTTACATTTTAACCACCACCTTAATATGTTTATTGCCATTACACTGTTTTTAATCATAACCAATACTTCCTTAATCATTATTATTAATAATAATTCTTTAACTAGATGGTTCCCTGCTGGAGCAGACCTGTGTATTGTGATAAGGAATCATGGTCAGACTTCAAAGTGGCATGTGTGTATTTGATATAAAGGGATCAGTGCCTTATTGGCCTGAAGCAAGCCAAATAACTCAGTTTGAATTTAGGGAGCATATGCAATAATTATAAACAGATATTAAAATACCAATATTAGTATCATCAAATTTCATGAAATCAGATCGTATTTCTTCTTTTTTTTTCAGAAGGGGGATTACTGCATCATTGTAACTGAATTCTCATATACAGAAAAATCAACCAAGACCACAAAGTACCTTTTCCAAGAAGACGGGTACAGCATCCACGACAACAGCTGATGAGCGAGGCAGGGCCTCCATCATATATGTGAGGGCTCGACATGCATGATTCATCATGTCAAAATTGTGTTCCATCTGAAGTAACGTGATTAAAGCTGGTACCACTTGCTTCACTGGGAAACCAGCTAGTGTGTCTTCATTCCCCATAACTAACATCTACAGAATAATAACATAATGGTAATTGTACTAGTTATTTCATTTATAAGACAATGTAAATGTAAATTTATTCATAACAAGTTTCATAAATCTAACATTGAAAGAATATTAATATAAAATGTTTCAATATTGAAAGGAAATTAGCATAAAATTATCTATTAAGATCAGCATAAATTTATCTATTATTTATATTAACTTTAAACCATAATTATAATGATTAAGATTTTTAGACTATTAAGGAATGTAGATAAACAGGACACCCCTGATATTTTATATTAACCCACAAATTACAGAGTGGAGCTCGATTCTCAGTGACACATGTTTAACACATTTTCCTGGTAATTTTGACAAATACATTACAGGGCCCAAATACAAACCACCAAGCCTCTGGAAAACCTTCATTTGTGGATGGTGTCAAACACATTTAAAATCAGACCACAGTTTTAGTTTGAACTACAAATTTTATAAGAAATCAATACAAGATACAAGTTTTTCATTTATTTAATTTACATTATTTGAATATCAGAGAATAATTGGTTTCCAATTTTAACAATTACCTGACACATCTCTATAACAGCTGTCAGCTGTTGTCCCTCGTTTCCCGTCGCTTGGAGACCCTGTAACAGCTGCTGGGCTTTGTTCACTGGAATCGTAAAAGTAAAAATAACTACCAATAGTATTTTACTATCCATAAACCACAGCTTTAGACTTAATAGTTTTAAATTTTTTCACAAATTAAAGGGGCATAACTGTAGAATGACAAATGCCACAACCTATAAAATCAAACTTAGCCTGTGTTTTGTCATTATAAACATTGCATTAAAATTTAAAATATTTGATTCAGGCATTCTAAGTTATTGCACAGAACCAAAGTATGACAGACGGACAGACAGACCCAAATAAGTGTCTCCCACTTTTTGCAAAGCAATTATAAATGGGATAAATCTTTAATTCTGACAACCAATAACTGATACAGGGACACATCTACTTTCACTTGGTCAAAATGTGCTGTACCAAACAGGCTAGGCAAAATATGCTTACTTGACCCACTACTGCCCATCGTTCTATGCAGTAGCTGATGCATTCTCGGACCAAGGGCTCCAAACAGTTGTGAAGGCAGACCACGTGCTTCAAGCAAAGCTGGAAATCAATAGAAGTTATCGCTGAACAAAACATTTAACCAAATTAATGTTGATATTTTTTAGACCAAATATGTATACATGTTTACTTTTTTGGACAAATAGTGACAAGTTTTAGTATGCATCTCAGAAATGGTGTTCCTATTTTCAAACACAATGCTGAAATATAAAACCAAGTCATTTTGGAGAGAGGGTTCCCATTAATACCCATGTTTTTTTTCATTTAATGCATGCTCTTTGCCTCATATTTCAATGCAAATGACCAGTGCATTATATGAAGTCTTGAATCATATTTATGTTTTACAGTATACCAACACATCATAGGACATATGATAGGAAGATTCCAGGTTCACTCTCAAAAACAACAGATTAATAAAAACACATCAACAAATAAATATGCCGAATGAACCTGGAACCTGCCGTTTCAACTCATTCAATCCAAATACTCAAATTGTCACATGTTGTGACATGTATGAGCTACAGTGGTCCTATTCTTCACATCCCCCTGGAACCACACAGGAGTTGGTAATTTAACCAAAATACTAATTAACATAACAAAAGTAAATTAACATGACATGCATTTAGAAGATCCCTACTTCTTTACAGAGATTGACAAAGATATTACTTTCATTCAAAACCACACAGGTCACTTGTATCTTCAAAATGCTTTAAATAGATAACAGACATTCATTAAAAACACCAGCTCAGCTTTTAAGTTATTTTCATTAAATAAGACTTAACAAAGATTTTCACACCATGGCACAAACCTCTCCGATATTGCAGTGAATGTGTTTAAATTCAGTATGACAGTCACTAAAAAAAACAAGAACGCTGCATAGTACAATAATTCAGTTATAAGTTGTTTTAACCACTTTATTACTGTTGCTAAGTTTTCCTTGCACTTTTTCATGGGAGGAGGGGTTAGTCATTTGTTCCTATAATTCAGACCCTGTTTGAGCCTGAGTAAAATAAATAAGAACAAAAGTACCTTGGAGTCTGCCCATATCTGCCTCATCTGACTCACTTTCAGATGTCATAGCTGTAGCTCCACCGCTACTTGTAGCTGTTGGAAAGAAAACAAGTTAAAACATATAAAATGTGTCTGTGTGTGTTCAAGTCCAAGTCATGCTGTTAATTGGCATTTTCACTATTTGTTAAATAGGAAGAGATTTTAATTTTAAAAAGCATTAACACATGTGAACTTGTTTTTTGTTTGGAATCCATCAAGTTTTTTATGACAAACTTTATGGCAACAAGAAGACCTGTTCTCCTGTGAGTGTGAACGATCAGATGTCGGGTACCAAACAGAGATATTTTTTTGTCATGTGTGTATATGTTAATGACACAGATTATCTGGGTCTTTTACATGATTGATATATTCCAGTTTATCAATAAAAATGAAGCACAGTTCAGAATGTCTATCTCCCAATGTCATTCTTTATCTTGATATCTGTCCACATACCTAATCCCGTAGTTTGTGAGCTGTCCTCTGGCGGTGTTTTAGATGCCCCACCCCCTGGGACAGAGTTCTCGCTATCTGACATGGGTGGCACTGGTGGTTTGGCCACTCCTCCACTCGTGCTGCTGCTAACACCCACAGGTCCCGAACCCTGAGCTATGGGCTGGCTTGGACCACCTTGTTGCTGGCGCTTCGATAGAGAAGAGGACCGCCGACCACTACACAAAAAGTAAATAATTTAAACACTAAATACCAAATACAGCAATATCAGTTATCTGTTAAAGAACAGAGTAATTTTCAGTTACCATCTTAGTTGTTGTTTTTTAGTAATGGTGGCGTTTTTCCTATACCATATTGACCCATTTTGGCCTACTTAGAAGCAAATTAAATGGTCTATGGGTCTATGTGATTAAAAAGAAGACATCATCATGTTCTGGTCAATAGAAATTCTAAAACTTATTTTGATTACCTTTTGGTACTCTCAGTTATTCAATGTAAATATACAGTAAATGATAGCGACATCAACGATTTCAATTGACGTTTACCGTGAATTTCTAGTTGACTCATTTTCGATGCATGCATTATGTATGACCAATGCATATTCTTTGACACACAGCCATTTAGGCAGAAGCATCAGTCTTTAGTTACCTCCGGCATAATATCATGTTGTGCAAAGGAAATAAATACTATGTATTTGGGTTGATGTCTTGTATAAATGGCTGGGTGATTATAAAATTGGATTCCTGAACAAGTGCTTGGTCGCGTGACTCACATATTGGAACACCAATTATTTCTCATGTATGTTTGTGTATAAAATCATAAACATGATTTCAACATGATGTTTCCACACACGATCCCAAACTTTTCTGTGAAAAACCCACACACATACCTTAATATATATAATTTGTTACAGTTATTTTAAACTTATTTATTATACTTCGATTGTGAAAAAAGTTCCTAGGTAGAAAAAGTACTAAGCATATGCGGAAAAGGTGCCATGATCAAGGAAACCACACAGCCATTATGGAGGATCAAACCCACAACCCTCCCATCATGGGTTTGTTGTTCTACCACTGGACCACAAGCTTGATACTGATGGAAGACATTAATTTACTTGAACTTTGGTGCTATTGCCTATCATGTAATGTAAATATTTTAGAAATGGAGTGTTTCATATAGTGTTATTTGCATTGTACAAGAAAATTAATAAAATCAAAAGGAAAATGTCAATCAATTATCAAAATAGAAATTGCTGCCAACTACACAATTTGGAGATTCACAAATTAACTATCAATCCATAGATGAGTTTAGACTTTCAAGAGTTCTGGGTCAGGGGTCAAATGAGTCTCCACTTCTGAGTCATAATGAGAACCCTGAATGACATCACAGACTATTAAATGCAAAAGTTCTGCTAAAGAAAGAGAAAATGTTTGAGTATGATGAAAGAAATGATAAAATACTGACCTACTACTAGCACAAGATCCCGTTTTCTTGCTACGTGTGTTCCGCCGCAAGCTTGTCAGCCCAGGCGGTGAAGATTTCGATGTTGAACAACCAGGTGTCTCAAACTTCCCACTTTGTGACTTGTTATAATGTTTATCCTTTTTTCTGGACTTGCTCTCAGATTTCTGCTTCTTAGATGGAGGTTGTGATCCTTTAGTATGACTACTCCCAGCAATCTGACTGCTGGTAGATCGAGCTGGTGTGTCTTCTTGGATATCCTGTCTTAAAGAACTTGAGTCAAACTTTTTATCTGATTTAAATTCGGCTTCTTTTGTAGGTTCCACTTTGCCAACCTTTGGACTGAGTTCTGAGCCTGACTGCAAAGGGTAATTCTCAGTAGGAATTGCTCTTTTACGTGATATACGATAAATACCTACTTCAGCGTGTGACTGGGCCTGCGTACTTGGCCGTAAGCTACGTTTTAGTACAGATGTATGTGATTTGCAATCTGATCGCACGGAACTTGCTGATGAAGATGACACTGATAAATGGGGTATGTTCTTGTCAAAAGACGATGAGTGCAGGTGATGCTCACTAGTATGAAAGTTGGACACTGTCCAATTGTCCGTTGATCGCACTTTAGAATTAAATGCTTTTTTCTTGTCCTTGCTTTTCTTTCCTTTCTTACACTGTTCACAATTCCCAATCAAGCTTTCACTGGCAACAGATATCAAACTAGATCCACTACTACTGCGAGTCTTGGTTGAAGCAACCGATGCACTGGAGGATGAATCTGCGGCCGCAGAGAACGTAAAGAACGGAGAATCTGACTCACTCAACTGTCTATCCTTACTTGTGGACTTAAAAATCCCACTACCAACTGTGCAACGTGACTTTGCTGGTCCGACACTCTTCAGTACGACAGAGGACGATGGCAAGTTTTCACTTAAATTACTTGCCAGGCTAGTTGAAGATAAACTTAATGACTTTTTAAAAACACTGTCTTCACTTTTGGACAAGACACCACCAGATTGTCGCCGACTGCGTTCAGTTTTGCTGTCTGACCCTTGAAGAGAATGTCTAGATTTTGAACCACCAGAACTGGATCTTCTGCGTTGATGATTCAATGAATCCCTCTCACAGGTATGTGAGTTTTGGTTATGACCAATGTTCCCTACTGAACAATTGTTCTGGAAATAAAAACATTGTATACTAACAAGTTGGGTGTCTTCAGAAAATAGCGACTAGAGATCCAACTTTAAATTTTGTCCTGCATTTGCGATTATATCAATCTGAGATCATTCTTAAAAAAATTATTTGCGGTGCTCCTACCTTTTCACTCAAAATTATAGCTACCCTAACTTTTTTATTGACTTTTAAAGAGGTTTTTTTCATGATTTTTGTCATGGTTGTTTAAAAAAAATGTTCAAAAAAAAAAATCTGGCAACAAAAAAATACCTACCTACCTACATGAAAAATACTGGGTCAGAGCACAGCAAACAAACAATTTTTTAAGGATGACCTAAAGACAAACTGTTATATCATATATCATAATTTGACTGAATACCAAGTAAAAGAATCTTTGCTTTACAACGTTTTCACAAAGATAAATAGTGTACAAGGTGAATGTGAGACAACAACAGAGCTTATATAAAAATTCTTACACAAACTGAGTCAATTCACGAAAGCTGAAATAGTTTACAAGATCATAAAGTCTAAATAAAAACTGCTCCAAATCACTGACTAACAGCTAGAACATTTTAAAACCAGTCACTTACACAATTTTAGTACAGTAACCATTGAATAATCAATATTTTGACACGAGGCAGAGCTTTGTGAGATATGAACTATTAAAACAAAAGAGTCATAAGAGTGCAAGAAAGACAGTTTTACTCTGCGAATATTAAAAATTTCAACTTAAAAACTTAATCTGGGAGTTATTTTCTTCATAAAATGTCAAGACACCAGTTGAAATAATAATCATAACTGGTTATGCTATGATTTTCCTATGATTTCTGAAGTACAGAAGGATAAATACAAAAATTCATGTCATAATACATGCATAAGGAATTATAGTGATTTTGAGTACCGTATTTACCCTATGTATTGGGACAGCAACAAATAATTAATTTTTTTGCTGTCCCAATACTTATTATTTAAAAAATAATTATTCTTTTTACTGTCCCAATACATAGGGTAAATACGGTAATTTCGGTATTTCTATGTTCCGTATAGATAACGGTAAGCGTACTTTTAATGTAGCATTCAATAAAATATCACAGATATAACTACAAACAGTTACATAGCAATTAGGTATGTACACTAATTACATAAATAAATAATTCAATTACCAAACCTACGTTCGTGTTTTCATTTGTTTTCTTTAATCCATTGTTTTTTTATCCAATTGACACAAACCATAATCGTTTGTTTTCAATTTGTATAAATACAAAACACCCTTATCCGTAAATTGTATTGTAATTTCCTTTTATACTTTGCAAAACTTCAGTCTCGATGTAGCGTGCCCACGTGCTTTGAAGTACGCCGACCAAAACTCTTTTGATGTATGCCGATACATGTGCGTCAGTTTGACACAGTTTGAGAATTAAATAAAGGGACACTATAGTTAAGATTATAACAAAGATTTTTTATATTGAAATAGAAAATAATTAAAGGTAATTGTTTGTTTGAAACTGGGTGTGGTTAAAAAAATAACATTTTCCAATGAGAGAACAGTTGTCTTTTTGACGATATAATTCAATTTGGTTGAAATCGTGCTGCCTTTATACGTCCCGAACTTACTCGCGCTTCTTTTGATGACTCGCGCATAAATGCACCCCAACACATATTTTAACCATTGACAAGCGAGAGATTTCCCAAAAAAGAAAGAACCAACTTATTTTCATAATTTTTATCGGCACAAAAATGACCCAATTAATCATTTAAAATAAAACAAAGTATTTTGGAAAATCCCTCGCTTTTCATTTGTAACAATATGTTTTGACTACAAGTTTGAGTTATGCATTCACTTCGCTACATTTTACCGCAAACATAATACACGCCAGAGGGTCAATAAATTATCTATAAACTATACTGGAACTACATATACCCCAGTCATAAATAAAATACACACGGCATCATGTCAATTTCATCATACGAACATGTGACGGATACACAATAGAACAAAGTCAGACTTATTCCACAAAAATTACCATTGCGGTATCGGTAAAGTATAATAAATAAATGTGAACCAGTCTAAATTTTCAATCTCGATTGGTTTACAATTGGTAATAAGTACTAATCTTATGGACACGAGTGATGCATTCTCTACCGGCATTTATACAATTCTATATCAAGTTATATTTGGTAAAAAAAAAAATAATGCCGATAAATTTTCGTGTAATATATTTTATTATGCATAAAACATCAATACATTGCTTACAGTCTCTATACCCATTAAATTTAAAGAATTGTATGTACATTACACGCTTATGTCTATTTCTTTTTCCACCGACACAATTTAATTTTGACCTTTTGCCAATATGCGATGACGTCAACTCTGACAGTTTCTTGCATCACTTTAACGTCGCGTGTTATTTCACTTCGGCGAAACGAACATGTGTTTAAAGATAAATTAATATCAGTTTGTTGTGGTGTCGTGTAAACAGTTGTCAATCATACAACAAAACAGCGTCATAAAATCGGTGTTTAGATATAAATAGGTCAGTTAATTGGGGAATTGTGTAAGCAGGCTATGTACCACCTGATTGTTTAATCACACGTTTACATGCAAAGGAACGATGCCCGAGGCAATGTTTTTTTTTCATGTATAATTCGGGATTAAAACTTATAACAAAGGAATTATTTAGTTACAGGTATGGCAAATTATAGACTTTAAATAATAAAGAGAGCAATAACTATTTTACCTAATCTTTAATTATTATCAGAAATAGAAAATTACGATGTACAGGCAATGTTTTTCATGGATATTTTGGGATTAAAATTTATAAAACTTCGCATTTTTCGGAGATAACAATGTCCAAAAAAAATAAAAATATAGGTGTCCCAAAACTTAGGGACGAAAAATTATCAGATTTTTAAAAAAAATCTAATGTGTCCCAATTCTTATTATCAAAAAAATAATTATTTTCCTGAAAAATAAGGGTGTCCCAAAACATAGGGTGTCCCAATACATAGGGTAAATACGGTAGGTTTGAAGTTCACAGGACTGTGAACAATCGAATTCTAGTTCAAAAAGCATATTTTACTGTCAAAATGGTGCATTTTTTAAGATATATCTCACTGCTGACATCTATTCTTCAAATACATGCGTGATATTATCTTTATGTGTGTTTTGTAATTATATCCTTGTACAAAATATGCATTCTGCAACCTGATATCTCACTGTTACCCCTTTGACATAGATGCGAATTCACCAACCTCAATTTCACAGCACAAAAATATCACACTTTTAACTTTATTTTCAACATCCAGATGATGATTTTCGTGCAGAAGATCAAATCCCAAAATAAAGTTATACCTTATATCATAATGTTATTATTTAAAGTTTTTATAAAAATAAATAGGGTGAACACAGTGATTTATTCACATGTTTGTCGCAGTCAAACTATTATGTGTTTTGATGGTACAACTTCAAACGGTTATAAAACCATGAAATAAAGTTGATCACAGTTAAATATCATGTATAATTAAAATTAAAGCCTCATTAAACTTCAGAAACGGTCGTTTTTAGTTTTAATTACAGTCAGTTTTATTCTTCCAGATGATAGATACACGTTTATTTGATCACTGAGAGACTTTGCAAACGAAAAAATAAATATAAAGCACATTATTAGTACATAATTAAGAACGGGTTTTGTTTACAAATTAATTTTCGTCTCTTTCCGATAAACACCTTCAGCAGAAAATGGGGCGTTAAGAAGCTTGTTCCTTTCAAAGAGAAACATAGTATGGGGAACTGTAGGGGATGCGGTTAAAAATTAAGTAACCGCGTGCTATTGGATTGTCTTTAAGAGCATCACTTTAATTCCCTTTAATGTATAAATGAACCCACGAGCTAATTTATTGCACTTAAGCAACAATTCGTTTATAAAAAATTAAAAATAAAATTACTTTTTTAATAACTGAACTAAACAAACAACCCTTGGTAGCCTCTCAATATTGACTGAGATAAAGTGAGTTGTGACGTAACAGCGAGTGCGATAGTATCATGCATATATGCAAGGGAGGATACTGAGCAAGAGTTACTAGACCAAACTAGTATTCTGTACTCATTGTTTTTCAGTGCCTATAAATAATATAATGCGTACTACATTCGATACAGTTTTATTGCAGACATAAATATATTAAACAACAAGAAATGTCAGAAGACAACAAAGCTTGCCCCTGGGTGTCTAAGTCCAAAAAGGGCCATAACTGTGCCAAAATGCAATCCAGAGTTATGGTTCTTGTCTCTGTGTGTTCCATTGATGATAGTGAACACACATGCAAAGTTTCATTCACATCCAAAGAGTGGTTGCATAGATATCTTAAACTAAAACGCAAAAGTTTAACCTGGGCGTCTACAGATGACGACAACGCCAACGACGACATCAGGGTCATGGAATAGCTCTCCTTGGACTTTGTCCCGGGGAGCTTAAAAAAGAAGACCCAATAACTATACATAATATTAGTTAAGCCATAACTTTTCTAATCTTGTTTATGAACCCATTATCTAACGGTCTAAATCCGCACACTACCACTGCATTATTCATTTGTGTACTTCCGAACGCTGGCGGAGGTACAGTTGTAAAGCAACCAAGTCATTATTGAATTACAAAAATGTAAACAAAAGTTAAAAGCTTGGTCCACTCGTCTAAGAAATACATATTTCGATTGACATTTTTTATTTTCTCGCTTTTTAAAAAACAGTCAATAAGGGGTGTACAGGAATGATTTTAGCAATACTTAAAACACATTTAATTACAATCATTTTTGTTATTATCAAAATGTGTGCATTTTGGAAGTTTAATGAGGCTTTAAATAAATACATATAATTCATCAATTAGTTAAATACACACTCAAAACTGCTATGCCTGTCACCGTTAATTTGCCTACATGTACAATAATTGTCATTGCGCTTATAACGCCTAATTATGTACAAGTCACTTGGTGATAAAAAGCCAGGCGTGAAAACACTTTTTTTCGTATTATCGAGTCCCAAAACTGTGAAAATGTCCATGACCATTTCGTACAATTGCATTTTACTAACTAGTGAATTGTGCACTAGTGAGTCTAAAATGCATTGAGTGTATCGGGAGTAATTTCTGGACTGACCTAGTATTTCTACGACAAATTTTGTACCACCACGTTTTGTACCATCACAAAATCACTGTACCATTACACAGGAAATACGTTGAGAACATTACACTACCTTATCTTTAGAGGCTGTTTTAGGTTGCTTCACAGGCACCTCTGGTTCCGCTGACTGTCTGTCACTACGTCCCGAGGATGAGCTCCGAGTTCTCTTAGCAATACCTGGACTGGTCAATACCCTGTAACGGAACAAGTGTACAAAATGGACCAACAAACATTGATCAAATCATCCTATATATACACAAACAATATATATCGGAACAAACCTTAGTATGAAATAAACAATATAAAGAAATTGTCTCATCAGGTTTTCCCATGTAGGTACAAACACGTGATAGGTCATAATGCTTTATAACAAAAATGCATTGTCCAAGTTTACCAAGTCATCGCTGTAATTGGTATATTTATGTTGTTTACACCTACATTTTAATACAGAGAAAAACTAAACACAAAATCTAATCAGGACAAAGCCTAACAAATCATTCTCAATCCATTAAAATAGACATAGGTCAATACACAACTTCATCTATAAGTGTAACATTTATTTCCATGTAAAAAATGATATGATATATATGACAATTTTTAATGGACTCAGGAATGACATTCTATTTTCCACTTACCCAGTCTCTCCAGTACTACCACCACTGCTGTGCTTATTTCTGGCACCTGATTGCCGCGCGTGTCGTTTACTCCCCCCACCAGACTGGCGCTCAGCTTGATCGGCCATAGGCTCCACACGTCATCTGGCACATGCCAGGAGAGTTAGCTACAAATTAACAAAGATGTAATTGAATATTAAAACACAACAACTCTTTCCAATTGCAACTTTGAAAAAAAAACATTTTTAAAAAAATTCTTAAATAAAATATGGACACAGATTTGTGAGGTACACGAGGCTTGTTTATAGGTCAATGTATTATTTTAACCTTTAATTGCTATTTTCATTTTCCTTTCGAGCTATTGTTTTCAAAACACACAATTTCAAGTGAATGTAAAATTGAAGAGTATTGTTTTAATTGTTTTCATACAATATCACTCTAATTTTTCTCCATGTGATAGGCCTGGGCCTCTTTCCTGGTTTCGATGTGAATCTTTCTCACAATAGGGGATTAAAAACATTGGATATGAATAATTATTGTAATATCTGATAATTATGGTTAGAACACGATCTCAATATAATGAAAGTGATGTGCTTTTTTTCAGTTTGCTATTGCAATAAAAAGCAAAGGCCTGAAAGGCCTGAAGGAAGGCTCGCTGCTTGGGTTAATTCAAAAATGTAGATACGTAAAATTGGAAAACTTAGTTAGATTTCTGATATGTTAAAATGCAATTCATTGGGATTTAGAAAAGACTGTGGTGTGTCAAACATTTTTTTTGTGTATCTGTATAAATTATCTCCTGCATACAATACAGAGTCCATATCAATACTTTTCCAACAGTAGCTATCAAACATTTTAATAATGCATTTGAAAAAAATGCAAACACCATGGTACACATCGTCTTCTTTTTGAAAATTGACTGAATATTTGATGACCCTGGTGAAAATATCCATTTCAGGACATTTTGTAAACTGGTAACGTGGTGGTCCAGGATTCCTTTCCACATCTCCACATAAAAGTTATCAACATGAACAACTTTTATGAAAGCTTCACAAACAAACCTTCATATTCTGATGTTTTGATTTTTTGATAGAGTACTGATCGACACATGCTTCCATGAAAAACTACCATTTTTACATCTCCACTGCTCAATATCTATCCCAATATTTCACAATAAAAAAGAATGGACCACTTTAAAATGGCTTTTAATAATGTGTAAACAACCACCAACAATGAATAACTGCTTGTTTATCTAAAAATTAAGTCCCGGGACAAATGCCATTTTCAGAAATCAAGTATGTTTAATTGATGCGCTACACATGTGAATCGATTAGCTGTGACCAGTTTGCAACTAACAAAGGCCGATAATCTTTGATTATCTGCAGGGGGCATGCCATGGCACGTGTCGATTAAGCTCCTGTATCCACAACATACAGTGTTAACTCGACTGTGTTACTTATTCAGTTAACCAATCAGACGCGTCGTTAAACAGTTTGTGTAAACCGAAAGTTACTTGCCCTTAGACAGTTTGTGTAAACCGAAAGTTACTTGCCCGTCGGGCTTGTCTTAAAAAATCGGACAAGCTAGTTTTCACAATACACAGGTCTGCAAATATCTCTATTCGATACGACACATCTCAAACTGTTGTTTATAGACCGTAACTAATCAGTATAAACAATTGACCCCCACAGTGTTTATCACGCCACATGCTCGATAATGCGACTTTGGAAAACCTCTCATGCATATTCAACTAGTAATTTTCATTCCTCTAATGTGATTGGTGGATAGCTTTGAATATGAATTAATCTATTTTTAATAACCGCTCTGATTGGACGGATATCTACGACCAATGTACAAGTTTGTTATCACGCACCTGAGCAAATATAAAAAATAGACGATCACGTATTTCGCGGGTGTCCCTCAAATCCTCCATTATGAAGAGCATAAAATTATCTCCCTTTGCCAGAATGGTGACTATTTCTAAAATCTGATTATGATTTTGAAGATTATTTGCGACCGATCGCGTTATGTATAATGCCAATGTTAGGTTTTGGTAATTTTATAAATATTTCGTAGACTTACAATTATTGGAACTGTATGTATATAAATTTCTTCTGTTATAGGCATAGTGCCACCATTGCAAAAAGGAAGTGCTTCCGTGGGGTAGTCGCATAATGGCGGTTATAAATAATCCTCAATTCTTCTTCTTTAAAAATGCATTTTCCTTATTTTAATGCTCATTTTTTTATTTGAATGGCATTATTGATGTATTTTGAACATTTTGATAGCATTGTCATGTTTGAATTGTGAATTTAGACAAAAAAAATGATGCTTGGAAATTGGGGTATGAATTCATGATTTCGGAAGTCTACTTTCACTTTGTCACCAGTGTACACACTGAGCAGAAAAAAAATCTCTTATATGACACATGAACCCTACTTTTCTCATCATATTTTGATAGTGCAGAGGTTGACAAACAGTAAAATGTAGGTTTCACTTATTTCATTTGGGACCCTCTATGAATGACAAGCCTTCAAACTTTTATTATTTACTATAGAATAAAGAACAAAAATCAATGGTGGGGTTACACCTTAAAACGTGAAAGTTTATATTTAAATTGAGTTTACAGTAAACAAAAAAGTGGGTGGGGTATTATAGTAATAAACTTATTACTTTCTGGTTTTGTAGTTTCAGCGTATAATTTTCTTTGGCATGCTTTAAATATAGTATTGAAAACAACAATTAAGATCAATTATGTGGGGTTTTTTTAACATTTGGAATATAGTTGACTAGTTGCTCTTTCTAGATATTGATGTTCTAGATACTTGCACAGCCTGGGAAGTTGGGAACATTAAACTGTTTCACATTATGTGAATAGTGCATGTAATATGTATTTTCGAATTTTACTTTTGAAAGTTAAATTATCGATAAATAATCGATCAGTCTGTCCATTCGATAATCGATTATGCTTTTTGGGTTCAATTCCCAACACTACCTTCAAGTAATACCCGCAGTATAGATAGATATCACAGACATGATATTTTATTGTTTTTTTATAAAATGTTGCACACGCATTATTTTGCATACTTTCATGTTATAGTTGATGGTTAACAACCACTCAAACATTTGCACACTATCAGGACACAATAAATAGTTGCAAGAGCACAGTTCACAAGGGGACAATCAATTGGAATAAGGCATGTATCAACAAAATTAGGCTTCTATTAAAAAAAAGTATAATCAGAGCATGAATGATTTTTATTCTTCAAGTTAATATATCAATCAACAACAAGAAAACATACAGTTTCACAATGCTATCAGATATAACTTTGTTGTCATTTTACAGCAACAGACAAGAAAAACTGTCCGAGAAGTGCTCGTTTTACGATGTAAAATTACCCATCATTTTTGTCCAATATTTTCGCATATATAGTGTAAAATGTAAAGAAAACAATGAAGAATGTTTTATGAACACATACTTGTGTAAAATTCAGCAATAAACGTGTAAGGAACCGAGTAGTCTCGTGGAAATTTGTTTATTCTGTGTTTGGTCAGAACAGATGATCTATTCCTTGCAGTTGCGTGCGCATGGTGTAGTGTTTCCGCTTTCCATGTTCGTTCATTTCCGTATTCTATTGTAATTATTTTCCTGTTTACTCTGAAAATTAAATAAAGTATGTAAAGGCAATAACTAAATATGCAATATTAAAAATATCGAAAACCTTTATACAATATCCATACAGTAAAGGCAAACCGTCAATAATTCAATTCATCGGTTATTTCCGTTGTTTATGTGTATAGTGAGGCCCGCTGAGGCACTCCAAAGTAATGACTACATCATTAATTTTCTGTTAAAAACGCATAAAATTCTGCTGACTTGTGAACCCTGTAACTGATGTAAAGTACATGTAGATGATACCTTATTATTTGACAACACAAATTCTGCATCCGTCGCAGAATAACTAAAGAAAAACCTTTCCACACAGTCACAGTTACGAGTATCAATACATTAGTTAAAATAATACACACGCAGGCACGTAGCGTGGCATACTCAGTAACTGTACAGAGTAACGTTTGAAATCAAAGCTGTGGGTAATTATTTTGCTTTATTGATATGTTCTAACCCATTGAAGTATACAAATTTGAAAAATCATCAGAAGTCACCATTTTTACTTCCATTTGTAAAAAATGCCCAGGACCACAACCCACAGAAGGGAAAATCCCCAAGTACTCATTGAGTTACTTCCTAATTTGTCACGCTACGCTCCTGACGTGATATGTTAAATACTTTAGCAATTAACCTACACTGTATTTGTATTTTCTATGCTTTTAAATGACATTGAGGAGTATTTTATTCTTAATAATGTTGATGGTATTGATACATATATAATCAAACTTTTTCTACTTCTTTATGCTGATGATATTGTTTTATTTTCTGAAACCCCTGAAGGACTTCAAAAAGGATTTGATATTCTTTCAGAGTATTGTAATAAATGGAGGTTAAAAGTCAATGTTAACAAAACAAAAGTAATTATATTAAGAAAGGCAGGGTTGCTACCTAGAAATTTACGTTTTGTTTATAATGGAGAGCAAGTAGAGATTGTAAAGTCCTTATCCTGTCTAGGTGTAGTTTTCACTTAAGGAGGGTCTTTCATTGAAGCTCGAATGACTCTAACTGAAAAAGCTAAAAAAAAACAATTTTTAAACTGAATAAACATCTCATAAATTTTTGCGAAATTTCTATTAGAACTTTTTGATAAACTTCTATTACCTATTCTGATTTATTCGTGCGAAGTCTGGGGATTTAATAGTTCAAATAATATTGAACGAGTACATATGCATTGTAAATGTATTTTAAAGATAAAACGTACAACACAAAATGATTTTGTTTATGGTATATTAAGAAAAATGAGTCTTATTAATATTATTATTACAGAAATGTAAAATATTGGTTGGAAATTTTGCATAGCTGTGAAAAATGAATATTGCAAACCTATATATAACATATTGAAACATGATGCTGAAACTTACCCAAATAAAGTTGCCTGGGTAACATTAGTACGTGACCTCTTGTCATCTTTGGGATTTTATAATGTCTGGCTTGCACAGTGTGTTGGTAATATAAACATTTTCTTAAGTATATATAGTCAAAGAATTAAAGATACTAGTCTACAGTCTTGGCATGAACGCTTGGAAAATTCCACAAGGGCAAGATTTTTTTAGAGAAATTATTATTTTTAACTATCAGTTCTTTCTGAAGTGTATAAATATACCCACATTTAGGGTAGCAATTACTAGATTAATCGTTTCATCGCACCACCTTAAAATAGAATCTGGTAGATGGCATAGACCCGAAGTATCCTTTTTGAAGATAGAAAATGCAACTCTTGTCAAACAATTGAAGACGAATATCATTTCATTATGGAGTGTTCATTATATGAAGAATACGTAGAACATTTATAAATAAATACTTTTGGTATAGACCAAGTATATATAAACTAGTACAACTTTTCGGTAGTAAAGATGAAAATGTAGTTAGAAATTTATGCATGTTTATTTTTAAATCTTTTGAAAAGAGGAACATCATTGAAAATACATAATACTATTGTATTTACCGTGTCTCTGGCTTAAAAAATGTATTTGGTATATATGTAAAATATATATACGTATGAATGTGTACATGTATATGCGTATGGTATTTGTAAGTAAGTACTTGTGTTATGACATGTGTTACTAAATTATACGCGTAAATAAAATGTTAAGCATGTTCATTTTAAATCACATGAAATAAATTTATATTTTCAATGATCTAAAAAAAATAGTCTGCTTGTAAACATGTTTATGGCTCAAAAAGAGTAAAAAAAAGAATAATTTGTATATTCTAATAATCATAAAGTATACTTACTTGTGTATTAACATCATATATGTACTTTCTCCGTAACAAGAATACATGACAGTATTTCTCTATTTTCTGTGTTTGATTTTCCACAAATTTTTGATATATGGATTTGATTAAATGTAACCTTATTAAATAAAACCAACTGATTAACATGTATCTGGTATATATGTTTTATGTGTGTATATAAGTATGCACATTGCGTTATGCATACGTGATATTTTCTCTTATTTCTTTACACGTTTTTTGTAATAAAAGATACAATATGGGTTACGTCATGTATGTAAATTTATTCCTGTTTTGTATATGTTCACACGGGCCTATAGCCTATTGAATTGCAAAAAACGTTTCTTCTTTCTTCTATTTGTTTTAAACACTTATACACATCTGGAAACTTGTGTTGTTGTTGATGTTGTTGTTGTTGTTGTTGTCGGTTGTTGTTGTATGAACAGAATTGTGATTTTTGTAGGCTATATCCAAATCATCATGATAGTATATATTGCAACATATTAATTGTGGTTCGAACTCAAGCATACATGTAAACTTTAAGGAATGACAAATATCCACTCTGGGTTTTGTACCAATTACACACCATGTGGGCCTGCTAATTTATACAGAGTTCTTGTAGTATACCAGAAAAGTGACCAAATGCTGCTGATATATATATTAATCTCGAAACTCGTATTGTAACCATCGTTAATAAATGCTTGAACTTTATCATCACAATAAGCTTCTGAAAAGAGATCTATTTGTCGAAGTCCGTGACAGTGACTTATTTACATGTTTATCAGCCACGACCTCGTTGATAGACATTCCAGCAGTCGTGAACCTCCATCTCATCGCATCATCCACCATAGAGGACATGGTTTCCTCTTATGATAAAAGTTTATAAAGAAGTTTTTTTGTTTAGTTGATTCATTGATTGATTGATTGAATATTTAGCGTCATTTTTATGCCATCAGTTAACTTATCACTGTTTCCTGGGATTAACCAGTGCTCGAGCACACCCCATCTCCGCAAGTAACTGATAACATTCCCACTTGAATAAATGGTGAGAGACGAATGATACTGAGACACAATGTCGTATATCAATCATCACAGACTGTTGCCGGGCGGGGGATTCGAATTCACGACCCCTGGGTTGATAGTCACACGCGTAACCGACTGAGCCCGGCTTTAATTCGTTTGGTGCCCATATATATATTTATCTTAATTACAAACATATATGTGTCATTGATACATGGCAGGTGATAATATGCATGTTTTTTTTTTACATAGAAGAGTTCGTATGCAATATCTAAATATATATAGGGCTCATATTATATATACATGCATCCTTTCTACCGCACGGACATAAATTACAGCTTTTTCTCTTGTGGAACTAGCTGTCGGGTCGCATAGCCAGACCAGACCATAGAGGGCTTCAAGTCCGGCCTGGTCGCCTACCATCCATCCATGTTTTTACCGTTTTATCAATTTATAATCTGTGAAAAGTTGCACCTACCCACGACTTTGTACATGCAACAAGTGCTTCGATGCCTCGGAGTGGGCCCTGCACTTTACCGAGAGGAAGGAAACATAATGAATATTGCCGGAGTGGATTGTATAAATACACATGAAGATGCAAAACACCTATCGTTTGAATCAGATTTATTGTTAAATGTATGCTAAACGTGTATTTATGTAAATAAAATATTGTTTAAACTAAATAATAACAATTAAATAATACATGCTGGGCACCACCCTTTACCACATGTTGAACATATTTTTTATCTTGATCAAAAACATTCTGGGTATCATATGTATGACACCATATGTACACGTGTTTAACATATTTTAATTGAATCTACAGACATCCCAATTGGGACTTTTACGAAATATTGACTGAACCATAAATCAATCATTTAATCAATCAATCAATATACTGGGTATATTAAAAAAAGTATATCTCCAACATGGTGTTTATGTGATTTATTTTTTATTAATTTGAAACACATATTCCCCCGTTACGTAAATTCACAAACTCAGTGTATCTCGTATGTTATAGTCTCCTTGCGCATTGTAGCACGCACACCAGCGACTTATCATTGAATGGATAATATTTGAAATCCGGGCATATTTTTCCACTTTTGAACAAGCACTTGACGAAATAATTGAACGTTGAATTCAATAATTGTATTGCGAAACTGACAGAAAATAGAAACTTTCAAGGGAAGGTAGAAGGATGTTATATTATCAATGAAATAAATCTTTAAAAAATCGATACAGAACTCAATGTTTTATATATGATTATCTGAGTGTGAGGTCTGTGTATTTAAATTAAAACTGCTAGTTTCACGCGAAGCGCGGGGTTCAGTGTTAGGGTATTGAACCACGGTCGGAGGGTCGGAGGTTCGCACTCCGATCGTGGGTTCGTACTATCTGTGTTAACTCCATGGACCAAGTATGCTCCCAGGTGTCAATTAATCTTATGTCATTTTGTTGGGTTTGTTCTTATTTTTTAAATGGTTATATAAATACACTATTGTGCCATTGAAAAAAGAGTCTGGTTTGCTAGCATGAGCTTTGGAATAAAATGAAGTTGTTATAGGCCAGTAATAGACATGACCAAAGATATAGACACCTGAAAGAACTGCCGATGAAATAGAGCAGTGATCTCCACTGCAGTAACCTCATGTGAGTGGTCTTTAAGATGGGACTGGGCCCTGTCTGCCTGCCTGCCTGCCTGCCTGCCTGTCTGTCTGTCTGTCTGTCTGTCTGTCTGTCTGTCTGTCTGTCTGTCTGTCTGTCTGTCTGTCTGTCTGTCTGTCTGTCTGTCTGTCTGTCTGTCTGTCTGTCTGTCTGTCTGTCTGTCTGTCTTCCGTTAATGGCAAACAAAACCCCTATTGGAGACCTAGGCATGCGTTGTCAGTAATACCGACAAAAACTGTTAGTATTTAAAAATATATTAAAAGAAAATTAAAAGAAACAATGAAGTTTCGATTGTTATTAAAAGTTTAAAATACAAACATATTATGGATTTTTTGTGAGATGTGTTCAATTCTGCTGATTGCAGAAACGAACTGTACTGTGATGGGTGATATAGGAATATCAGAAGCTAATGAAATCCAGCGAAAGATTGTTCTGGGGAATAACGAGAATTTGTAATAGTCAGTCAGTCCGTGGTTGCATCAATTAATCTGAAAGCAAGTGAATGCGAATGTCGGGGTTGTCTATTTGCCAGAGTCATGTAGTCTTCTGAAGGGATAGCTACAAGGTTATAAGTAATCTTGTATCATAGGGAGGGTCGGCTGTTTATACGTTTTTGGTCTAGTCTTCTTCACTAGAGAGACTGAAGCATCTCATTGACGCTAGTGGTTTGTCTTTATGTATCAACGTCGTGATTTATTCAGCGTGCTGCCCGGCGCTGAATACCCTCAACTAGCTGGTTTGTGACAGTCTCAGTATAACTTAAGGTTACAGACACTTGAGTAGTACCCCAGTTGAGGGTGGACACGGACTTTAAATCTTCTGGATGTACCTTGATATTTCTTCTTAAGAATCCTAATGTTAGTGATACTGTTGGCGTGTGCGTTCCATGTTAAGTCGTCTGCAATAGTGATGCATAAGTATTTTGCAGAGAAGGTTGACTCTAGTTTAGTGTTATCAATTAAGGACTTTATATAATTACTTGGTGTAATGCAAGTGTACTTTATGTTGAGTCGATTTATTTCTTTGACCTAGTGATGTGTGTAACTTGACATTTTCGACGGGTTAAACTCCATGTCCCACTGGTTCCCAAATATTCAAGAGTTCATTTATGTCTGTTTGTGAGTGTTGCTCTTTAGCGAATGTAATGTATACGGAAGTGTCATCTGCAAATAACCGACTGGAGATTTTGCCTGGGAGGGGAGATCATGTATGTATGCAAGAAACACGAGTGGGTCTAGAACAAATCCCCGGGGCACTCAAGATCGATAGTACAGATATGCTTGATGACTGGGATCCGTTAACTACCACATACTGTGACTGGTAGCCTGAAAAGATAAGGCGTGGATGGACAGCTTTTTTGTTATTTGGATATCTGATCTGCGGTCTCGGGAGACGCAAAATAAAAAAATGTCAAAAGGATTCCTTAGAGACGTGCAATATGTCGCACTAGACGACCGGGATCCGTTAACTACCACATACTGTGTTCGGTTGTTGAGAAATGACCTGATCCATGTTAAGGTGGTCCCTCTTATTCCGGTTCAGTTTGAGCAGCAGTTTCTCATGCTTTGTGGAAGTCAAGTAGAAAAAGATCTACTTGCTTTTTCGAGTTTTTGAAAATTTGAATTGTTCATCCACAAGCATTATTAGCTGCATGTCACAAGATATCATAAAAGATTCCAATATTGGTGAAGTGTTGCGAAATAGGCTATGTTCAAGAGTTTTGTGGCATATGATACAGCTAAGGATATTGCTTTTGTTTATCTGTCCTGGGGTCACGGTAACGGCTGTACTGTTTATGCCATGGATAAGAACATTATAAGATTATATCTTCTGTTCTAACATATAGACTTAATGGTTTGTAAACGTAAGAGAACTATTCGCTGCCACCTGAGCTGGACTGGTTCTCGGTCAACTATTGCGAAGAAATATATTTACTACTCTGTATATTTATGATAAGCCAGGTACCATTATATAGCCGATCTAACTTCCGTGGAAAATACCATCTGGCGGGAAACTCACACTACAATAAATGCAATTTTTCTGCAGCTTCATTAATGATAATTGACACAGGTTGTATATTATTTTTATCAGCCATTAGTTGTTAGTCGAGCACTTTCTCTTGATATGTTTTTGTTTGAAGCTTTCAGAGAAAGAGGTGACAAGTGGGGAGGTGGTGGGGTTTGGTTTGCTTGTTTATACTCATTTGGCAATGTACTGGTATGAATATTCCTGTCGTGATACTCAGCATTGAGCGCGAGCAGTATCGATAGATAGAAAAGTATAACAAGAGGGCATACTTCAAGATTCACGATACCACAGTCGAATGTTAATTGTCATCTACATTCCTTCTTCCCAAGTACCATCAGACTCTGGAACAGCCTTCCTGCTGAACTGATCGCAACTCCCAACCTACCATCCTTCAAGATGGGGTTGCGGGATGCCATGAAGTAATCATCCTAGAACCCAGTTTTTAACATGTATATAATGTGATTTTAATTAAGTGCACTTGGTCCTTGACGCCACATGTACATACACTCAATTCGAGAATACTCAGTTCCTGAGGGATGAATTAATTGGAAGAAGAACGAGCAGTAAAGGGGTTTGATTTGCTTGTTTACACTTCATTTGTCAGGTTTTGTCAATGTATGCTGTAATCATTTGTTATGAATGTACATTGGTCACTTACGACAGCTTCACTGTAAAAGCTTGCATGGTTGAAGTGCACTGACTGTATTGGAAGTTAAGTAACGAAGTATGGGGTTAGTACTTGGATGGGTGACCGCTTTCACTTTACATTCATTATTATTTATAGCAAGTTTGATTGTTATTGTTAAAACAGAAAAACATTGATTGTATTTGTATGGTCTACGGATGTGTGCCATTTGTGTTTCACATACATTTATGTGTATGTGTTTAGACACGTACATTGATTATATACGTTAAGTTGCATAGGACACTAACGTTTTTTTTGTGCTTTTTTATTTACTAATATGATTTTCTCACTAGGGTGCTACTGAGATGTAGATACAGGACGCATGCGTATGGATGACATAATGAAGAAATGATATGTGTTTGTTTTACTATTTCTTTATGTGTTTGTTTTACTATTTCTTTATGTGTTTGTTTTACTATTTCTTTCTTTCCTTTCCTACCTTTTTCTGTTCTCATAATATTGGTTAAGAATTTTTTTTTAAAATATGTCATTTTGATATTTAATGTAAACATTGTAAAAAAAAATGTAAGGGACGGGCCGAACCTAATGTTGAAAGAACTTATGGTCCAACCACATTTCATGTTGAAATAAAATATGTTTTAACTATATATATTGATTAATGGCATGCTCAAGAAATAAAGACTACTCTGTATTTAACAATGGAATAGGTGCTTTAAGGATAGAGCGTCCACCTTGCATGCAGAAGGTTGTGTGTTCGGTCTATGCCCGGGTGATACCAAAGACTTGAAAAATATTGCTAGAAGCTTCTTTACTTGGTACTCATAATTTAGAGGATAGTTCAAGGTAGTGGTGTTGGGATTGTCTCAGACTGATCATTGGTAGGTTTGAGTTGAAGTTGGCGATAATCAGTTGTTGTGAGCAAATGATTGTTACGGCACAGTGACTTTCAGCTATTTTCTTACTGGCAGATAATTTATGTTAGATTACCAGGTATACATGGGGAAATCAAGTAATTTCAGCCTAAATGATTTTCAATACATGTTTTTTTTATATATCTTTGCATCTGTCTCCTTTATCATGTTCTCTCCATATGTTTTTTTCATATGTGAAGTAAATCAAATATCACTGATAAATAATTGAATCGCACATTTCATAGACATAATGACACGTCTTTTATTAGATCTATCTTTCATTCTATGCAAAGTAAATGGCCCTTTTTCACTAAAACCCATATTGGCTCATTCTCCGATTATCAAATGGTTTAACCAAACCGAATTTAACCAATAATTAATTGTGAAAATATCAACCAGTGTGTGGTGTCTGTATAATTTGACTGGGTAGGGTATCCTACCATGTGTGTCCGTGGCATGATACTTAAGTGTAGCAGTGCTTAGAATACTGTCTCAAATAGACACTGTCGCAATATGACTGAAAAATTGTTGAAAGCGACGCTAAACACCATACAACACTATCAAAACAGTGCAGAGAAGACACTGTTATTGTTCAGGGTTCTCCACAGGAAGGAATGCAAGCGCTGGTCTAAATGCGCTTAAACACCTTTAATTATATTTCATTAGTAAAACTTGTATTAATCAGTTAAGTAATCATATTTAGTATGTTTCATAATAGGCATTAAAATGAGAAAAGATATGCAAAGCACAATAATGATTTAGAGTGCCCATGTACTTGAATGGCCTTTGTAAAAGCCTGTTGTTATTTTTATTTCTTTTTTAAGAAATGCTGCAAACATTCAAAACCCTGACTTGACATGCAGCACGTAGTGACATTGAAAATAAGAAAATAATGTAAAATATTTTCACAGATAGACATCATGCATGCCTTTCTGAAAACGGGAACACTAGGTGCTAGTGGAAAGGAGAAATCCTCAACTTCTGGGGTGACAAAAGAAGCCAAAGACAAAAGAAAACATGTTCCATGGGTTGAGAAATAGTAAGTATGCAAAGATATGTTATTTCCTCTTTGGCACATGACCACCTTTTTTGTGACTTACTGTTACTCATTTTAATCCTGGTGGGTTGGGCTTTGTAAGACCAGTCATTTACTTTCAATGTAAGATGGGCTCTGTTAGCTCAGTTGGTAGTATGTCTGACTATTGATCTAAGATACATGAGTGTAAATCCACCCTCAGCCTCGGTCTCCATGATGATTGATGTATATGTTTTGTCTCTCATCACCGAATTTAAAGTGGAAAAGTTATCAGTTACTTACAGAAATGGGTGCGCTTAAGTACTAGTTAACCTTCCAGGATTTCAGGAAAGAGTAACCAGTATTTTTCATGTGGGTAGGTAGCTCTTTTTGTTTTGGCCACATTTTTATATTGCATAGTCATTTTAAAGAAAAAAGAACAGAAATCCTGAAAAAAAATTAAATGCTTTGAAAGTCAACAAAACGTTTGGGTAGCTGCAATTTTGAGTAAGTTGGTAGGAGCACAGCAAACAATATTTTACAGTATTTATAATTTCAGATATAAAGGTGATTTGGACATTGCAAGATTGTAATTTAAAACAACAAAACAAATGTTTTATGTATTTGTAACCAAGAATAATCCTTTGATGTGTGCTTTGATGGTGGGGTGACACTGAATGTCTAGAACTAGTGATACACAAATAATCACAAATGATTTTTCCCATTTGGGTTAGAGCATGTTCATATTACGACCCTATCAGGTATTAGTATAATTTCCAAATTTAGGGGAAAATTCCGTTTAACAACCCTATGAGATGGAAATGTTTACCTTGTTATCACCCTTCATTCTTTAAAGGGGCATTAAATGTTACCTCTGTCCGTTCATTCGTTCGTCTGTTTGTTTGTTCCTTCAAGATAAAAAATAGGTTTCTGATCATTAATTTCTGAAAGCATTCTATATGTATTTAATTTATATGTAGTAATACTATGTAGCTGTATATTTATAAAATACAGGTCAAGTTTGATTTTTTTTTCAGTGTCGGTCAAATTTTACAGGAGTTACAGCCTCTTATTAACTTAATTTTTGGTAAAAAAAAAAAAATTGGTTTTCAGTCAATAGTGGAAGCATTCTTGTCGACAGCCACAAGTCATTTCTAGTTTATAAGTGAAATTTTACCAATACAGTGTCATATTCTGTCCACAGTCGCCCTCGATCAGTTGATGATGTGGCTTACCAAGAGGAAGTTGTGGCAGTGCTGAAAAAATCTCTACAAGGGTCAGATGTAAGTATTTCTCTGCAGGGGTCAGGTGTAAGTATTTCTCTTCAGGGGTCAGATGTAAGGATTTCTCTTCAGGAGTACGGTGTATTTCTCTGCAGGGGTCAGGTGTTAAGTATTTCTCTGCAGAGGTCAGGTGTAAGTATTTCTCTGCAGGGGTCAGGTGTTAAGTATTTCTCTGCAGAGGTCAGGTGTAAGTATTTCTCTGCAGAGGTCAGGTGTAAGTATTTCTCTGCAGGGGTCAGGTGTTAAGTATTTCTCTGCAGGGGTCAGGTGTTAAGTATTTCTCTGCAGAGGTCAGGTGTAAGTATTTTTCTATAGAGGTCAATATTTTTCAAATTTTTATTTCATAATTGGCTTATATGATTTGTCAGAAGTGGTTTCAAAGTTGTTTAAATCCTGAACTTGTGGTTCATTAGCTGTCACAAAACACAGACCTGGAGCTATTCTATAATTACAATTATGCAAGAAGAAAAAAATTCTAAATACATTTGATTATATCCTAACTTGCAAATATGGAGTGGTATACCAACTGACCCAAGGTCAGAGGGTCATGGGTTTGATCAGTGATATTTGTCTCAGTTGTAAGAACTTGTTTCATAAATGACGGATATAGAGATAAATCAAGTATATGTGCAAAAGAAATATAAAATGTCCTAATGCTAATTTTGTGTTTCAATTTCCAGCTACCAAATTTGTTGTTCTATGGACCCCCGGGCACAGGTAAAACGTCCACGATTCTGGCTGCATCAAGGGAACTGTTTGGGTATGTATCATCTCAGATGCCTCATAACTGATGGCACAGTGCCAAAGCTATTCATATTTGATGTGTGTACATTAAGGCAATAAAAATGTTGTAATGTATTTCTTCTGAAATGGTCATCAGATTTAATTTTCATAATAATTAGATGTAGGTTCAGACAAAGTTCACCATACTGTTTTTTGAAAAGGTTAATTTGAACCATCAAATTAAACCATATTAAATTTTCTGGGCAAGGAACTTTCCCTAAGCAATGTGACATACATGTATTCAGTTTGTATCTGCATGGAAAAAAAATGGTGAGCGCAGATCAGTTTACCATCTATTTATTTTGGTATTTACAGTAAAGTAAATGTATTAAAGTGACCAGACGATGGTCTGAAGCAATCCTTAAATAAATGTTTGTTACAGGGTATACCCAGTATTTTTCATGTGGGTAGGTAGAGATGTAATTTTTTGTAATCAAAACTTCGAAAATCAACAAAAAAAAGTGGTAGCTGCAACTGAGTAGGTAGGAGCACGGTAAACAATTTTAAGAACGGCCTTATTTTGTGACATAAATACATACTGGAGTCATGCCACTTGTGGGGAAAAGTTTTTGCAACATGAAATCTAAAGAAAATAAGTTTCTTCATTTAACTGTCACATTAGAAATGATACGATATATTGTAAATATCATAAAAATGGCAGCGAAAGCTTGTTTTTCTTGGTAATAAACTGTACTGGTTCCCACTGGTAAAATTGCAAACTTCCTTCTAAGATCAAATGGAGGAAAGATACTAGTGCCAGCATTTCTGAATGTGTTTATATTGTCTTATAGAAGACCTCCACCCTTTCCCATGTTGCTATGATCTTGGCTTGTTAATAAAAAATGTTTTTAGCTGGCCGGGAAGAAGTCCAAGGAGAGCTTTTGCCATGACCCCGGGGCATCATCGTCGTCGTCATCTGTGACACCCAGGTTAAACTTTTGTGTTTAAGTTTAAGATATCTATGCAACCACTCATTGGATGTGAATGAAACTTCACGTGTGTTCACCACCATCAATGGAACACACAGACAAGAACCATAACTCTGGATTGCATTTTGGCACAGTTATGGCCCTTTTTGGACTTAGACACCCAGGGGCGAGCTTTGTTGTCTTCTGACAACTCTTGTTATATGTTCGAATAGTTAATGTCATGGTAATGCCATCAAGGGCTAACAGACGATCAGTTAACCAAACCACTCTTTCCTAGGATCCTCAAAGTTTAACCAGTACTTGAGAACACCTGTCTCCACAAATAATGAATAACCTTTCCCATTTGAATCGGCATTGAAAGATGAATACCACCTGAGTGAACTGGACCCTGCAAATATGTTTGTGAAAAGTGTTCCATTGAACTAATGAAGTGTAAAAAAATGCATTAACTTGTTTTTATAGACATTAGTGCTAGCTGGCTAGTTAAGAGAGATTTCTTCTAATAGAAAACTCAATTTTTGTTGAAGCTTCAGTTATTTCATATCAATTCTTTGCTTTTGACAGAGACATGTACAAAACCAGAGTGTTAGAACTGAACGCATCAGATGAGCGTGGTATCAACGTTGTTCGAGAGAAAGTGAAAACGTTTGCTCAACAAGCTGCTGGGGGCGTCAGACCAGAGTAAGTATAACTACTCAATAATATATGTTGGTAGTTAATTTGTCCAGAGTGAAGGTTTGGGCCTGGGGCTTGTTCCAAGTGCGTTGTAGCGATGCCATATTTCTAATGCTATCCACTTATAGCTAATAACCCAAAAATGCAAAGTACTCCACTATAGCAATGCATGGTGGAAAGAAGTTCAGCATGGACCTATCTTACTGAACTATATAAGCTTAACATCGTAAATATTTAGAAAAGACCACATGATGATGTTAAAAATTTTTTGAAATACTTTTAACCAGTAAACAAATAGAAATGGATGTGCGACTAGCAAGGTTGTATGTTGTGTAATGCATAATCACTGTGTAAAAATGATGTAAAGGATTGTGTCGGATAAAGGACAGGTGTAAAATATGGCGGTATGTTAAAATTTGTTTTTTAATAAAGGGTAATTGGCCTGGATACTGGGGCAAAAGTAAGAAGTAATATTTGATAATTAATAATAAGAACATGATCTTAAAAGAGTTACCTGTAATTTTCCAGTTTGTTAACGTCTTTAAGAAGTATTATTGTAATATTTGATAATTAATGATAAGAACATGATCTTAAAAGAGTTACCTGTAATTTTCCAGTTTGTTAACGTCTTTAATTTTTTTGCAGATTTCCTCTTAATCTTGCTGATTTTAACCAATTTTGAAAGGTCGGGTCTCTTCCCAATTTCCAGGAAAAAAGCCCTGGATCTAATATTGAGTGGAGATTGTCTGACTTGTTATGCAAGGTGTAGTTTGACTTTTCAGGGCTCTTGCTTGCACTTTTGGGAATTGGGTCGGGGGCCTGACTTTGGGAAAATAAGCGTTATTTTTAAAGAAATTGGGAAAATTACACAGCACAGATTCCTTCATTATACATAACAATATATATGTGTAATGTATATTTAATGTATAAAAAATGTGATGTTCTTGTAGAAGACTACATGTACATCAAAATCATAATATTGAAAAAATTCCAAACTTTTCCCCCAAATATTGCTTTTGGTTTCTTTGCATTTAGAAATTCGGATTTTTTGTTACTTTTTATTGAGAAAAAAAACAGTTTTTGCCATTGGGAAGGGGGCAGAATAACAACCCCAAAAATGGGTAAATGAGAGCACTGCTTCTATTCACTAATATTTTGTGGAAATTCTCTTCACTTATTATGCAAGGTGTAGCATGGCTTCTATTCATGTATCTTTATTACAGTGGTAAACCTTGTCCACCATTCAAGATTATCGTTCTGGATGAGGCCGACTCAATGACAGGAGCTGCTCAGGTAAGTGTTTTTTTCAAACTTGCATCAAATTTATTTTTAATATTATGTATGCCTCGCAAGCATTTATCTTGATACGTTGGAATTTTAATGGCTTGTAAGCATCTGTCAGGTTTTGACAATTCGTCTTGCCCAACTTCAATTTAGTTTGTCCTAATTTTACTGTCTTGCCAGCTTTTACCATGAATTGTCAGGGTTTTATAGATAGTCTTTTTCATCCTCAAAAATAGTTTGTCAGGATTTAACAGATTGCCATGCAACGTTCTCCATGAAATTAACTAGGTTTTCATGGTAGGAAACTATTAACATTGAGACGACATCATCATCATTATTCAGTCATCAAGAATGTATCTGTCACCTGTATAACTTGTTTCCTTTCCACAGGCAGCGTTGCGAAGAACGATGGAGAAGCAGTCCAAGACAACCCGATTCTGCCTTATTTGTAACTACGTTAGTAGAATCATAGAGCCAATAGCATCCCGTTGTGCAAAGTTCCGATTCAAACCCCTGGCAGAAGATGTATTGAAGAAACGATTGCGCTATATATGTGAAGAGGAATCTATAAAATGTGATGAAGAGGTAAGTTAGTCCTTGATTAATCTGTTTTTATTGATCAAAGCGTGACCTTATAATGTTTTTTTTCCCATTCATTCATATCTTTCAAATAAAGGTTCAAAATATGATTGCTTACCACTCATGGCTATGGCCATATGATAAAGTCGAGCTCATTTCAAATATTTTATTTCCAATAAAATTGGATGAGTTTTGTATTTATCATGATTTAAATTGTATGAATTTTTATGCTTAGATTAATGCTTCCTTGTTTAAGTTTCTGAAAATGATGAGAAAAAAACTACATCAGAACCCATTTAAAACACAAAAGCTCAATAGCATCAGTTTTACTATTACTGTAAATGCTGGTCCTGATTGGCTCATTCAATAACAATAATCTTACTCAATCCAGGGGTTGCGAGTTTGAATCTCTGCCCAACCACAGTTTTTGCGGTTAATGGCCATGAACTTTGTCCTGCAGCCATGAATCTCCCACCTCCAAGTATGTGGGGAAATAGTCATTGACTTAAACAGATATGGTTTGTCTTAATACTGGTTAACTACTTTGCGGATCCCAAGAACGATGATTAGATGCACTGACCAGTGTTAAATAACTGAAATAGTCTAGAAAAAAATACTAGAACCCTATACAAAGAAACAGAATTACTGTAGATACCCGTGCATTATATGAAATGCAAGGGAAAATAAAATCTTTAAATATTTTGACCCTGGTAAAGCTGTAGATAAATATCCTTGTCGAGTGTAAAATCTTTAAATATCTCAACTCTAATAAAATTAGAAATATCTTGTCCTGAAATTAAAGCAAGTTGAAAAAATCACATCCAAGTAAATCAAATTAGAATATTGCATCCAAGTAAAACAAGTTAGAAATATTTCATCTAAGGTAAATCAAGTTAGAAATATCGCATCCAAGTAAAGCAAGTTAGAAATATTGCATCCAAGTAAAGCATGTTAGAAACAGTGCATCCAAGTAAAGCAAGACAGAAATATTGCATCCAAGTAAAGCAAATTAGAAATATCACATCCAAATAATTAAGTTAGAAATATCGCATCCAAGTCAAGCATGTTAGAAATATTTCATCCAAGTAAAGCAAGTTAGAAATATCTCATCCAAGTAAAGCAAGTTAGAAATATCATTCAAGTAAGAAACATTGCATTCAAGTAAAGCAAGTTAGAAATATTGCATCCAAGTAAAGCAAGTTATAAATATTTCATCTAAGGTAAGTCAAGTTAGAAATATTGCATCAAAAGTAATTCATGTTAGAAACATTGCATCCAAGTAAAGCATGTTAGAAATATTTCATCCAAGTAATGCATGTTAGAAATATTGCATCCAAGTAAAGCAAGTTAGAAATATATCATCTAAGATAAAGCAAGTTAGAAATATCTCATCCAAGTAATGCTAGTTAGAAATATCTCATCCATGTAAAGCATGTTAGAAATATTGCATCCAAGTAAAGCAAGTTAGAAATATCGCATCCAAGTAAAGCATGTTAAAAATATTGCATCCAAGTAAAGCAAGTTAGAAATATTGCATCCAAGTAAAGCAAGTTAGAAGTATTGCATCCAAGTAAAGCAAGTTAGAAATATTGCATCCAAGTAAAGCAAGTTAGAAATATCTCATCCATGTAAAGCATGTTAGAAATATTGCATCCAAGTAAAGCAAGTTAGAAATATCTCATTCAAGTTAAGCAAGTTAGAAATATCTCATCTAAGGTAAAGCAAATTAGAAATATATCATCCATGTAAAGCAAGTTAGAAATATCACATCTAAGTAAAGCAAGTTAGAAATATCTCATCCATGTAAAGCGTGTTAGAAATATTGCAACCGAGTAAAGCAAGTTAGAAATATCGCATCCAAGAAAATCATGTTAAAAATATTGCATCCAAGTAAAGCAAGTTAGAAATATCTCATCCAAGTAAAGCAAGTTAGAAATATTGCATCCAAGTAAAGTAAGTTAGAAATATCTCATCCAAGTAAAGCAAGTTAGAAAATTTGCATCCAAGTAAAGCATATTAGAAATATTGCATCCAAGTAAAGCAAGTTAGAAATATTGCATCCAGGTAAAGCAAGTTTGAAATATCTCATCCAAGTAAAGCAAGTTAGAAATATTGCATCCAAGTAAAGCAAGTTAGAAAATTTGCATCAAAGTAAAGCAAGTTAGAAAATTTGCATCCAAGTAAAGCAAGTTAGAAATATTTCATCCAAGTGAAGCAAGTTAGAAATATCTCATCCAAGTAAAGCAAGTTAGAAATATTGCATCCATGTAAAGCAAGTTAGAAATATCTCATCCAAGTAAAGCAAGTGAGAAATATTACATCCAAGTAAAGCAAGTTAGAAATATCACATCCAAGTAAAGCAAGTAAGAAATATATCATCCAAGTAAATCAAGTTAGAAATATCATCCAAGTAAAGCATGTTAGAAATATCCCATCCAAGTAAATCATGTTAGAAATATTGCATCCAAGTAAAGCAAGTTAGAAATATCTCATCCAAGTAAAGCATGTTAGAAATATTGCATCCAAGGAAAGCAAGTTAGAAAAATTGCATCCAAGTAAAGCAAGTTAGAAATATCTCATCCAAGTAAAGCATGTTAGAAATATTGCATCCAAGGAAAGCAAGTTAGAAAAATTGCATCCAAGTAAAGCAAGTTAGAAATATTGCATCCAAGTAAAGCATGTTAGAAATATTGCATCCAAGTAAAGCATGTAAGAAATATTACATCCAAGTAAAGCATGTAAGAAATATTGCATCCAAGTAAATCATGTTAGAAATATTACATCCAAGTAAAGCAAGTTAGAAACATCACATCCAAGTAAAGCAAGTTAGAAATATCATCCAAGTAAAGCAAGTTAGAAATATTGCATCCAAGTAAAGCATGTTAGAAATATTGCATCCAAGTAAAGCAAGTAAGAAATATTGCATCCAAGTAAAGCAAGTAAGAAATATTTCATCCAAGTTAAGCAAGTTAGAAATATCTCATTCAAGTAAAGCAAGTTAGAAATATCTCATCTAAGGTAAATCAAGTTAGAAATATAGCATCCAAGTTAAGCAAGTTAGAAATATTGCTTCTAAGTAAAGCAAGTTAGAAATATCGCATCCAAGATGGAGAAACCAC
This sequence comes from Panopea generosa, assembly GCA_029582155.1. NCBI lineage: Eukaryota > Metazoa > Mollusca > Bivalvia > Adapedonta > Hiatellidae > Panopea > Panopea generosa. The sequence goes on from CM055907.1 coordinate 64,815,570, forward strand.
TAGGCCAGTTAAATTGAAACTTCACATTGGTGTTTCTATTGCATAGGAGACTATATCGAACATTTTTTTTTTTCGATCTGAAATTCAAGATGGCCGCCATTACTAAAAATAGTCCAAAACTCAAAAATCTTCTTCTCATGAACGGCCCAACAGATTTTCAAAATGATTATGTAGTAATGATGACCAACTATAGTTTTGTTCGATTTGTACAAATGGTGTCCCTAGGCTTAAATGTGACCCTGCCCCGAGAGTTCAATTAGGGGACACATGTCATTATAATATTTTTTTATTTTTTTTTTTTTAAAATGGAAATGATTTTGCCTATATTTTCACAGAAGCATTGTTTGATGAAGGAGGTTAAGATTTGTAAAAATGGCTGGGTTCCACTGTCTTAAGGGGTCAGGAGGGGCCCCAAAAGGGTACAAATTGGGAATTACTAAATTTGTTTTCTTAAGAACCGGTATGTCAGATTTGTGCATATTTTGCATAAATTATCCCTATGTGTAGAGGTTTGATTGCAGATAAGAATTTAGGGGCTAAAATTTATAGGGGCCCTGTAAGGGGACTTAGAATTTTACATAGGGATACTGTTGGAAAATAGAAAATTCTCTTTTTCTTTCATCTGTTCTGAAACCACTAGGCCAGTTAAACTGAAACTTCACATGGGTGTTTCCATTGCATAGGAGACTATACCGAACATTTTTTTTTTTCGATCTGAAATTCAAGATGGCCGCCATTATTAAAAATAGTCCAAAACTCAAAAAATCTTTTTCTCATGAACGGCCCAACAGATTTTCAAAATGTTTATGTAGTAATGATGACCAACTATAGTTCTGTTAGATTTGTTCAAATGGTGTCCCTAGGCTTAAATGTGACCCTGCCCCGAGAGTTCAATTAGGGGACACATGTCATTATAATATTTTTTTTTTTTTTTTTTTTTAAAATGGAAATGATTTTGCCTATATTTTCACAGAAGCATTGTTTGATGAAGGAGGTTAAGATTTGTAAAAATGACTGGGTTCCACTGTCTTAAGGGGTCAGGAGGGGCCCCAAAAGGGTACAAATTGGGAATTACTAAATTTGTTTTCTTAAGAACCGGTATGTCAGATTTGTGCATATTTTGCATAAATTATCCCTATGTGTAGAGGTTTGATTGCAGATAAGAATTTAGGGGCTAAACTTTATAGGAGCCCTGTAAGGGGACTTAGAATTTTACATAGGGATACTGTTGGAAAATAGAAAATTCTCTTTTTCTTTCATCTGTTCTGAAACCACTAGGCCAGTTAAACTGAAACTTCACATGGGTGTTTCCATTGCATAGGAGACTATACCGAACATTTCTTTTTTTCGATCTGAAATTCAAGATGGCCGCCATTATTAAAAATAGTCCAAAACTCAAAAAATCTTTTTCTCATGAACGGCCCAACAGATTTTCAAAATGTTTATGTAGTAATGATGACCAACTATAGTTCTGTTAGATTTGTTCAAATGGTGTCCCTAGGGTTAAAAATGTCCCTGCCCCGAGAGTTAAATTAGGGGACACATGTCAATATAATATTTTTTTATTTTTTTTTAAATGGAAATGATTTTGCCTATATTTTCACTAAAGCATTGTTAGGTGAAGGAGGTTAAGATTTGTAAAAATGACTGGGTTTCTATGTCTTCAGGGGTCACAAAAGGGTAAAAATTGGGAATTAGTAAAATTGTTTTCTTAAGAACCGGTATGTCAGATTTGTGCATATTTGATATAATTTATCCCTAAGTGGGGGTTTGATTGCAGATAAGAATTTAGGGGCTAAAATATATAGGGGCCCTGTAAGGGGACTTACAATTTTACATAGGGATACTGTCGGAAAACAGAAAATTCTCTTCTTTTTTTTTCATTTATTCTGAAACCACAATGTCAATTAAATTGAAACTTCACATGGATGTTTCTATTGCATAGGAGACTATACAAAAGATTTATTTTTTCTATCTAAAATTCAAGATAACCGATGTTTCTATTGCATAGTAGAATTTCAAAAAGTGCTATGGCCACTTTGAGTCAGTAGAGCGTCCTCAGGCCCTCTTGGGCCTCTTGTTAATACATACTACCTGTATCAATTGCAGATCTACTCTTTAAAAAAAAGTGGCATATGCCCAAGTTAGGAAATCCCTTTTAAGCTCGCCAGAACGAGGTCAAAGGAGAGATATTGCCATGACCCCGGCGTCATCAGCGACTGTAGACACCCAGGTTAAATTTTTGCATTTAAGTTTAAGATATCTATGCAACCACTCATTGGATGTGAATAAAACTTTGCATTGTGTTCAGCATCATCAAACGAACATGCACAGATAAGAACCATAACTTTGGATTGCGTATTGGCACAGTTATGGAACTTATGGCCCTTTTTGGACTTAAACACCTAGGGGCGAGCTTTGTTGTCTTCTGACAACTCTTGTTAATATATTATTTTGACATATATATCATTTTTAAAGTTTGAAAAATCCAGATATATATTCCCTTTAGTCATTTTTAAGAATGGTCTTTATTTAAACTTTACAACTTGGATACTGTACAATCTTTGACATTTAAAAAACCAGAAACAAATATCCCATCTTAGAAATGTCTTATCCATTTCAGCACTTCGAAAGTCACTAAAAATGTTAGGGTTGCTGCCTTTTAGTGGATAGGTAGGAACATGGCAAGCAAACGGTTTTTATGAATGGCCTGATATTTGACATTGTAGCAAATCAGTTTTCTATTTTCAGGCACTAACAGCTTTACTATATACATCTGAGGGAGATCTCAGGAAGGCCATTACATTTCTGCAGAGTGCCTCCAGACTTAAAGCAGGGGATGTAATAACACAAGCAGACATTTATGAAATATCTGGGGTAAACATTTTATCAGTCAGTTCTGTGTGGGGCTCTAAGGTTTTAGAGTCCCTCCGCCAAATAGTCCCCAAGGTAACCCACATGTTGACTCTATGGATTGTGGGCTATTAAAGGGTATTATTTTAAGATTTTGCTATTTTTGATGTTCCACCACAGAACTATTTCTAAAGTTTCTGTTCCACCACAGAACTATTTCTAAAGTTTCTGAATCTTTAAATTAGTAAGATGGATCCGTCAGTGTTTTTAAATTTGTACAAATACTTATATATGTACATGTAGTAGTAATATAAACATTCAGGACCCTTGCTCGCACTTTGGGAATGGGGTCGGGGCCACTGACTTTGGGAAAATTAGTTTTATTTTTTAAAGTAAATGGGATAATTACATAGCAAAGGTTCCTTCAGTATAGGTAATAATATAATTATGTGTAATATATATTAAAAGTATAAAAAATGTGATGTTCTTATAGAAGACTATATTAAAATCATAATATCAAAAAAGCTTCAAACTTAATATAGAAGGCTTTTGAATTATTGGATGAATTATGTTTTCATTAACTGACAGAGTGGAAAACAGTGCAGGAAGTGTTCAGATTGCTCGTTACAAGCAATCTGAACTCTTCCTGCACTGTTTTCAAAGGCCTTCTGTGATTGGTGCGGGAAAACGCGTATCTCTGGAGTAAAGGGTTAATATTGAAATCCTAATTGTTATCTTTGTTAATGCATGGTGGCTATTGTGCCGCACTTGTCACCCACAAATCTTCATCTTCCGACATTAAGGTCATCCTTAAAAAATGTGTGTTTGCTATGCGCCAACCCAGTTTTTTTCATGTGAGTAGGTAGCTGATTTTTTTAAAGCCAGATTTTGATTTTATGATAGACAGCTTTGAAAGTCAGTCAGATAATTTGGGTAGCTACCATTTTGAGTGTGTAGGTAGGAGCACGGAAAAGAATTATTTTTAAGGATGACGCAATACCTGTAGTCAGCTTGGCACAAATATAAACAGTTCTAAGAATGACCTTAAAGACAATACATGACGTCAGCTTGGCACAAATATAAACAGTATTAAGATCTTAAATGTGGTTAATTTGATGCTTTATGTTGACATTGCAGGTGATTGCAGACGATGTAGTGGACAGTCTGATAACTGTCTGTCATTCCAACTCTTACGAAAAACTACAAGCATTTGTAGAGGTTTGTTGATTCTTAAATACTAAATATTACAGGTCAATTGTACAGGTTTATGGATACTTAATACTTTAAAACTACAAGCAGTTGTTCAGGTTTGTTGATTTTTAAATAGGAAGTGTAGAGATTTGTTGATTCTTAAATACAAAAAATTTCAGGCCAATTGTACAAGATACTTAAAAACTACAAGCATTTGGTCAGGTTTGTTGATTTTTAAAAGCAAAAACTTGACATTTGTACTGGTTTATGGATTCTTCAATACAAACATAACAAGATTTTCTACAGGTTTGTTGATTTTTAAGTATTAAAAACTGGTATTTTTCCTCACATTTAAAAAAGGGGGTCATTTGTCCCCCACATGATTGGAGTTAATGGGCAGATAATGGAATTTTAGTGATCATTTAATTAAATAGTGTCAAAAACACAAAATTATAGGGTCGTGGAAAGTCCTGTTTTAATAAAGTTGACAGTCATACTTGTAGTGTCATTTTTATGCATCTGTATTGTTATTCCTGGAATACATTAAGACTCCATAAACCAGTCTGATAATTCATCTTGGATGCCTTCTTTGCTTCCGGACGGTCCTTTTATCAGATAATTTTTGAACGAGTTGTATTTAGTATAATTTTGACTGGATGTTTTCAGGACTTGATAAATGAGGGACACGCAGCCACCCAGCTTATTCTGCAACTTCATGACAAGGTAGTTCAGCTGGATGAATTGGGGGATAAACACAAATCTGTTGTCATGGAGAAAATAGCTGTAAGTATTTTTCTGAAATTTCTGTTTTATGAACTGTTGTACGAGTACTTGTACCGGAGTGCATGCTGTAGTGGTAGAGCATTGTATACCGGACAGGAAGGTCGTGGGTTCTATTTTTTTCACAGTCATGTGTGTTGTCTTCAAGTTACACTACCTGTTAGAGGTGTAACGATTCATCGATGCTTGGATGGATCACAATTCACCTTCCTGTCGGTGTGTGTTGGGTATTAAATGGAAACTCCAAAACATCGCGATGCAATGCATACGATTATCAGATATCGTGCATCGCAATTCTGTTCTTGATGAAACATAAAAACTAGCTAATTAAAACTGCCAAAATGGTGGCAATACAAACAAAAAAGAATGTTTTTTAAAAAGCAAGACGAATTTACGTATACAAACTGGCAAAACACGTGAGGTACTATCCTACGTGAGGTACTATCCTACGATATATATTTCATCACTCTCGCAGTTATGCAGTGTAAGAAGTTCTGTTGTTCTGTGTTAATAAAGATACTTTTACGTTGCAGCAAGAATAGTTATTGTATACACCTTATTAAACAATCATGGTGGTTGCATAAAATACAGTTTAAAAATCAGTATCGTGATGCGCATTGCATCGTGACTTAAATATTGCAATAAGCATTGCTTTTTATTTTCACAGGCAATTTGTATCGTGATATGTATCATTCTGAAAATGATGTATCGCGATACATATAGCAGATGGAAAAAATGCCAATGCACAGCCCTACTGCCTGTATATGTTTAAAACTTGTTTTGCCCGGGAAGATTGCAAGTGTTGTTTAAGTTGTATTACAATCGTTGTAAAGTTAAATAGTGAATACCACAATATTTATTGAGTTTGTCATAGCCTGATTATCTGCAGGGTTCATCTCATTTTGTGTGCGCAGTCTCCAGACTACCTCTCACCATAGGTTCGAGTTCCGCTCGCTCCAAAAACCAAGTTTGCCAGATTATAAAACTGAACATGCCATAATAGAACATGCCATAGATAATCTGAAATGTGTTGGATATGGCACTAGGCCTAAATTAAAATATTGTTTGTTTCCCCTTGCTCGACCGACCCACGAAAAAAGCACCGACTGAAAACTTTTTTGGGGGATAAATTTCTAAGGTTTTTTTTTTTTACTATTTTTCGACCACTCAGTCTTAAAAAATCGGACAAGCAAGTGTTCACAATACACAGGTCTGCAAATATCTCTATTCTATACAACACACATCAAACTGTTGCTTATAGATTGTAACTAATCAGTAGAAACAATTTACCCCCGCCGTGTTTATCACATCGCATGCCCGATATTGCAACTTCGGAAAACCTCTTGTGCATATTCAATTATATATTTTTGTTCCTAAAATGTTATTGGTGGGTAGCTTTTAATATAAATTTGTCTATTTTTAATAAACGCTATGATTTGTCGGTACACACATCTTACCACGCACCTGAGAAAGGAATTTAAAATAGATGATGACCTAGTTCGCAGATATCCCTCAAATCCTCCAATATGAAGAGCATAAAAATGTTATCTCCCTTTGCCTTTCCTAAAATCTGATTATGTATTTGCAGATAATTTGCGATTGATCGCGTGATGTATAATGTCAGCGTTAAGTTCTGGTAATTTTATTAATATTTAGTAGATTTACAATAATTGGAACTGTATGTATGTAAATTTTCTTTAAATCGAGTATGCGTTAAAAAAAAATATGCTTGGGGTATTATAGTAATAAACTTATTGCTTTTTGGTTGTGTAGTTTCAGCGTATAATTTTCCCTGGCAGTCATATCATGATTTAAATATAGTATTGAAAACAACCATTAAGATAAAAAAAAAAAATTTTAATATTTGAAATATAGTTGACTAGTTGCACTTTTCTAGATATTTGAAGGCTGTCATAGACTGCATTTATTTATCATATTGCCAAGTTCTTTCGGATGAATTGAATAGCTTTTTAAGCTTGACATTGCCATTGTTATATGTTATGACATTTAGCAATCATAAGAAAAGAAGAGAAAGATATTTAAAATTAACACCTGCTCCCACACTGAGTTGACAAAACAGAAATGATAGTCAATAAAGAACAAAGACTAAATACAACATGACTAAATACAACATAATAAGTTGGTCATACTTATAGAGACATAGTCAGTTCTCCCTGAAATTCTCTCACTTCTCCTGATCTTATTCAAACACTTAAACTTGTGATTTACACATGCATAATGTTATGGGGAGCTAAACCTACATGACAGTTAATACAATTAAGTCTATTTATGTTTAAATATTTTATATTATACCACAAAGTGTATTGGTAATAAAAATTTGGGCAAGTGAACCTTTGATCAGGGCAAGTTAGTACTACTACTGCTAGTTTTTGATATTGAAACAATGTTCAGAAACTGTATATATAGAATGACTAATATTAGCAAATCTGACTGCAGCCACTAAACTGTTGGCATTCAAAAATGCCTATGAACTATTTTAAATAATTCCAACAGATTAATACTTGTTATTCTATATACAGTTTAATTTTACTATTGTTCTGTAGGCATTTCTAAATGCCAACAGTTTTAGCAACTGTTGTCCAATTTACTAATACTAGTCATTCTATATGCAGTTTCATTTTGTCAACCAAAAATAACACAGTTCAGTTTATTATTATGTTATACAAATACTAGATATTTTTACAGTTTTTTTTTTAGTTTTCAATCTTACACTTTTAGGATCAATACAGTTAGTATTTGCACAATTAATACTTATATATGTTGTTTTATTGGAATGGCCATATCAGTTAATAAAATGTTGAGTTTCTCTGTTTATCTAGTACATGTATGTTGCTTTTGGATTTAAATAAATAAAAAAAACCTACACACCTACCAAGTTCTAAAATATGGGGTCTGGCAAGGGGAAACAGAGATTATAAAAATGTGGCTTTAAACACCAATAAAAAAAAAAATTCTGCAGTTGAGCTTTTGCATTTTAATTCAATTTCTCAGTCCAAGTCCAATAGCCATCAAATTTTGACACATTATGCACTAAAGGGTATAAGAGTGTATATACTCAAAGGTGAAACTTTTGTCAACGACTCCACCAACTTGCTCTGCTCCTTGATTGTATATATGTGTGTTTATCTCTCTTTACTAGTGAGCTACTACATTATGTTTAACCTATGTTTCTTTAAAGCGTGCCATAGGTGCTTACCGTAAATATATTTGCCATACCTAAAGTTTTGTATTATCATTATGGTAAAAACTTCAGTTATTTTTGTGCCTTAATCTTTTAACAATATTTTTAATCCATGATAGTGAATTAATTATAAAGAAACCATAAAAGATAATTTGGAGATGGGTATTACATAACAATAAACAGAATCTCTGCTTTGAAACCAATTTGTTTAATTCTGTCAAAAAAATGGTGTCACTGTTTGTCGGCATCTTACGGAGCGAACTACTTCCATAGCTCTTAGGCGATTGACTTGCAACTTTGTATACATGATCAACATTAAGTGTAGATATGCATGACGCTAAGTAACTTAATTCCATCCAGAGTTGTTGCCCTTGCACTAAGTAAAGTGTTGTGGTTAATATATTATTTAGTGAGATGAAATGAAGCATTATTTCTATTCTTCTGGTGGTGTTAGTTGAGCCAGGTCAGCTTGTATGTAGTACATCTGTCCGCAGTCTTGGTAATAATTGATATACGACATTGCATCTCATTGTCATTCATTTTTCAACGCTGAAGTGAGAAAGTTACTTGTGGAGATAAGTGTGCTCGAATACTGGTTAACCTTCCAGGATCCCAGCAAAGAGTTATTTTTACTGTCAGATTATCTGTTGGCCTGTGATGGTATAAAAATTATGTTAAATATTTAAACAAATTCTTGTGATGTTTCAGGTTGTAGACAAATGTCTGATGGATGGTGCTGATGAATTTCTACAAATTATGGCCCTTTGTTCAACCCTCATGCAACAGTTTTGTCAGCAGGAAAAATAAACAGTTTCACCTTTAAAACACAACTGGATTGAAACATTAGTGTGCACATATTTTTGACAAAGGGACTCATATAATTTGCCAAGAGCTATTTCAGTATTTCGCAAATGTGTACTAGACTGCATTCAGTTTGGAGCAAACAATACATGCAACACGATAACAAAGCAACTGAACAAATATTGAATTTAAATATGACTAGTTAGCGCAGTCCTTCCTTCTCACATTTAATTGCGTGATGAAACACAGCAAATGTGTTAGTACCTGTTAGCTAATATATTAAATGTCGCTGTATGTATTCCTGGTGTGAGGACAACCTTGACCCTTACAAAGTGGTCTCCTATTCAGGGAGTTGAATACAGAAATATTGTATTAGACTTGCCCTCCAATCTGTTGCAGTTATTACTTTTAAGTAATGAAAATAGTCGTGTGAATTTGAGTGTTGGTCAAGCCAATAGGACAATGGCTTGGTATATGTGTATATAATAACATACATTAAGTTTGATTAGAGGAGTCCCAACAATTACATGTATGATATATTGGGATACAGTCTCTTTATATTAATCACTGAGCATGTTACGTAGCATTTACCAGTAACTGATGGCAATAATATAAGAAACCTCTGACCAACTACTTGTATCGGAGCAACTGTACATGGTTATTGTGATTCAAACCCAGGTTACTAGTATATGTGTAACAAACAGGCATACTTGATGCAGTGCACTTGTATCGGAGCAACTGTACATGGTTATTGCGATTCAAACCCAGGTTACTAGTATATGTGTAACAAACAGGCATACTTGATGCAGTGCACTTGTAACGGAGCAACTGTACATGGTTATTGTGATTAAAACCCAGGTTACTAGTATATGTGTAACAAACAGGCATACTTGATGCAGTGCACTTGTAACGGAGCAACTGTACATGGTTATTGTGATTCAAACCCAGGTTACTAGTATTTGTGTAACAAACAGGCATACCAGGTTACTAGTATTTGTGTAACAAACAGGCATACTTGATGCAGTGCACTCGGGAATAAAATTGTTGACTTTATGGTTGAAAGATCTTGTTTCTTGATCATTGAATATTATACAAAATTGAAATTAGCAATTGTCTTAATTTGTAAATTTCAGTATTCCACAAGCGAAAGTTCTATTCCGACTTAAACAATTAAATCGTCCAAGGAATATTGAATGAATGAATTGGGTTTTACAGCGTACCAACACATTGTAAAACGATCACATCAACAAATGAATATGCAGAATGAACCTAGAACCTTAAGACTTGCAGAGTTTCAGCAAATTGTATTGTATAACTCAAATTGTCACATGCATGAGCCACGGTGATCCTATTATTGCCACTACTCATATGGCTTCGTGAAAGCCCACAGGGGGCGGTAAAAGGAATAATTACAAGATAAATGCCACAAGAGTAAATGGTACATTTACAATCATATGTACACATGTCATATTCTTTTATAACCTGGAACAAATAGAAAAATTGATTTTCTGTAAATGGTTTAGTAGGGTATTTGACGAGATCGGGTTTATTGACTATAAAAAAGCATAGCTCTGATTTATAATTTATTTTATTCTCTACTGAAATGTGAACAAATACACAACAGTTGTTGGAGCAATAACAATATATCACTTATATTTAAGCATTGTAATACCATAACAAAGTTGATAATGAGACGTACAAAATGTTTCACTCGTTATTCTCGATTGGGAAAAGTTGCCACACCCCATTCATGAATAACCCATGAATTATTTTTCAGTAACAGAAAAGAGAAGGTGAATAAACTATTTAAACACCATTTTTGTGTTGAACAAAATGTCTAATTTTACGGTTCTTGGTTTTTCAAATGCTGAAAAACGTAAAATATTGTATTATTATATATTACATGTGTTCATTTTTTTTTTTAATGCCCCAAGAGGTTCTGTAGCAGAGTGGTGTAGGCTGCTGTCACCAGCTGTTCAAAAACATTAGTCATCAGTCATACTTCTGAAAGTAAGGTAGTTCTCCTTGGATTCATTTTTAAGTCTTCATTCGCCAATAAAACTGGTTTCTAGTGGTTTGTAATTCTTTGGTACTTCGATGCTTGAAGACTTACAATGATCCATTATATAATATACATTCTTTAAAAAAAGAGGGTGAGGGTTAATCTTACTCTACACAATATATCAATATTAAGTTTGTGTAAACACAATCTTTAGATAATTACATGTTAATTGAAATGAGAAAATACAATATTTAATTAAAGCATTATGGGTGTTTGGTTTCATTTTTACGATTGTCAAATGTCAGGATGTGGAGTTATTTTTTCTTCAAAATTTTAAAAAAAAAAAAATCTTTTTTTCTCAAAAAGTTTGCTTAAAATATGTTCACTGAGCCCATATTGCCATAAATATATTAAAAAGTGATATCCTAACTTGGTCTACATACCAAGGTTGGACTAATTAGAACTAATGTTTTTGTTCAAAAAGTGCAATGCATTTTGGGGCGTATCAAATGAGCAGTGCGACTTATTTGCTCTGTCATGTCGGAGTTTGTTGCGGATTGTTGAATATGGAATCTTGGAACCCATATGACAAAGGTGAAAGTCGTCCAGTAGTCTTGGAGCCCAAATGACAAAGGTGAAGGTCATTCAGCAGTCTGAGCTCAAATGACAAAGCGAAGGTCCTCCAGCAGTTTTGGTGAAAGTCGTCCAGCAGTCTTGGAGCCCGTATGACAAAAGGTGAAGGTCGTCCAGCAGTGTGTGCAGAATATTTGTTTTTAGAAGATGGATATTGTATTGATTTTACGGCTCCAATTAAAAATAATGTGGGGTTGTTTTTGGTGATTTTGAAATAAATTCCAAATCATCCATATTTTAGTTATAAATGGTAACTAAATGGTGTTTTAACTTTTACTTTCAACTTAACTCTGCTAAGTAGGTACTTGGTGTTGATATTTAAGTTTGGTTAACTTAATTCATTATACATCTCTTTTATGTAAATCAAACATTTCTGCATGTTTAAGTACTTAGCCAAGTTAAACAGCTCCAGCATATAATATATTCCATATCGAAATTTTGTTTAAACACTATTTTCAACACATTTCAGGTTATATATAGCAAACCCAGTTTAACTTGTGCAAAAGACCTCAAAATGTGTCTGAATAGAATCACCATCCTTCAGCAGGTAACAAGCAAACTTTCTCGCCAAGATTTTGGATCAAGCAAGACTATTGACTGAATATTTAGCGTCATTTTTATGCCATCGAGGGCTAACAGACGATCAGTTATACTAACCATTGTTTCCTGGGATTAACTAGTACTCGAGCACACCCCATCTCTGCAAGTAACTGATAAGTTTCCCACTTGAATCAGTGGTGAGAGACAAATGATGAGACGCAATGTCGTATATCAATCATCATGGAGACTGTTGCCGGGTGGGTGATTCAAACTCCCGTCCCCTGGATTGATAGTAACCGACTGAGCTAATCAGGGGGCCCAGCAAGACTGATATATGACCTCAATAAGTGATCTTGAAATGGCACCTTATACCACTCGGCCACGGAGGACCCATGTTTCAATACATTTTCTCATTTAATACAGGTACATTCAATAACTAGATGGTTACTTTTGTCTCCACCCTCTCAGACCTTACTCAAACTCAAAAGCTTAAGGGATTTATGGAGGGAATCTACTTTGTGATGGATGGAATTAATGGATGCATGCTTTATACATCATCTTGATGTGGAGAACGTGATTATGTGCAAAGTATTTGCAAAATCCCTCGAGATTTGGAATAGAAACAAAATACTGTCTACTAAGTATTTGACTTTTGACCTCTCAGTGCACCTTTGAACCCGCATGGCTGGAAGTTGCGCTCTGCACATGGTCTCAATATGGCAAACATTTGTGCCGAGTTGTTTAAAAATCCCTCAAGTGTTTAAAGATATGACACAGACAGCAAATACTGTGACCTCTCAGTACAATATTGGATTGCAGTTGTACTCTGCACGTCTCCATATGGCCACATTATTTAAAATCTTGTTAAAATAGTGATAGAACAGACATGAAATATTGCCATTTGGTATGACCTTGATCTTGAGCAAACAGCTGAAAATTTTGCACTGCACATTGTCTCAATATGGCAAACATTTGAGTTATTATTGGCATTTATGGAGCAGACATTGACAAACATCCAATTTAAACACAATATCTCCACCACCCTCCACCCCCCCTTAAAGGGTATAATAATCGGAGAGACATAATAAATGAACACCCATGCAAGACCATTTATATTGACTGCATCAGACACATTGAACAATGAAGGAAACATGAAATCATATAAGGTAATAATATACATGCAAGTTGAACAAAATATATTGTGAGGTCAAAAATCAAGAAACTGTTAAATCAGAATTCGTTTCTACTGCTGATATTGACTGACTGATATCTTTTTCATAAGGATGTTATTTAATATATCTGAAAACATTAAGTTTAGACATAAGTATTCAAACTTCATGAATACTAAATATAAGCACTTGTAACACACACTAAAATAATTTATTCGCTTAATATTATTGTGTTGGAGAGAATGACACTTTTTTGTGTGACGACCATTCCTTTGTATCTTTTCTAAACATTGGCTCTCATCTATAACTAAACAAAAAACTGTCCTCTGTGTCTTCTGAACACTGGTTCCCCTTTCTTGGTCTTTACAATAAACTTTCCTATGTGTCTTCTGAACACTGGTTCCCTTTTCTTGGTCTCCTAAATAAGCTGTCCTCTGTGTCTTTTGAACACTGGTTCCCCTTTCTTGGTCTCCTAAATTAGCTGTCCTCTGTGGGTTGATTTTTGGAATATTTGTGAATATTTGCTCTAACTACTGTGCAACAAAAACCTTATTTATCCCAACTATAAATATTTCCATGTACAGATGGATCGGCCATGTAGAGTACTGTTTTATGCAATAATTAAATTGATTTAAAACTTCATTATCACTTCCAGCCATGAACTTCTTATTCCCATACATACATACTAGCAATTTGTATGTGACATTTCCAAACCTTTCAAATATAGGCATTGCGTTACTATGGGGAAAATATCCACAATTTAACATCTTTCTCTCCATATTTTAGTTATCAAATCTTAACAAATAAATTAACAGAAGCAAATGAAGAAAGTATATGATTTGATGATTCAATTCATAATTCGACATAATTGCACAGCAAAAATCTGATCACATGACACCACTTCACAGATCACATGACACCACCTGACTAATCACATGACACCACTTCACAGGTCACATGATACCATTTCACAGATCACATGATACCACTTTACATATCACATGCTACTACTTCACATATTACATGGCACAATACAGTTTAAACACTTGTTTTACATGTATCTACAAATCGAACCATTCAAGCAAGAATTTGGTTATAAAACTGAATATCACAAATTTTACCCATTAACTGTTTATTAATGACTATTCAAAGCAATTTAAATAATTTCATCCTTTTCCGATCCAATGAAACGGCCAGTTGAAGGAAACCTGTTTACCACCCTGAACTGGATTGGGTGACTGAACATTTCTAAAAAATGTTCACAAATTGCTAGTAAAACCACCAATCACATTTGTTCTGTCCATTCACTCCTTGGAATGTTTTTACATGGATTTCATTGCAAATGGATTCAGATTTTTAATAGCGGGTAAAGTAATGCCTTTATCTGGTTTGGGTGTAGACGCAGTCTGTCTTTTAGATGAACTCGACATTTCTAAAGGATTTGGTGGTTGTCTTTTAATAGACTTGGTATCCTGAAATTTTGAAGAAGAGAAGTTATTTTAATAATGTTTACTTCTTGGTATGAGATACGACATAATTATATATATATATATAGGTTAGGAGTCTAGATGAAATCTTGATTTAAATAAAAATGTGCAGGGCCCAATTAGCTCATTCGTTAGCACGTCTGACTGTCAATCCAGGGGTCGTGAGTTTGAATACACACTTGGCCACAGTCTCCGTGATGTTTGATATACGATATTGCGTCTCATTATCATTCGTATCTTATGCTTATTCAAGCGGGAAAGTTATCAGTTTGTTGCGGAGATGGGATGTGTTCAAGTACTGGTTAACCTTCAAGGATCCCATGAAACAGTGGTTAGGTTAACTGATCCTCTGTTAGGCCTCGATGGCATAAAAATGACAGTAAATATTCAATCAATCAATCATTTATCCATCTAGTCTACCTTCATCAATATCTTGCTTGTAACAAAAATTTATCAGTAGGAAACTCTCTTTTGTTAGCAATGGTGACCATGACCCTAGTGACTTCAAATACAACCGTCCTCTCTATCCAATCTGCCCACATACCAAGTTTCATGGTATGGAGCACATGGTCCAGTGGTAGAGTATTGAACCTATGATCAGAAGGTCGTGGGGTTGATCATCAGCCACAGCTTTGTGTGGTGTCCTTGAGCAAGATACATTTACACACGGTTCTACCCAGGAAGACTTTGAGCATGATTTGTCCAAGTTGTAAGAACTTGTTTCATAATCGAAGTAAAACAAATAAGTGTGAACTATAACCTAGTTTCATGGCAATATCTCATTCTTAACAGAAGTTGTCAGTTGAAATGCAATGTGACAGGACAAGAGGAACAGGACAAAGATATTCCAAAATAGCCCCCTACTCCCCAATGAATCTTAATTTTACTACCGTAATAAATGCAACATACGAACAACGTTCTGTACGGGTACTGTACATAAACATAAAACAGAAGCCAACTCGTATAACTGATTTAGGCAGAAGTGTTTGATTTTCTCAAAATAAAGGTCAGGATTGGTCCTATTAAACTCAAAACTCGATGTTCTTACTTGAAACTCACTTTTTTACCTGAAACTCTAGCTGTTTTTACTCGAAACTCACTTTTTTACCTGAAACTAGCTGTTCTTACTCGACTCATTTATTTTACTTGAAACTCACTAATTACTGAAAGTGAATCTCCTGCAATAATAAATGATGAAATGGGGTAGTGGAACTGGGTTTGGGTTATTCATCTTTGGCCATACATGACAAAAATGTCAAAATATAATTTTAATTTAATATAAGATTTCATCATGTGATAAAAAATTCATTGATATACGACATTGCATTCATTGTCATTCATCTCTCACTGCTGCCTAAGTGGGTTAAGTAATCAGTTACTTGTAAAGATGGGTGTGCTTGAGTACTGGTTAACCTTCCAGGATCCCAGGAAAGAGTTGTTAGGTTAAATGATCTTCTCTTAGCCCTTGATGACATGAAAATAACCCTTAATATTCAAACAATCAATCCTTTAACACATCTTGATTGTTTTAGATTATATAAATTAAATCGGCTTATAACTTACTGTCATTTCTAGAATTTTCGACTGTAGGTCCATGATGGTGTAGTCGCCCAGACTCTTTGTCATCTCCTCCTCTTTGTATTTTTCTGCTTCAGCATCTTCCAGAAGCTTGGTTCCCATCCTGATCTGCTCGATGATGTCTTTGCGTTTGATCAGGGACTTCGTTTTGGCAGAATGTCCCTCTGTTGTTGATGTCCGTCTTTTTTCTCCTTGAACTGAATTGTGAATCATACTCTTCTTTAACTATTTGGTCTTAAGAATTTACATATATCTAATTTTCAAAAGTACAAACTATAACCTCAGTCTGAAGCAGTGTATGATGAGTTTTATCTTCAGCAGAAATCAAATATTATATTGCACTGAAAGTCATTACAACAACATACCTAGTAATGTGTCAGTAATTATGAACTTGTGTTTTAGTTACATGTATTTTATTTTAAGAATGAACAGCCATTTTTAACTCTAGTGGCCTTAAGCTAAAAGGGGCTTATATGATGGTGTGTTGTTCATCGTTGTCGTTTATTTCTTTTAAACCTTTACTCTATAGAAATGCGTTTTCCCACACCAATCACAGAAGGTCTTTGAAAACAGTGCAGGAAGAGTTCAGATTGCTTGTAATGAGCAATCTGAACTCTTTCTGCACTGTTTTGTTACAAGCAATCTGAACTCTTCCTGCACTGTTTTCAACTCTGTCAGTTAATGTAAACATAATTCACCCAATAATTCAAAAGTCTTCTATATTAGAGGTGTTCAAAGGCGTCTATATTAGAGGTGTTCAAAGGTGTCTATATGAAGTAAAGGGTTAAACAACTAAGCCACTTATACTCAAACTTTAAAGAAATATTTTTCATGCATCTGAAACTATAACAAAAGAAAATTTCCAATCCGAAAAAGAGTAAAAAAAAGCATAAAAACACAAATACCCCCGCTTTTGATCAGAAAATAATTTTTTTCTGAAAATTAAGCTTAAAAGGGACCATAAAAGCTGTAAAATTTGAAAAATCGAACTTGACCTGTTTGTTATAAATATACAGTTACCCACCAAATATTAATTGAATACATACACCTCTTCAAAAGTTATTAATATGAAACCAATTTTTTATCTTTGACGGTCAAACAGGCATTCCAACAAATGGGTATTTAAGTGGCTTATAGGCATAATACCACCATTGGAAAAAGGAAGTGCTTCTGTGGGGTAGTCGCATAATGGCAGTTATAAATAATCCTTGTTTTTTCTTCTTTAAAAATGCATTTTCCTTATTTAAATGCTCGTTTTTTTTATTTGAATGGCATAATTGATGTATTTTGAACATTTTGACAGCAGTCATGTTTGAATTGTGAATTTAGAAAAAAACAATTGATCACATGATCCCCTACTTTTCTCACCATATTTTAATAGCTGAGAGGTTTATAAACAGTAAAATGTAAGTTTCACTTCTTTCATTTGGGTCTCTCTATGAATGACAAGCCTTCAAACTTTTATTATTTACTACAGAATAAAGAACAAAAATCAATGGTGGATTTGCACCTATATGTGCCCACTTGATTACTTGTGTGGCTAAATTTTATCCACACAACAGATTTTAGCCCCATAAAAGCATAAAGTGTCTAGAAACAGCCACATAATTTTTTCAACTGTTTTTCAAACGTTCAGAAAATACTAAAAACACTTAAACTATATATTTGTGATGATGATGATGAAGTGAAGGCATGAAAACGAAGACACATTGCTATGACAGCACCATAGTGATGGAGCTATTGATGATGATGAAGTGAAGGCATGAAAACAAAGACACATTGCTATGACAGCACCATAGTGATGGAGCTATTGATGATGATGAAGTGAAGGCATGAAAACGAGGACACATTGCTATGACAGCACCATAGTGATGGAGCTATTGATGATGAAGTGAAGGCATGAAAACCAAGACACAATGCTATGACAGCACCATAGTGATGGAGCTATTGATGATGATGAAGTGAAGGCATGAAAACAGACACATTGCTATGACAGCACCATAGTGATGGAGCTATTGATGATGATGAAGTGAAGGCATGAAAACAAAGACACATTGCTATGACAGCACCATAGTGATGGAGCTATTGATGATGATGAAGTGAAGGCATGAAAACGAGGACACATTGCTATTACAGCACCATAGTGATGGAGCAATGGACAATGATGAAGTGAAGTCATGAAGACCAAGACACAATGCTATGACAGCACCATAGTGATGGAGCTATTGATGATGATGAAGTGAAGTCATGAAGACCAAGACACAATGCTATGACAGCACCATAGTGATGGAGCTATTGATGATGATGAAGTGAAAGCATGAAAACGAAGACGCATTGCTATGACAGCACCATAGTGATGGAGCTATTGATGATGATGAAGTGAAGGCATGAAGATGAAGACACAATGCTATGACAGCACCATAGTGATGGAGCTATTGATGATGATGAAGTGAAGGCATGAAAACAAAGACGCATTGCTATGACAGCACCATAGTGATGGAGCTATTGATGATGAAGTGAAGTCATGAAGACCAAGACACAATGCTATGACAGCACCATAGTGATGGAGCTATTGATGATGATGAAGTGAAAGCATGAAAACGAAGACGCATTGCTATGACAGCACCATAGTGATGGAGCTATTGATGATGATGAAGTGAAGGCATGAAGATGAAGACACAATGCTATGACAGCACCATAGTGATGGAGCTATTGATGATGAAGTGAAGGCATGAAAATGAGACACTTTGCTATGACAGCACCATAGTGATGGAGCGATGGACAATGATGAAGTGAAGTCATGAAGACCAAGACACAATGCTATGACAGCACCATAGTGATGGAGCTATTGATGATGATGAAGTGAAGGCATGAAAACGAAGATGCATTGCTATGACAGCACCATAATGTTGGAGCTATTGATGATGATGAAGTGAAGGCATGAATACCAAGACGCAATGCTATGACAGCACCATAGTGATGGTGCTATTGATGATGATGAAGTGAAGGCATGAAGATGAAGATGTATTGCTATGACAGCACCATAGTGAGCGAGCAATGGACAATGACGAAGTGAAGGCATGAAGACGCAATGCTATGACAGCACCGTAGTGATGTAGCAATGGATGATGATGAAGTGAAGGCATGAAGATGAACCACATTGCTATGACAGCACCATAGTGATGGAGCGATGGACAATGAAGAGTGAAGGCATGAATATGAAGATGCTACTCTATGACAGCACTATAGTGATGGAGCAATGGACAATGAGGTAGTGAATGCATGAAAACAAAGATGCATTGCTACATGTATGACATTACCATAGTGATGAAGTGATGGATGATGATGAAGTGACATGAAGACACAATGCTATAACAGCACTGTAGTGATGGAGTGATGGATGATGATGAATTAAAGGCATGAAGACAAAGACGCATTGCTATGACAGCACCAAAGTGATGGAGTGATGGAAGATGATGAAGTGAAGGCATGAAGATGAAGTCACAGTGCTATGACAGCACCATAGTGATGGAGCAGTCGACAATGATGAAGTGAAGGCATGAAGAAGAAGATGCATTGCTATGACAGCACCATAGTGATGGAGCAGTGGACAATGATGAAGTAAAGGCATGAAGACAAAGACGCAATGCTATGACAGCACCACTGGGATGGAGCGATGGACGATGATGAAGAAGCGATATAAAATGGCATCTTTGTCATTGTGCCTTTTCTGCCTTATCACTATCATTGTGTATCTGTTGCCAAAGTGATGGCTGTAACAATACTAGACTGCACACAAGTTCAAATAGTGCAATTATTGACCATTCAATGGACATAGCTCTGGAAAATTGTCCAATTTGGCCAGTACAAGAACTTTTACGAGATATTATGATTATAAAAATTATAGTTACTGTACATTTATAAAACAAAAATCCAATGAAAAATTTGAGGTACTAGAGCACACACAGCCAAAGGTTTCAAACAAATGGATGCTTTTCTCTGGTGAACTAAGACAAAAAAAAGGTCAAACCTCCAAGTTCTTTCTGCACGGAATCATCCATGGTGGATAGAGAGATCAGTCCTTTCCTTGGAACAACAGCAACGCCCATCTTAACTTCCTGTTTGTTACCGTGAGGTATACTTTCACGGCGATTGATATCCGATACATTGCCCAGATATAGCTGAGATCTCTGTTATAATGCAACAATCAATAGTTTTCAGTTGCATGATTAATAATGTGCAGTTCTAGATTAGTAGAATCTTACATGGGTTTGCGGTTCGGATAGAAAATTCCGTCCCGATGGATAACTGAGCCTCGTCCCCATGAAAACATTTATCCCAATGGACGGGATTTTCTATATGAAACGAAAAAGCCATGAATGATTCTTTTTCTTGCATACCAAATATATTAAATAAATATTTTAACTTAATTTATTATTATAGATTTTACAATGGTCGCTTTTAAGATGTTTAATAATATGACTTACGTCGTATATTTTTATGTTAAATCATCTGGATTGTTTTAACATCACAGCGCGAGAATTTTATCTCAGCCCTAGAAATATCCAACCCCGGTAAAAATGCAAACATCCTTATCCGTTATGCAAGATTTTATATTATAGACTTGGTAAATAAGTAGCATACAAAGTGTCTAGTATTTAGGCACAGTCTATACAGTGGGTCAAAATTACAGAACTAGAGTGCAATTCACAAAAATATTTATGACAAAAAAAAAATTGTAAACATAAACCAACAAAAAATCATAAAAATTTTAATATTTGTTCAAATGAACATAAAGTTGGCTGTAATCACAATGATTTAAAATGTCAATCAAAATATAATTGAAGCCATATAATGTAAAAATTCTCAAATCGACTTATAACAATTTTTATCGCAAGTTATCTTAATTTTACTATGTTATTCAAAGTACAATTTAACAAGAACACAAGTTTTATAAATAATTCCCAGTTAAAAGATGTATTTAATTGACTTATTTGATATTTTAATTGGTTCATAAGTGACATCAGCATTAAAAGTCAGCATATTAGACAGTTAAATTCTGTTCCAATCAAGATGGAGCCTCCGCAGACCAAATTAAAACTTCACCGGTACACTATTATCAATTTGTTTTTGGTTAATTTTATACTAATTCATTTTAGCCCAATTGCAAAGTTGGCTCCAAGCTTATATGAGGAACACTTCATAAGAATAGGAGATTTCATAATTATATTATCTCTGTGGCATAAAAATCTTTGGTTTTGTTGACCAAATACTAAATCGCAGCCTGTGATACAGTCACTCATTGGCCAGCATCCAGGGTTATACTAAAACTTTGACAAATAAAACAGAAAATGCTGACCTGTGTGTTTAATGAATTTCTCATAAATAAGATAAACAACAAGGACAAAATCAACCATTATCTCCAAATGGAAACTTCCTCTTTGTGATTAAAATAACTTCCCATCATTAATTAAACAGAAAGTTCTAGGTGATGCATCTTTAAACTGGAGCGTTCGATTCCACCAGAACCTTTCATATAAGTGTATACAGAGGTATCTCCATAGCTGTATTACAGTGTTTGCATGCATGTTGAACCTGGCATTATATATTATTACCTACCTCCCTGAATAGTCCTCCACCAAACATACCCATACCCTCCGACGTCATGGACGTATCATGTACATCAAGGTCAGACTTTGACCTCTGTATACTCAGCACATGCATTGTGTTCTTCAACTTCATCTCCGACTCCTGGAAAAGTTTCATTCCATTTTAGATGAACAAATGAGTGCATGTAAACAGATACTGAACATAACATGTAAGTGGTGTAACATGTAATATATAAACATAAATTCAATAAAACTTATAATACACAAACAGAGACAAAGTGTTAAGTATAATACATAAACAGGTAATAAATGTAACTAGTAACAAATAAACAACCACAGAGAGTAACATGTGACACATAAACAGGCACTGAGTGTAACATGTAACACATAAACAACAGGCACTGAGTGTAACATGTAACACATAAATAAACACAGAGTGTAACATGTAACACATAAACAGACACTGAGTGTAACATGTAACACAAACAAACACAGAGTGTAACATGTAACACATAAACAAACAGACTGTAATGTGTAGCACATTAACAAACACAGAGTGTAACATGTAGCACATAAACAGACACTGAATGTAACACATAAACAAACACAGAGTGTAACATGAAACACATAAACAAACACAGCGTGTAACAAATAACACATAAACACTGAATGTAACATATAACATAAACAAACACAGAGTGTAACATGTATCACATAAATCAAGACAAAGTGTAACATGTAACACATAAACCAATCACAGAGTGTAACATGTAACACATAAACACATAATTTAACATAAAACACATAAAAACACTGAGTGTAACATTTAACACATAAACAGATGCTGAGTGTAATATGTAACACCTAAACAAACACATAGTGTAACATGTCACACATAAACAGGCACTGAGTGTAACATGTAACACACAAACAAACACAGAGTGTAACATGTAATTCATAAACAAACACAGAGTGTAACATGTAACACATAAACAAACACAGAGTGTTACATGTAACACATGAACAAACACAGAATTTAACATGTAACACATAAAAACACTGAGTATAACATGTAACACGTAAACAGACACTGAGTGTAATATGTAACACCTAAACAAAAACAGAGTGTAACATTAACACCTAAACAAACATAGAGTGTAACATGTAACACATAAACACAGAGTGTAACATGTAACACATAAACATACACAGAGTGTTACATGTAACACATGAACAAACAGAGTGTAACATGTAACACATAAACACAGAGTGTAATGTGTAACACATAAACATACACTGAGTGTAACATGTAACACATAAACAGACATTGAGTGTAATATGTAATACATAAACAAACACAGAGTGTAACATGTAACATGTAAACAAACACAGAGTGTAACATGTCACACACAAACAAACACAGAGTGTAACATGTCATACATAAACAAACACAGAGTGTAACATGTCACACATAAACAAACACAGAGTGTAATATGTAATGTATAAACAGAATTTTGTTCAAACATATCACGTCTATATTAACTTGCTGACCCCATATTGCCATAAGGATATCTATTGTGACATGGCAAAATAATATACTGAAAAGAGATTTCCTAACTTGGCCTATGTGCCCAGGTTAGATTAAAATAAATTTTTCATTTAATATTACAATGTTTTGTGTGACATATCAAATGAGTCGCGTGATTTAACTTTGGTTTCAATTTGAACTGTTATACTGGTTGGAAAAATTTGCTTCATCTTAGAAAACGTCTGAAAGAGAATGTGAAGGTCATCAAGCAGTATTTAAGTGCTGTCTATTTCAAAATGGGGATTTCGTTTCAAGTTTACCACTCTGATTGAAATATTGGTTTTGTCATGATTTGGTGGATTTAACATGTCAAACATTCAGATTTTATTTATTAATGGTAAAGAGAAGCTTTGTAACACTTTACAAAATTAATTATATTTTTTATGGCATTTATAGCGTTTGTTCCCGATATATTTATTACCGTTAAGACGTACCTTATACAGAGTCGGTGTCATGGAAACTGATAAAAAAAGAATTAAAACCACCCACATTTTTACACACATTTTAAACAGTTGATGTTTACATACATTTTAGCAAATTAATGGTGCTAATAAAAAAATGACAAAACTCATCCCAGAAAAGTACTAAAGCAGGTCAGATATTATAAAACAAACTAAAAATCTTTTTAAATCAAACAAAATTTGAATTATTTTTTTTAGTATTAGGTACAACCATGTCAAACCATAGAAATAATATTTGCATACTGTCTCAACTAGTTTGTGTTATTATATAGGTGTCTTCAAAACAAAGTTTTACCTAATAACTGATCAGAAGGTAGGATATTTGTTAAGCACATTATAAACTTGAAAGTAAAGAGTACAGATATCAGCATATGCTAAAGAGATAACTAAATTTAAGAGCTGAAGTTGACAAATACACATGCAGTAAGAGCCAAAATAGTAAGAGTTGAAAGTAAACAAGCAGTAAGAGTTTAAGTTGTTAGAGTTGAGGAAAATACAAGTTTAAGAGATGATGAAAGTATATATTAAGAGCTGGAGTAAACAATCACAAAAATCTGAGAAAACACAAGCAGTAAAAGCTGAGAAAACACAAGCAGTAAAAGCTGAGAAAACACAAGCAGTAAAAGCTGAAACAAGCAGTAAAACTTGAGAAGTATAAAAGTACTAAGAACTGAGGAAAATACAGGAAGTACATGCTGAGGAAAATACAAACAGTTAAAGTCGAGGCAAACACAACCAGTAAGATTTAATGCAAATACAATTGTAAGAACTGAAGTTAACATGCTACATGAGCTGAGAAGAATAAAGCATATATCACTGAGGAAAATACAATCAGTAAGAGCTGAGGCAAATACAATCAGTAAGAGCTTAGGCAAATACAATCAGTAAGAGCTGAGAAAAATACAAACTGTAAGAGCTGAGGCAAATAGAAACAGTAAGAGCTGAGGCAAATACAATCAGTAAGAGCTGAGGCAAATACAATCAGTAAAAGCTGAGGAAAATACAAACTGTAAGAGCTGTGGAAAAAATACAAACTGTAAGAGCTTAGGCAAATACAAACAGTAAGAGCTGAGATAAATAAGAACTGAAAGAGCTTAGGCAAATACAATCAGTAAGAGCTTAGGCAAATACAATCAGTAAGAGCTGAGAAAGATACAAACTGTTAGAACTTAGGCAAATACAATCAGTAAAAACTGAGAAAAATACAAACAGTAAGAGCTGAGGCAAATACAATCAGTAAGCGCTGAGAAAAATATAAACAGTAAGAGCTGAGGCAAATACAATCAGTAAGACAAGAGAAAAATACAAACTGTAAGAGCTGAGGCAAATACAATCAGTAAAAACTGAGAAAAATACAAACAGTAAGAGCTGAGGCAAATACAATCAGTTAGAGCTGAGAAAAATATAAACAGTAAGAGCTGAGGCAAATACAATCAGTAAGAGCTGAGAAAAATACAAACTGTAAGAGCTGAGGCAAATACAATCAGTAAAAACTGAGAAAAATACAAACAGTAAGAGCTGAGGCAAATACAATCAGTAACAGCTGAGAAAAATACAATAAATAAAAGCTGAGAAAAATACAAACAGTAAGAGCTTAGGCAAATACAATCAGTAAGAGCTGAGACAAATACAAACTGTAAGAGCTTAGGCAAATGCAATCAGTAAAAACTGAGAAAAATACAAACAGTAAGAGCTGAGGCAAATACAATCAGTTAGAGCTGAGAAAAATATAAACAGTAAGAGCTGAGGCAAATACAATCAGTAAGAGCTGAGAAAAATACAAACTGTAAGAGCTTAGGCAAATACAAATAGTAAGAGCTGAGACAAATACAAACAGTAAGAGCTGAGGCAAATACAATCAGTAAGAGCTGAGACAAATACAATCAGTAAAAACTGAGAAAAAAATACAAACAGTCAGAGCTGAAGCAAATACAATCAGTAAGCGCTGAGAAAAATATAAACAGTAAGAGCTGAGGCAAATACAATCAGTAAGAGCTGAGAAAAATACAAACAGTAAGAGATGAGAAAAATACAAACAGTTAGAGCTTAGGCAAATACATCAGTAAAAACTGAGAAAAATACAAATAGTAAGAGCTGAGGCAAATATAATCAGTAAAAACTGAGAAAAATACAAACAGTAAAAGCTTATGCAAAAACAATCAGTAAAAACTGAGAAAATACAAATAGTAAGAGCTGAGGCAAATACAATCAGTAAAAACTGAGAAAAATACAAACAGTAAGAGCTGAGGCAAATACAATCAGTAAGAGCTGAGAAAAATACAAACTGTAAGAGCTTAGGCAAATGCAATCAGTAAAAACTGAGAAAAATACAAACAGTAAGAGCTGAGGCAAATACAATCAGTAAAAACTGAGAAAAATACAAACAGTAAGAGCTGAGGCAAATACAATCAGTAAGACCTGAGAAAAATAAAAACTGTAAGAGCTTAGGCAAATACAATCAGTAAAAACTGAGAAAAATACAAATAGTAAGAGCTGTGGCAAATACAATCAGTAAAAACTGAGAAAAATACAAACAGTAAGAGCTGAAGCAAATACAATCAGTAAGACATGAGAAAAATACAAACTGTAAGAGCTTAGGCAAATACAATCAGTAAGACATGAGAAAAATACAAACTGTAAGAGCTGAGGCAAATACAATCAGTAAGCACTGAGAAAAATACAAACAGTAAGAGCTTAGGCAAATACAATCAGTAAGCACTGAGAAAAATACAAACAGTAAGAGCTTAGGCAAATAAAATCAGTAACTGAGAAAAAATCAAACAGTTAGAGCTGAGGCAAATACAATCAGTAAAAACTGAGAAAAATACAAACAGTAAGAGCTTAGGCAAATACAATCAGTAAGCACTGAGAAAAATACAAACAGTAAGAGCTGAGGCAAATACAATCAGTAAAAACTGAGAAAAATACAAACAGTAAGAGCTGAGGCAAATACAATCAGTAAGACCTGAGAAAAATAAAAACTGTAAGAGCTTAGGCAAATACAATCAGTAAAAACTGAGAAAAATACAAATAGTAAGAGCTGAGGCAAATACAATCAGTAAAAACTGAGAAAAATACAAACAGTAAGAGCTGAAGCAAATACAATCAGTAAGACATGAGAAAAATACAAACTGTAAGAGCTTAGGCAAATACAATCAGTAAGACATGAGAAAAATACAAACTGTAAGAGCTTAGGCAAATACAATCAGTAAGCACTGAGAAAAATACAAACAGTAAGAGCTTAGGCAAATACAATCAGTAAGCACTGAGAAAAATACAAACAGTAAGAGCTTAGGCAAATAAAATCAGTAACTGAGAAAAAATCAAACAGTTAGAGCTGAGGCAAATACAATCAGTAAGAGCTGAGAAAAATACAAACAGTAAGAGCTTAGGCAAATACAATCAGTAAGTACTGAGAAAAATACAAACAGTAAGAGCTTAGGCAAATACAATCAGTAAGCGCTGAGAAAAATACAAACAGTAAGAGCTTAGGCAAATACAATCAGTAAAACTGAGAAAAATACAAACAGTTAGAGCTGAGGCAAATACAATCAGTAAAAACTGAGAAAAATACAAACAGTAAGAGCTGAGGCAAATACAATCAGTAAGAGCTGAGAAAAATACAAACTGTAAGAGCTTAGGCAAATACAATCAGTAAAAACTGAGAAAAATACAAACAGTAAAAGCTGAGGCAAATACAATCATTAAAAACTGAGAAAAATACAAATTGTAAGAGCTTAGGCAAATACAATCAGTAAGAGCTGAGGCAAATACAATCAGTAAGAACTGAGATAAATAAAAACAGTAAGAGCTGAGGCAAATACAATCAGTAAGAGCTGAGAAAAATACAAACAGTAAGAGCTGAGGCAAATACAATCAGTAAAAGTTCAGGCAAATACAATCTGTAAGAGCTGAGAAAAATACAAATAGTAAGAGCTGTGGCATAAACAATCAGTTAAAGCTAATGCAAATACAATCAGTAGGAGCTGAGAAAAATACAAACAGTAAGAGCTTAGGCAAATGCAATCAGTAAGAGCTGAGAAAATGCAAACAGTAAGAGCTGAGAAGAATACAAGCAGGAAGATCTCAAAAAGTACAAAAGGAAAAGGATTTGGAAAATATAAGTGATAAGAGTTGAAGTAAACAAGCAGTTAGAGCTAAAGAAAATACAATATGTTAGAGCTTAGAAAAACACAAGGTGTGAAGGCTGAGGAAAATACAATACATAAGAGCTGAAAAAACACAATATGTTAGAGCTTAGAAAAACACAAGGTGTGAAAGCTGAGGAAAATACAATACATAAGACCTGAGGAAAATACAATATGTAAGAGCTGAGAAAATACAATATGTAAGAGCTTAGAAAAACACAAGGTGTGAAAGCTGAGGAAAATACAATACATAAGAGCTGAGAAAATACAATATGTAAGAGTTGAGAAAATACAATATGTAAGAGCTTAGAAAAACACAAGGTGTGAAGGCTGAGTAAAATACAATACATAAGAGCTGAGAAAATACAATATGTAAGAGCTTAGAAAAACACAAGGTGTGAAAGCTGAGGAAAATACAATACATAAGAGCTGAGAAAATACAATATGTAAGAGTTGAGAAAATACAATATGTAAGAGCTTAGAAAAACACAAGGTGTGAAAGCTGAGGAAAATACAATACATAAGAGCTGAGAATATACAATATGTAAGAGCTTAGAAAAACACAAGGTGTGAAAGCTGAGGAAAATACAATATATAAGAGCTGAGAAAATACAATATGTAGAGCTAAGAAAAACACAAGGTGTGAAAACTAAGGAAAATACAATACATAAGAGCTGAGAAAATACAATATGTAAGAGCTGAGAATATACAATATGTAAGAACTTAGAAAAACACAAGGTGTGAAAGCTGAGGAAAATACAATACATAAGAGCTGAGAAAATACAATATGTAGAGCTAAGAAAAACACAAGGTGTGAAAACTAAGGAAAATACAATACATAAAAGCTGAGAAAATACAATATGTAAGAACTGAAGTAAACAAACTGAAAGAATAAGGAGAATACATGCAGTAAGAAACAATCATATATTACAAAACAAAATCAAATCACATCTACAGATGAATATGTAAAACAGCAACAAACAAAAACACAGAACTGATACCTTATTTGTTATTTCAAGATATCGTATGTAGTCGAGTGTAGACGATTCATTAAATTGCTTCTTTGGCTTAAATGTCGGTCGTCTTTCTAGCATTGTCTTGCAACGCTGCAACCCAGACTTCAGTTGAAAACTGTCATTAACAAGTAGCCCATCTGCTTTCGTTGATGGGCGTGATATTTTGGTTGATGGTCGCGACCATCCAATAGGAGTTAATCCTTTATTGCTTGCCTTAGTTGTTGGCCTTGACCAGGAGTTTACGGCGGCCCAGTCGTGCATTTTCGTAAATATCTTCATGAACAATGACACATCTAATGACACATGACTATTTCAAAACACAACTTCTTATTTACCAGTATTTATTCAGTCATATGAAAACGTCACTTATTCTGTACACACAATAATTTCCATCCATGATTCATTTCACCATTTATAATAAACATCTTTTAACACCATCTTTTTTTACCGTCCAATTTCCTTTAACTTAAAGCTAAACACTCTTTGTGAAACACTTTTAAAGCTACACATGTATATATATATATATAAAACCTTAGTCTCCTTTCACAGAGGAAATATTGTTGACTTTACTTAACTGAAACAGTCATGATTTGGTCCATTCTGAATTATTTATCCATATGTTATTGAGTGAGCAAGAATCTATTTTGATTCTTTTCTATATTTTAATAAAGACTGCATTATTTAAATACTCAAATCTGCTTACACATTTATCAAACACAATTTCATATCACTTGTATCCTTGTTCAAGCAAATTGTCCGCCTAAAACATTTGATCAATCTGCTTTATTATAATTTTTACCACAGGTAAAGTGACATTAACATTTTAAAACCTGTTACAAGATCCCTCTGTTTAACAACCTGAAAGCATAAAACATTTAAATTAAAACAAGAAATCTCAAATTGTTTACATTAGGAACAATTCAAACACAATTTCATGTTTTCAATGTGACACGTTTATTAGCAACATTTTATATCCTAATTTTTACTATTTTATCAGCTCCAAGTAAATCTGGTTATATAATGCATTATAATCATTTTATTAGATAACAAAGAAGATTTTTTAGTCACCATTCAAAAGAAAAAATACTACAATCAAGTTAAGAAAAGTTTATTAATTTAAATTCAATATTATTATGGCATGGCATTATATAATAATAATACAATTACCAATATCCTTGATGGCAAAAAAAATTAGGCTAAATATTCAATCAGATCAGTCAATTAATTTCTTATTTATAATCTTCCTGGTTGAATATACTTTCACATAAGTGTAAATTTTAAATCTTTTTTCTCATACAGACACTGGCTGTAATTATTCCAATAGTATCCCAAATCCAAGTCTTCAATGATGGGAAACTCGCACAGGGTTTCAACAAAGTTAGTAAGCCATGAGACTGGTTTAAACAATCAGTGAGGCCATAAAAAATTAAATACTAAATTTTCATCCAAATTTTGTTTAGAAATTGGGGTATGGTGGTGCAAACTTATTTTTTTTCTCCAGATATTAAATACTCATGTGTCTACCTATTCATGTTTGTATTGTATTAACCAACAAAAGATGAGTAATGGCGATAAACAAACTGTATGTTTATAATGAATAAAATATTGAATTAAATTGAATTGAGATTAAAACGGCAGTGTCATATATCTCATACCCAACTCATGTCTATCTATGCAGAGAGGTAGGAATCGTCTGAATGGGTGTCATGTTCATTTTATCATTTTTTGTCATGTTCATCATTGTGGTTAAATTACCAACCCCTTTGCGGTTCCAGGAAGCCATGAGTGATTGCAAGAATAGGATCACTGTGGCTTATACATGTCGTAAGAAGCGACAAATTGAGTAATACGACAGAATTTGCTGAAACTCTGCAGTTCTGCAGGTATCAAGGTTCTAGGTTCATTCTGTATATTCATTTCGAGGGCTCAGCGCAACACTATTGTAACTCCGTTTTTTCCAAAAATCGTTTTTTTGCATAAATTACTGTAGTTTTACAATGTGCATCTTGTGTTAAAATTTGGTCCTGATATTTTAAATAACTTTGAAGATATTCACTTTTGGTGAAAATATTGTATCTCAAATACACTAATTCTTTAGCGCAAAACTATTGTAACTTGAGTTACAATAGTTTTGCACCAAATAAAATCTTGGAGACCTTTATTTATATTGGTGCAAAACTATTGTAACTTGAATTTAAATTTTATTAAACCCAGTTATCTTGTATAACCACACTTTTATTTAGTCCAAGAATATTGCAATACATTAGTTTCAAATTATAGTTCAGAAAAATCTAGCAAGATTTTGAAGAAATACAGGTAAAGAGACTTTTTTTTTTTTTTTTTTTTTTACTCATCTTTGAAACATTTTAATTTGATAATAAAGTAATTTAGTCAGATGAGTAGGTTAAATGTTTTATTGATTTGGACATTAGTGACAATGAAATTGATGATTAATAATTAATTGTGCTATAAAAGAGCCATAAAAATCTGATTATTAAAATTTGCAGTGAATTGTTTGGTTTGCATTTTTTTTATAATAAAAAGGCCGTCCAATCGAACAATATTACTCAACATACTTTTAATGTATACCAATTATAACTTTACTTAACCAATATATCCCTTTTGAAAACTTCCAAAATGATGAGATATTATTCTAATTACCTGGTACACTCAGTATTATTCTTTTTAATATATCAGTACTAGAAGTCAACATTGTATCTAATTATTTTAAAATGGCTGTTAAAGAACCAAAACAATATATTTTAGATATCAATAAACCTTGGTTTCTCAGAATTAATTTGATGTGTGTAGAGGGTACAGCTGGTACTGTGGTTGGTATTGTGGTTGTAGAAGGTACAGCTGGTAGTATAGGGGGTATAATGGTTGTAGAGGGTATATCTGGTACTATAGTTGGTAGTGTGGTTGAATAAGGTATATCTGGTAGTGTAGTGAGTATGGTGGATGTACATCTGGTACTATAGTTGGTTGTGTGGGTGTAGAGGTACATATGGTACTATAGTTGGTTGTGTTGGTGAAGAGGGTACCTCTTGTAGTGTAGTGGGTATGGTGGATGTACATCTGGTACTATAGTTGGTTGTGTGGGTGTAGAGGGTACATCTGGTAGTGTAGAGGGTATGTAGGATGTAGAAGATACATCTGGTACAATAGTTGGTTGTGTGGGTGTAAATGGTACATCTGGTACTGTAGTTGGTATTGTGGATGTAGAGGATACAGCTGTTAGTGTAGTGGGTATGGTGGGTGTAGAGGGTACAGCTGGTAATGTAGTTGGTATGGTGGGTGTTGAGGGTACAGCTGGTACTATAGTTGGTAGTGTGGGTGTAGAGGGTACATCTGGTACTATAGTTGGTAGTGTGGGTGTAGAGGGTACATCATGTAGTGTAGTGGGTATGGTAGATGTACATCTGGTACTATAGTTGGTTGTGTTGGTGTGGAGGGTACATCTGGTAGTGTATAGGGTATGGTGGATGTAGAGGATACATCTAGTACTATAGTTGGTTGTGTGGGTGTAGAGGGTACATCTGGTACTGTAGTTGGTACTGTGGATGTAGATGATACAGCTGGTAGTGTAATGGGTATAGTGGGTGTAGACATTATAGCTGGTAGTGTAGTCAATATATAGGGTGTAGAGGGTACAGCTGGTAATGTAGTTGATATTGTTGGTGTAGAGGGTACAGCTGGTAGCATTGTTTGTGTTGTGAGTGTAGAAGGTACAGCTGGTAGTGCAGTTGGTATGGTGGGTGTAGAGGGTATGGCTCTTAGCATAGATGATATAGTGGGTGTGGATGGTACAACTGGAAGCATAGTTGGTATAGTGGGTGTTGAGGGTACAACTTGAAGCATAGTTGCTATGGTGGGTGTTGAGGGTACAGCTGGTAGTGTAGTTAGTATGGTGGGTGTTGAGGGTACAGCTGGTAGTGTAGTTGGTATGGTGGGTGTAGAGGGTATGGCTTGTAGCATAGATGATATAGTGGGTGTGGATGGTACAACTGGAAGCATAGTTGGTATGGTTGGTGTTGAGGGTACAACTTGAAGCATAGTTGGTATGGTGGGTGTTGAAGGTACAGCTGGTAGTGTAGTTATTATGGTGGATGTTGAGGGTACAGCTAGCAGTGTAGTTGGTATGGTGGGTGAATAGAGTACAGCTGGTAGTGTAGATGGTATCGTAGTCATAGACAGTACAGCTGGTAGTATAGTTGATATGGTGGGTGTAGACCATAGGGAACAGCTGGTAGTGTAGTTGGTAATGTAAGTATAAAGGGAACAGCTGGTAGGGTAGATGGTAATGTGAGTATGGAGGGTATAGTTGGTAGTGTAGTTGGTAATGTGAGTATCAAGGGTACAGCTGGTAGTGTAGATGGTAATGTGAGTATGGAGGGTATAGTTGGTAGTGTAGTTGGTAATGTGAGTATAAAGGGAATAGCTGGTAGTGTAGTTGATATTGTGAGTATGGAGGGTATAGTTGGTAGTGTAGTTGGTAATATGAGTATAAAGGGTACAGCTGGTAGTGTAGTTGGTAATGTTAGTATGAAGGGTACAGCTGGTAGTGTAGTTGGTATTGTGAGTATGGAGGGTATAGCTGGTAGTGTAGTTTGTATTCTTGGTGTGGAGGGTACAGCTGGTTGTGTAGTTGGTAATGCGAATATAAAGTGTACAGCTGGTAGTGTAGTTGGTATGGTGGGTATTGATATTAAAGCTAGTAGTTTAGTTGGTATGTAGGCTGTATAGGGTACAGCTGGTAGTATAGTTGGTATTATGGGTGTAAAGGGAACAATGGGTGATTAAGATGGTTGATATGGTATAGTGGATGTAGTTAGTACAGCGAGTAGTTATATGGATGCAGAGTGGACATTGAGTAGTGGTGTTGCAGTTGGTATAATGAATGTAATGGTTGCAATGGGTAGTGATGTTGATATTTAGGGGGTTGTGAGTAGTGAAATAAGTAAAGAATTATAGAGGATGTAGAAGGAACAGTGAAGAGTTGAGATGGTATGGTGGATGTAGTGTCCATGAAACAGACGGTAGCGATGTTGGTATGGTGCAGTGGGTAAAGTGGGTAGTGATGTTGATATAATGTGGATTGTGAGTAATAAAGTTAGTATGTGGATGTTTAGGGCACAGTGGGTAGTGATGTTGGTATTGTTGATGTAAAAGGTACAGTATGTAGTTGAGTCTGAATGGCGGGTGTAGAGGGTACAGTAAGTAATGAGGTTCTGGTTGGTATTATAGATAATGGTTGGTAGAGAGAATACATAACCCATATACTGAAGTAATGTAGAGGGAACATTGGAGTTCATAAAGTGAATGTAGATGTACAGTGGATAATGGTACTGGATTGGTGGGTGTAATGGTTCAGTGGTTAATTAGGTCAGTATGATGGATGTAGTGGATGCAATGGGAAGTGGGGTTGGTATGGTGGATGTTGAAGGTACAGTGGATAGTTGAGTTGGTATGGCGATGGAGTGGATACATGTAATGAATATAAAGGATCAGTGTCTTATGGATTTGGTTTGGACGATGTTGAGGATGTAGTTGAAAATGGTGCTAGTATACTAGATGTAGAATGTAAAGTTGATGATGTTTGTATGGTGGTTGTATAGGGTACAGTGGGTATAATGATGTTAGTTTGTGGGTGTAAAGGGTACAGTACCATGGTGGTGGAGTTGGTACATGTATGAAGACTAAAAGGTGTTATTAATTTGGTATGATGGATTTTGAAGGTGCAGTTGGAATTGGAGTCAGTATGACAAATGTAGATGGTACAGTTGTTAGTGATGTTGGTATAGTCCGCCCATGGGGCAAAGTACCCACTTACTGCTTGTTTAAATTTAAACGATAACTTTTTCCAAATTTTTAACTGAATAAAACACAGGTTTATTTTTTGTCTATTTGTCTGTCTATAAATGAGGTTTTAACCAAAACAATCATGTAGTATGCTATTTGATCTCAACTGCCTATTGCACCCTAGGTAAAAATTCACCAATATTTTTTATAAGACTGAAAACAACAGTTTCTTGTTTGATATTTACTGGTTATTAATATCAAAATGTCGCATCCTTAAACATGACAGTTAGTTACTATTATGTTGTGGTCCAGATAGTATCTGCATACTATATAAATTTACACAATTTAAATATTATTTGGAAATATAATTTTATATATTTACTTATATTAACATAATTTAATACTTTCATAACTGCAATATTATGCTTTATAATGTTAATGAAATAGGTTAATTGTTTGTTAACATGAGAACTATCAAAATTATTGTATTTATAGGCTAAAACATAAATAATACAACTTTATATACTTTTGTATATGTTTTTCTTTATTTCCAATACTTCTTATATGTTTGTGTTAAACTTTAATAGAATTAAAATTGATTTTGGATTAATAACAACATAATTTTAAACAGTTTTATATTGAGTTACAATATTTTTAAACTTAGAAATTAATTATTTATCTTGTAAAACTTGGTGCAAAACTATTGTAACTTGAGTTACAATAGTTTTGCACCAAATATAAATTCAGTTTTATTGAATTTTCAACGCAACACTATTGTAACTCAAACTTTTACAAATAAATCAAGTAATACTAAAGCTTTAATTGATAACACTTGTTAATAATGTAAGTAATGCAGTTTTCATTTGAATTTGAAAACTATTTGCAAAAATATCTAAAGACGAATATAAAAAACAGTTTTTTCCTTCTCCTGAACAATTTGCAAAAACCTAGTTACAATAGTTTTGCGCCAAGCCCTCGATTTGTTGATGCGATTTTTAAAATCTGTATGTTAGTTTGTTGTTTTTGTACATGTAGAGTGAACCTGGAATCTTCATTCCTGTTGGCGGTGAATAACCTACAATGTGTACACCGTAAAACCTTTTCATTCATTCATTCATTCATTCAAGATACCCACTGGTCAATTTTTGTAACTAATGTGAAGAATTTGGACACATTTCCAGAGTTAAGCAAACTCTTTTTTTGTATTGTGTAACAGAAATATACAATCAATAACAATCACATACAACTGAAACTATTAGCTACTTTTATAGTCATAATATTTCTCTAAATGGCTCGCAACATTACTCCATCATACATAATAAATGCTGCATTGAGTTTTGTACCTGAATATCATGTTTAGGTTCTATTAATGAAACATTATTAATATCAAGAGTTATCTTCCTTATCTACTGAAAACCTGCAAGTGTGTTTTTGATATACACAATTGTCATTAACTATTCAAGATTTTCATTTGAATGGAAAGAGTGTTTTGTATTCAGTCTGAAAAACACAAATTATTGATGCAACACTCATGTGCCTTTTGTCTAAAGCAACTTGAAATGACAAATTATCTCCCTTGACAAATTATTATCTCCCTTTGAATGCAAAACTGTTTGAACCATGGGATGACATAGTGTAGTTTTTACACATAATTGTAAATGTATTTTTAATGACAACTCATTATTAGCCGCTTAAAATGTTAAAAGCTTGCAAAACACATCTTCTTGACAAGAAATTAAAAGGCTACCAATGATATATGATACACCATACTTTTTTAAGCATTGAAAGAATATTCATTCATCTAGTCATCTATAATAATGTCAATCCATCACTTTTATATCTGACATATCCAATATTCTTACTCAACAGTGAGATAATTCACCTGTACTGCTCCATAAACTTTATGCTATTAATTATCAAAAGACAGACTGGATGAGTAGAGGGCTTCCGCACTACTGTTATTCCTACTACTACTACTACTACTGCTGCTGCTGCTGTTACTGCTACCACCACAACCACCACCACCACCACCACCACCACAACCACTACTACTAATATTACTGCTGCTACTACAACTACAACTACAACTACAACTACAACTACCACTACCACTACCACTACTACTACTAATTATTATACCTCTACTACTACTACTACTACTACTACAACTACTACTGCTACTGCTATTACAACTATATGTGATTAAATTATTAAACTTCCTTCCTTGATGAAATCACCATAGAAACTGGAATTCAACAAGTTGTACAGATATTGTGTTATTACATTAAGTCACTAAGACTACCACAGATATAGACTCCAACATTTGTTGTGCACATACATATAATCACATTTCCTTCCTGTAACAAGATTCTATAAAAACAAAAGATATGGAATTTTACCATAGTAGTACAGGTACACATAGTTAGATTTCCTTTCTGTAACAGGATAATATGAAAACCCTATATATGGACCTTAACTGTACAGATATATGTAATTACATTTCCTTCCTGTAACAAGATTATATGAAAACCCTATATATGGACCCTAACCTTAACTGTACAGATATATGTAATTACATTTCCTTCCTGTAACAAGATTTTATAAAAACTCTATATATGGACCCTAACCTTAACTGTACAGATATATGTAATTACATTTCCTTCCTGTAACAAGATTATATGAAAACCTTATATATGGACCCTAACCATAACTGTACAGATATATATGTAATTACATTTCCTTTCTGTAACAAGATTATATGAAAACCCTATATATGGACCCTAACCTTAACTGTACAGATATATGTAATTACATTTCCTTCCTGTAACAAGATTATATGAAAACCCTATATATGGACCCTAACCTTAACTGTACAGGTACATGTACTTGTAATTAGATTTCCTTCCTGAGAATAATGAATAATAGATAGGACCAAACAAACAAACAACCAATCTGGCCATCACTGACTGTCTTATTGCCTGCTGTAATCAATAAAAGCAATAAAACGCCAATTATTTAAGTGTGAAGAGTAGAATTTGATAGAGACATCATTTCAAGTCTCAGTTTTTAATGACACTGTCATAGTCTGAAATTTGGTGAGGGTGCAAAGGAGAAACAATTTCTACTTGAAATGTAGAGTCTGTCTGTGTCATGTGAAACTAAACAACTAAAGCAAATACTTGAACAGCAGTTCACACAATATGTGAAAAGAACATATAATATTCAAGGGGCACATCAAATTGTTATTTAATTTTGTTAGGTATAGATTTATTGATCTAGATGTAATGAAGTAAGATAGTACAGTAATACAGCATGGATTTAGATCTAAATGTACATGAAATAAGCAGCAGTCAGACTACTAGGCTCACAGTGCAATAGTTGAACAGCATTAGTAACATAAAAATAACTTCAAGTAATAGTTGTTGTTGTATGCTGTTTAGCGTTGCTTTTCAGTCACATCACGATAGTGTCTGCTAGAGACAGTATACTGAGTGCTGGAGTATCATGCCACAGACACAGGTATCATACCCCATCCAGTCAAATTATACTGATACCGGGCTGACCAGACCTAGAACTGTCTTCTTAATGCTGAGAGCCAAGCAAAGAAGCTTCTAGTACCATATTTAGTATGATGTGGTTGGGAAAAAAAACCACAACCTTCTGTATATGAGGTGGATGCTCTGCCCCTAGACCATGTAGCAGCTCTAGAAAAAAGCATCAAATAAAAGTATAAAATTTTTGTTTGTTTGCAATATTATTCTATTGAGAGATATTTTCACGACTGGTGAAATAAATACCCTAATATAATAACAAAGATTCGGTACAATGATTTAAAATTATCCAGATTGAGAAAAACTGTTACAGTCAAAACTGACTTAAGCAGCCAGTCAATGGAAGGAGAAAAGGTGACCTTTTAAGAAAGGTTTTTACTAAGTACAGGTTAATATTCTCTGGAAGCACAGCAATGAAAATAGCAAATGTGCCTAGATTGTTGTTGTTGTATGGTGTTTAGCGACGCTTTCAACAATTTTTCAGTCATATCGCGTTGGTGTCTACTTGAGACAGTATTCTGAGCACTGTCACACTGGAGTATCATGCAGCAGACACATGGTATGATACCCCACCTAGTCACATTATACTGACCATGGGCCAACCAGACCTAGAACTGTCCTCTAAATGCTGAGCGCCAAGCGAGGAAGCTTCTAGTACCATTTTTAAAGTCTTTGGTATGTGCCTAGACGTGACAGCTTACACAAGTTTGACTGTATTATACTTATCAATAGAACTGATGGGTGATAGTGTTAAAATGTACAATACGACAACAAGTCAACTCTCTGCACAATGATACGATATGTAAACCCATGTCAGCCTTTATAAAATTGTTGTCTGCTTCTTGTTTATATTGTTTGACTCTCAGCCATATAAACCCCTTCTGGATGATAATGGAATGGTTCCAACACAAGAATGGATTTGTTTGATTTGAATATTTAGCATCATGTTCTAGCCATCGAGGGCTAACAGACAATCAGTAACCTAACCACTCTTTTCTAGGATCCTGGAAAATTAACCAGTACTCAAGCAAACCAATTGCTGCAAGTAACTGATAAATTTCCCACTTGAATCAGAAGTGAGAGACGAATGACATAAATTTCCCACTTGAATCAGCGGTGAGAGACGAATGACAATCATCTGTCATCACCGAGATTGTGACAGGGCGGGGCTTTGTACCCACAATCCCCTGGACTGACAGTCAGACACACTTCTGACTGAGCTAACTGGGCTGGCATTTTTGTACTTTGCCGGCGATGAGTGTAGTGCCAGACTTAAACACAATAAAAGCCATATAAAAGATTGCCTGGGCTTCAGGCAGCGGCTCTCTTCATCTAGTCCATGCTTCAAATGAAGATATACACAAAGCTTATGATAAGGTATGAATGATCCTTTCAAATAATGTGAAAACAAATAATGATTGATTGATTGACTATTTAGCGTCATTTTTATGCCATCGAGGGCTAACAGACGATCAGTTAACCTAATTACTGTTTCCTGGGATTAACCAGTACTCCAGCACACCCCATCTCCACAAGTAACTGATAACTTTCCCACTTGAATCAGTGGTGAGAGACGAATGATAATGAGACACAATGTCGTATATCAATCATCACGGAGACTGTTGCTGGGCGGGGGATTCGAACTCACGACCCCTGGATTGATAGTCAGACGCGTAACTGACTGAGCTAATTGGGCCTGGCTCCGGCAACAAATGCAAAAATCTAATACAGAAATTTAGCAAGTGTGGTTTAATATGATATTAATAGAAGGATTATTGTAAATGGGCCAATTTGATACTTGTTACAACTTTCAATATTGACACAACATTTTGTATGAAAATCTATCACAGGATAAATAAATCAAAGCCTTTTGAATACACCATGGTATGGCTAGCATAAAAGCTCTTATTGTCAGACTAAATGAGAGTTTCCGCAAGATCAAAGAAAAACAGTTGTTTGAACCTGCATGTGTCATTCTTCCATTAACTTTTTTGACTTGCTGTTTTACAGTCAACGATAAGCATGTGTTAATGTCACATGGAACCACTTTAGACAAATATCAAGGAAGAGATCCCACAGTTCTTTAACATGCTCATAGAACTTACTGCAATATACAAAACCATATTAAGATCACTGTTATTTAAAAAGACCAAGTTATACTTTTAGATCTTCTAGGCATTATCTGCTTATACATGGAGATTTTACTACATTCATTTATTTTTTTTCAATGCTGGTATAAATAAGGATGACGATTGTGCATTTTATTCTATAATATTATTCTTATTTTTTTTCTTAAGTAAAAATTAGTAAAAGACAAACCTGTAAAAGTGCTGAATTAGTTGATGACCTATTAGACACAGTCTAAGAAATCAATTAATCCATGTAGTCACTAGACTGTCATATATTGGCTAATTGAAGTGCGTTAAAAATGTATTAGAAATTGATACAGAAATCGATGGACTTCATATCTGTATTAATGGCCATAAATCTCCGAGGACAAAATCAATAATTAGACAAACTTTTTCTCCGATGTGTCAAGTCTTTTCTCAAAGGTTTATTTTATTTTTCATTTTTAAAGCAAATAAAATCCCATTTCATAATGTATATATTATATTAAAAGTTAGATCAAGTATCAACACTACTAAAATAGTGATTATTCATATTTGTTTTTTGTTCTTTCTCCTCCACAAATTTACATTTTTAAATGGATTACTTCAAATGAAAAAAAAAAGGCTATTGACTTTTTGTATGTCATAAACCTGGAGGCAGATCAGAAATCAATGGGATAATGTTTAAACAATGAAACACGAGCTGGCTGAACAAGGATACGGCCGCCATTAAACACACCAAACAAACATGCACAACATCAATATCTGGTCCAGACTACTCAAACAAACACATTAAAGTTGGCTCTCTCTCTGATAATGGGGATCTGATTAAGATCAAAATCAATGGAAGTAAACAAGAGGACCCTAAATGGCTATGATTGCTCTACTGGTAAACATTAAGTAATTAAGTTTATACCACTTTATTTTAGCTTGATTACAAAGTAAGGCCAGAGCTTACAATATTGTTACTATTTATCTCTTCCTCCCTAACTGATGTGACCTGGGTATAATTGACCTCCATATATCAAATCTAACACTTTCATAATACAAGGTACTTGTTATTTATACTCACATAACACCTTCATCATACTTGTTATTTATACTCATATAACACATTCATTATACAAGGTACTTGTTATTTATACTCCCACAACACCTTCATTATACAAGGTACTTGTTATTTATACTCACAAACCCCTTCATTATACTTGTTATTTATACTCACATTACACCTTCATTATACATGGTACTTGTTATTTATACTCACATAACACATTCATTATACAAGGTACTTGTTATTTATACTCACATACCACCTTCATTATACAAGGTACTTGTTATTTATACTCACAAACACTTTCATTATACTTGTTATTTATACTCACATAACACTTTCATTATACTTGTTATTCATACACACATTACACCTTCATTATACAAGGTACTTGTTATTTATACTCATATAACACCTTCATTATACAAGGTACTTGTTATTTATACTCTTATTAATAACACATTCATTTACGAGGTACTTGTTATTTAACTTGACATAACACCTTCATTATATGAGGAACTTATTCTTACTCCCATAACACCTTCATTATACAAGGTACTTGTTATTTATAATCTCATAACATCTTCATTATACAAAGTATTTGTTATTTATACTCATATAACACCTTTATTATACAAGGTACTTGTTATCTATACTCCCATAACACCTTCATTATACAAGGTACTTGTTATTTATACTTACATAATACCTTCATTATACAATATATTTGTTATTTAAACTCACATTACACCTCCATTATATCTGTCATTTATATCTCTTAACACCTCCATTATACCTGTCATTTATACCCCATAATACCTCAATTATACCTGCCATTTATACCCAAATAACACCTCCATTATACCTGTCATTTATACCCCATAACACCTCCATTATGCCTGCCATCTATCCCCCTATAACACCTCTATTATACCTGGCATTTATCCCCCTATTACACCTCCATTATACCTGCCATTATCCCCCTATAACACTTCTATTATACCTGGCATTTATCCCCCTATAACACTTCCATTATATCTGTCATTTATACCCTATAACACCTCCATTATGCCTGCAATCTATCCCCCTATGACACTTCTATTATACCTGTCATTTATACCCCATAACACCTCCATTATACCTGCCTTTTATCCCCTTATTACACCTCTAGTATACCTGGCATTTATCCCCCTATTACACCTCCATTATACCTGTCATTTATCC
Source organism: Panopea generosa (assembly GCA_029582155.1). Lineage (NCBI taxonomy): Eukaryota > Metazoa > Mollusca > Bivalvia > Adapedonta > Hiatellidae > Panopea > Panopea generosa. Next base: position 64,858,367 of record CM055907.1, read on the forward strand.
CCCTATAACACCTCCATTATACCTGTCATTTATCCCCCTAATTATACCTGTCATTTATCCCCCTATAACACCTCCATTATACCTGCCATTTATCCCCCCATAACACCTCCATTATACCTGTCATTTATACCCCATAACACCCCCATTATACCTGCCATTCATCCCCCTATAACACTTCCATCATACCTGCCATTTATCCCCCATAACACCTCCATTATACCTGTCATTTATCCCCCTATTACACCTCCATTATACTTGCCATTTATCCGCCTATTACACCTCAATTATACCCTTAACACCTCCATTATACCTGTCATTTATACCCTATAACACCTCCATTATACCTGTCATTTATACCCTATAACACCTCCATTATACCTGTCATTTATACCCTATAACACCTCCATTATACCTGCTATTTATCCCACTATAACATTTCTATTATACCTGTAATTTATACCCTATAACACCTCTATTATACCTGCCATTTATCCCACTATAACACATCCATTATACCTGCCATTTATCCCACTATAACACATCCATTATACCTGTCATTTATCCCACTATTACATATCCATTATACCTGCATTTTATCCCATTATAACACCTCTATTATACCTGGCATTTATCCCCCTATAACACCTCCATTATACCTGGCATTTATCCCCCTATAACACCTCCATTATACCTGGCATTTATCCCCCTATAATACCTCCATTATACCTGTCATTTATCCCCCTATTACACCTTCATTTTACCTGTAATTTATCCCACTATAACATATCCATTATACCTGCATTTTATCCCATTATAACACCTCCATTATACCTGGCATTTATCCCCCTATAACACTTCCATTATACCTGTCATTTATCCCCCTATAACACCTCCATTATACCTGCCATTTATCTCTTATTACACCTTCATTACATTTGTTATTCAAATATTCTCAATATTCAAATTAACACCAATATAAATTAGAAGAACTACAACATTTCAGCACAATGACTTTTAAAGCACAATTAATCATATTTGCAGACTGTGTGAAAATACTCTGTACTGACTAACCTATATTCCTCCATTAATACAATATTTATACACATTTTCCCATACTTCAACGCATGACATGCACTAGAAACAGTATTTCCCATACAATATAATATGCTAATCCAAAACACTAACGGTCAGTTATTGAGTTGTACCTGAGTGTTCCTTTCTTTCCTTCAAATAAGCAAGCTTTACCAGCCTTTTCACAATACTGCTAATTTTTACAAATTCATGAATGCAAATAATATTTAAAGTATCATTTCTGACATAAATGCAAAGAAGTGTACATGACTTGCTTTGTCAATATCAATTTGAATACATTTCAAAGGTTTATTAGATGTAATATTTGCATAATATGTGTTAAAATAAACACAGTGTTGAGGAACAATGAAAAAAAGTATCTACATAATTGTGTCAGCATATCTGACTGTACACAAGAAGTTACATATATTTAAAGCAATGTGTTAAAATGTTTAATTCATAAGTCTGATTATATGTAATGCACACATTAATTGGCTAAGACAATTAACTACAGCGAGTCACCGAGTGTGGAAAATAGCCAAACTGTTTCATCGATTTAATTCATTGATAAAAATATTGGATATCCTTTAATACAAGAAGGAAGACTGTGACACGGAACATGCTATTTGACACAATTAATTACATTGCAAAATTATTAATTAGATAAAAGATAGTATTATTTGATATTTTTCAATACAAATTTAATCACACATTATTTCAAATAATCTTGGAACACTTGTCGCATATTTGAGAGATCATGATAATATTTTTATTTAAGGTGTTGACAAATGTATGATAGAGCTCTACACAAGTCAATCAGGATGGCTTGGGTGAATCTGTGACAGAGAGGGGAGGGGGACCAGGGTAAATCTGATTCAGTTGAAGTATTGTCTGTTGTGTTTTAGCAAGGAATTATATAGAGAAGGAAAGGCAATTGATTGAGATTGTGTGAACCTGCATATTCATGCCAAATCTTGCAATATCTTGTTTTTAATTATTTTAACTTCCATTCATCTCAGGAATAAAAATCAAATTCTTACACTGCAGAACGAAATTGTCATCAAAACAATACCATTCCCAGAAATTTGTGTTTAAAATTGTTGAAACACTTGTGATTACAAAATTGGTATACTGCAGCTAAAATAACAACAATTACGATAAATTTTCCTTCAAATCTCAATATCTTTAATTCAAGAGCATTTTGCATGATTGAAACATGTTTAAACATCTAAGATTACAACAAATTACAGTTTATATACAAGAAATCAGTTGCCTATGAATAATGAATGATTAATTTGCAAATTATGAATCCTTCGTGTGCTGTTTCATCAACATTTAGACAGGAGATGCAAGTTTCCTATCCTTCTATGCAAGTCCTTGATTTTAGGTTGATTTTGAAGTAATTGCAGTGCTTGTTAAAACAACTCTCCAAGTGGTGTCTTTGGTAGAATTGGTATGATTGGTACTGGAGGTCATCTGGCTGAATCTGGGATCATACCAGCAACCTCTATCATGAGTAGACAACACTCTATCCACTACATGGCTGCTTGACTATATATCTCACTTCACAGTTATACCCCTTTTTCCCCATGGTAACTTGATTTTTACGCTTGAAAATTGATTGATTGATTGATTGAATATTTGGCGTCATTTTTATGCCATTGAGGGCTAACAAACGAGCAGTTAACCTAACCGCTGTTTCCTGGGATTAATCAGTACTTGAGCAGACCCCGTCTCCGCAAGTAACTGATAACTTTCCCACTTGAATCAGTGGTGAGAGACGAATGATAATGAGACACAATGTTGTTTATCAATCATCACGGAGACTGTTGCCGGACGGGGGATTCGAACTCACGACCCCTGGATTGATAGTCAGACACGTAACTGACTGAGCTAATCAGGCCTGGCTACGCTTGAAAAAAATCCTATGTAATTTGGTTTTGAAATATTTTCAAAATGGTTCTTAGTGGTTTTGATTTCTTACTGCAGATGATTAAAGCAAAAGCTGGCATAGCATATACTGTAATAAGACATCACTGGTGTTAAAAAAGTGACTTTTATAGGATTTCAACATATGCATGAATTTATGAGCATAAGGACTCCTTTTAAAAAAATCTTAGGGTGTCACTGCACACTGTTTTAAAACAAAAGCAAGCTGGTCAACCTCCCAATTATTGTGCATTTTTATATGAGTATACATTCCTGCTATGAAAAAAACAAAACTTCTATGAGGATTTTTTTTTTACCATTGAAATCCTACACTTCATTTTATATAGAACAAAGAACAAAATTCAACTGTGTATTGAGACCTATATGCCAGGTTAATGTGGGTAGAAACTGAATTTCCTCCTATTTCATTATTGGGATAGGATTTGATTGATTGATTGAATATTTAGCATCATTTTTATGCCATCCAGGGCTAACAGACGATCAGTTAACCTAACCACTGTTTCCTGGGATCCTGAAAGGTTAACCAGTACTCGAGCATTTCCAACCTTCGCAAGTAATTGATAACTTCCCCACTTGAATCAGCGCTGAGAGACAAATGCTAATGAGACACAATATGATATATTAATCATCACAGAAACTGTTGTCGGGCAGGGATCTGAACTCATGACCCCTGGATTGATAGTTATTGGGATAAGAATACAGCCCCATATAATGATGCTTTAGGTGTCAAAAAATGCATTTAAATTTGCTATTATTGCCAATATATATTTGAATTAGACCTTGGGTGGTATTCACCAACCGTTCTTAAGAATATTCTTAGACTTGAACTCAAGAATGATTTGTTTTTTGTTTGTTTGTATGGTGCTTTCAACAATTTTAGACGGTGTCTACTTGAGACTGTATTCTGAGCGCTGTCACACTGAAGTATCATGCTGCAGACACATGGCATGATACCCCACCCAGTCACATTATACTGACACCGGGCAGACCAGACCTAGAACTCTCCTCTAAATGCTGAGCGTCAAGTGAGGAAGCTTCTAGTACCATTTTTAAAGTCTTTGGTATGACCCGGCCGGGGATTGAACCCACGACCTTCCGCATGCAAGGCGGACACTCTACCACTAGACCACACTGCGGTCCTCAAGAATGAATTTTGAAAAAGACACTTATAGACCATTTTTTTGAGACCAAAGTTTTTAAGCATGTAGGGACACCCACTATATAGTCAAATAAACTCACACAATTATTCTATCTGTCATAGAAACATTTATATCTAAGGTTGAAATTGGGGTTAGGGTTAGGGTATTATCAAGCTCAAGTCTAAGAATATTCTCAGGAACGGTTGACCTGTGGAATAACGTAAATGATTAAGTATATCAGTTCTGATCCAGGTTACATTTGTAAACGTCTGGAAATTTTTAGATATCATTGATTTGACCCAGGATAGCATTAAGTTCGATTAATGTCACCAATCTTATCATGTTCCTACATAGCCCAGTGGTTTTATCTACAGATTGTCACTTTGTAATCCGAGTTCAAATCCTTCAACAAAAATTATGTTTTTTTTTGTGTTCATTTCCCTTGCAACACTGCTATAGTGCTCTGTAAATGTCTTCTCATAAAAAAAAAGAAATAGGGTTGCAACAAAATGAAAAAAAATGTTTTGTCCATATTTCATGTATTTATACATTTGCACATATCTAACAACCATTCTAATACCAAAGGGTAACGAAATTGGCGAATTATATACAATTAAATTGGAAATTTCACAATAATTTTCATCAGTGAAGCAGCCATTTCCATATTAGAATTTAAAACAAGATTTATTCACAAATACCGGTAAGAGAGATATTAGCTTAACAAATCCATGGAAGACATTGAATAATTCACAAAAGTGTTTGTCATTCATAAATAAATTGTTTATTTTCTTTACAAAATTAACATCCTTATTTACATGTTATGTCACTTTAATATCAAATTTAACTTTAAATGTTGACATAAACATGAATCAATCTGGCCATTGGTTACCAGTTTTATAAGCATATGGATAATTTAATCCAATTTCACTTAATAAAACAATTCAATGCTTCAGGTATAACATGGGGCGGATCCAAGATTTCAGTTTAAAATGGGCATACTTTGGGGGGCGAAACACAAAATCTGAATGGGTATACATGTTTTTCAGTAGAAAAGAAGTGGATTTCAATAAAATATGGGAGTTTAGGGATGCCCCCATCTTTTTTAAAGAGTAGATCTGTCATTGTAATAATAAATATGTTACTCCTTCCTTATACTTATACAAAAACGTGTCATTTTATTTTCCAGGATGGCATACTCATGAACGATAATTTCTAGCTCATCTTTGCTGAGATTTGTGACTGATTGTGATGTAGGCGGTAATTGTAACGTATCTGACATCATGACACAAGAGATTGCGAAATAGAGGCGTGACTTTTGCTGTTCTGCTTACCAGCTATACTTTCAGGATACAACACATGACTGACTGGTATATTGATGCTAGGTAAAATTGAATGAAGAAAGAAGACAATGTTATGATGGTGTAAATTGAGTGAATTAAAATATAAATGTAAGAAATGAACTTTACTTGATGAACAGTCATGAGATATCAACTTGTATGTAACAAGCAAAGAATTCATGATGAAAATATGGTCATACACTGAGAGACTTTAAAACTGCAATTAGCCATGTCTGGAACGAGTTGGGTAGATGCATTAATGCTCGTCAGCCACCACCGAGGAACGTTAATGAGCTTTCTCACAGCTCGGGTCAGGAGTGGAACAACACTGTATTGCAAATATTGTGCTTCCAACGAGGCGGGTATGTGCTGCCTGCATTGCTGTAAATGGTAGTTACAACCACTACTAATTGCAAAGTTGGTGATTTAAGGTATCGCTGTTTGAAATGTTAATTATTTTCCAATAAAATTTGCACACTTTGTGTGGCTTATATATATATTTATTGTTGCCAATTTTTATCAAAATTGATAAATACAAAACTTGTTTATTTCTAAGAAATCTGACTTTTGGGTTTGTAAAGTCCCTCAGTGTATTACTTAGTGTAAAAGCGTTTATCAGTTATGAGACAACAAAGCTTATATTTTGATCCCTATCGAGTGGCTGTACAGATCTACTGATAATTTATATTCACTCATCATTCCGCTTATCCTTGATCATTTAATCTCTGATCTTGTTATATATGACTGATCCATAAAACATAAGTATTGATAAATTCCTGAATAGTGCACCAGGTGGCCAGGCCTGTGAGCGTTGCTTTTCTCTTCTAAAGAATAAAGATCTTTTATTTATTATAGCATGACTTGTTTGCTAACTGGATTACATACTGAACACTTCTGCTAAAGAGGAATACTTCATTTGAATAACAGAACAATTTTTTTTTTTGACTCCCTGAGAGTATATTTCTTTGTTGCCAGTTCTATCCACATTGATCGATATACAGATAATTTACAAGTCTGCAGAAAACTACTACAGACTATATGATAAGGACCAGTCTATTGAAAACTGCCACAGCCTATATAATAAGGACCAGTCTATAGAAAACTGCCACAGCCTATATAATAAGGACCAGTCTACAGAAAACAACCACAGACTATATAATAAGGACCAGTCTACAGAAAATTACCACAGACTATATTACAAGTATCATTCTATAGAAAACTATCACAGACTATATACTAAGAACTAGTCACAGACTTTATAATTAGGACCAATCTTTAGAAAACTACCACATACTATATAATAAGGACAAGTCTATAGAAAACTGCCACAGCCTATATAATAAGGACCAGTCTATAGGAAACTGACACAGCCTATATTATAAGGACCAGTCTATAGAAAAATATCACAGACTATACAATAATGACCAATCTATAGAAAACTGCCACAGACTATACAATAAGGACCAGTCTATAGAAAACTGACACAGACTATATGATGAGGACCAGTGTATAGAAAACTGCCACAGACTATATAATAAGAACAAGTCTATAGAAAACTGCCACAGACTATATAATAAGGACCATTCTATAAAAAACTACCACAGACTATATAATAAGAACAAGTCTATAGAAAACTGCCACAGACTATATAATAAGGACCAGTCTATAGAAAACTGCCACAGACTATATAATAAGAACAAGTCTATAGAAAACTGCCACAGACTATATAATAAGGACGATCCTATAGAAAACTACCACAGACTATATAATAAGGACAATACTATAGAAAAATATCACAGACTATACAATAATGACCAGTCTATAGAAAACTGCCACAGACTATACAATAAGGACCAGTCTATAGAAAACTGTCACAGACTATACAATAAGGACCAGTCTATAGAAAACTACCACAGACTATATAATAAAGACCAGTCTATAGAACACTACTACAGATGTAATAAGGTCCAGTCGACAGATAATTATTACAGATCATAATTATAAGAACAAGTCTAAAAATTTTGTTTGAAAATTTAGCATCATTTTATGCCATCAAGGGCTAACCGACAATCAGTTAACCTAACCACTCTTTCCTGGGATTCTGGAAGGTTAACCAGTACTTGAGCATGAACATCTCTGCAAGTACATGAAAACTTTCCCACCTAATTCAGTGTTAAATATCAATCATCATGGAGACTGTAGCCAGGCATGGATTTGAACTCAAAGCCCCTGGATTGATACTGACAAAACGAATTGGGCTCAGCTCCAGTCTAGAGAATACTTACCATCAAAACAGAAATCTCTATCATATCATAGTTGCCTTTACCAGATTGAATTTAGTTTTCAAACGTCACAGTTACCTTGTCACCATATCACAGCTGTCTTCAACTATATCACTGCTAGCATTACCTTTACCTTCACAGCTGCAATTGCCTTATTACAACTGCATTAATTTTACATTATCACAGTTGCTCTTACTATATCACAACTGTCTTCACCTGTATTACAACTTCTTTACCATATCACATCTGCATTAACAATATCACATCAGCCTTTACACTATCACAGCTGCATTTACAATATGACTTTTATTTTCTGTTTTACAGCTACTATTACAATATCACAGCTGCCCTTACCTTATCACAGCTGTATAAGCAATATGATATCCGCCTTTACCTCAGCACAGCTGTATTTAACAAAATCATAGCTGCCTTCATGCTGATATCATCACAGCTGTCTTACCATTTCACATTTACAATTACAATATCGCAGCTGCATTAACCATATCACAGCTGTCATAACTATATCTTAGTTGCCTTAACCATATAACAGCTTACATGACAATTTCACAGCTAAATGTACCACATTACAGCTGCATTTACAACCATATAGCAGCTCTCTTTAGTTGCGTCCATCATATCAAAGCAGCATTTACTTTATAACAGCTATTTTCACCTTATTACAGCTACATTTATTTTATTAAGCTGCATTTAGGAAGCTAAATTTGGTTGTCACTTATCAAAGCTGGATGCTAGTTTTGGTTGTCACTTATCAAAGCTGCATTTAGGATGATAGTTTTGCTTGTCACTTATCAAAGCTGCATTTAGGATGCTAGTTTTGGTTGTCACTTATCAAAGCTGCATTTAGGATGCTAGTTTTGCTTAACACTTAATTATTAATCAATGCTCATAAAAACAATCATTAAAAACACTTAAAAAATGTCTCCCACATTGCAATGACAGCAATGACCTGCGTCATCTATTAAACACTGCTATTCCAACAAAACAAGAGAATCACCCCACAGTTAAAGCTCAACCTTCCCTTCACAGATCTTAAACAAAACCTTTAAATGAAAAAACATGAGCCGACAAATTCACATTATCTTCTGTAAGTAAGCCAAGATTCATGACTGCAAGACAACAAACCAGACAAGCAAACATTTACATTTTACCCATAGTTTTAATAAAAGAAAATTGAACTTTTCTGTCTCGCCTACTAAAATCCATTACTCCATTAGTTAAGAAATATTTCTCTATTGTCATCAAATGCTGACACTTTCCAGGAAGCATTGATTATTTTAAAAGTAGAAGTAGTTCGCAATTATTGAAATCGTCTTAACAAGAGGTTGGTCTGCTATTTCTCTTTTCTGTTGTTTTGTTTCAGATTTTTTACAAAAACACTCAAATGTTGAAATGGGTTATATTCATATACACCAGATAACTTTTTACAGCTATATAAGAATGCAGTGGTGTCCAGTGGTAGAGCATCTGCCTCACATGTGAAAGGTCATGGGTTCAATCCCCGGCTGGGTCATATCAAAGACTTAATAAATGGTAGTAAAAGTTTCCTCCCTTGGTGCTCAGCATTTAGAGAATAGTTCTAGGTTGGCCAGATGTCAGTATAATGTGACTGGGTGGGGTATCATACCATGTGTCTTCAGCATGATATTCCAGTGTGGCAGCACTTAGAATACTGTCTCAAGTAGATGATGTAGCAATAAAAGTGAAATATTGTTAAAAGCAACACTGAACCCATACAACAACATACAACTACACCTATGTATGGATAACCATTTATGCCAAAGTAATAGTATCTGAAAGTTCATTTTTAGAAAGTATTGACAATATGAATAGAAAATCTTTAAAAATACAAACTGATATTTTGTGGATTTTTCTGTCTCTCATGTAGATAAAATCTGATGAAATTAAACTTTACAAAGTCTGTCATAGATAACCACAAGTGCATGGAATATAATGTCTTTCAAATAGTGATGCTAAGTTATCGTCCAAAATTTTCTTAAAAAGGGGGTCGGGTCGGGTGGTGAGAATGAGGAGGAGGATTTTCCTTTTTTTTTATGAAAATAAAAAGGGTCGGGGTTGGCATGAAAATTAGAGGGCTGCCAGAGATGATAATCTAGCTCCCTCAGTAAATTACTATTACCGTATGTTTGTTAAAAAAAAAAAATTGCTCAGTTTTGGTATCGGTTTTTGAAGCTCTGCCGTTGTGTTTTTATGACTGACAGCCAATGCAAGTAATTAAAATGTTATGTGGTTGCTATAGTATTGGCCAATTAAAAATAATGTACCTTTTGTATGTGTGCAGTGAGTTCAATTGGAAAACATTTACTCAGGAGAAACATAATTGCAGATTTTCAATTTGTCAATGTGCCATTCAATTAAAAGACAAAATATGACCTTTTCCCCTGGCAATATAACCTTGACTTTCAAGTAAGGAGTCCAATATGTTACAAACTGTCTCAGAGTACAAGCACACAGATTTATGTCAAGTTCCACTCATATTAATGCAAGCAATGTACATTTTCGAACAACCTTAACGCTAAGTTAAATGCAAATGTGACCTTTGTATAGTGACCTTTTTATGACCTTGACTTTGAATTTAGGAGTCCAATAAGTTACATACTGTCTCACAGTATAGGCATCCACATGCCACTTTCCATCCATTTAAATGCAAGCCATGAACATTTATGAACCACTTGCACCAAAACTTTCTGATCTTTAAAACATATTTTATGTCAATATATACTAACGCTTAACACCGCTTATGATAAATCACTGTTCCAATAAAACAAAGTAATAAAACTGGCTAGTGTATAGATAATACAATTGTTCCCCCCCCCCACCCGCCATATTTACACAAGCTACCATTTACCCCTGAATAAACACTCTACCCCCAAGTTCCCCACCTATTTTTATACAAAATAAAATAAATTGACATGAGTCTGGAAGTTGTTGGTTTTTTTAATGAATATTTAGAGTCATTTTTATGCCATCGAGGGCTAACAGATGATCAGTTAACCTAACTACTGTTTCCAGAGATCCTGAACGGTTAACCAGTACTTGAGCACTACCCATCTCTGTAAGTAACTGTTAACTTTCCTGCTTGAATCAGCGGTGAGAGACGAATGATAATGAGACGCAATGTCATATATCAGTCATCATGGAGACTGTTTAGGGGCGGGAATTCAAACTCATGACCCCTGGATTGATAGTCAGGCACCTTACCGACTGAGCTAATCTGGCCCGGCTAGAAGTACGGCTTTAATACAAATAAATGTCACATTTCAAGTCTGGTTTAAACATTTTAAAGTTGACTAAATGTCTCATTGCTATCAGTGTGTTTTATTGCATTTTACACAAGTTTCATACACAACTTTAAACTAACTTTTCTGGCCCAAATAAAAGTCCCCAATTGCAATCAATATTCTTCAACCCAGTCTGCTTATTTGTTGGTGTATGGTATTATTGTAAACTGTTAACAGGTATCCTTGAAAATAATCCAAGTTACCTTTAAATGGGAAAAGCGAGCCTGTTTTAACAATTTTATTTCATTAAAATTCATAGATATTGGTAAAATATCATTTGTGTACCCACAAGGATCTGTAATGATCCCCCTATCAACACAAACAAGATAAATGACTGTAGTAGAAACCCCCCTCTGAGATCTACTATATATACTAAAACAATTACAATTTTAAAGTATTATGGTAATAATCTGTTTGTGTTTTTTTAAAGGTAGTATGTCACGTAAAAATGCTACAAATCTTTAAGAATTAGAATCCTTTATAAAATGAATTCAAAGCATTTCATTATCATTTACAAATAAAATACAATTGATATGGAATTTTAGATCTGCAAAAAAAATTTTATCAATCAAAATGAAAGCAAGTCCTAATTCTAAAAATAAAGATCATATACAAAATGCTAAAATAAATTAAGATCAACAATATGTAACCAATATGATGGATCAAATCTCAATCAAAATTGAATCATTGGAAACATTGGATATGTCATAACATGCATTGCAGCTTTAAGCAGAAAATCTATTTTAGTCTATCCTTGGTACATAGGCCAAGGTAGGGAATCCCTTTTCAGTATATTATTTTAACTTGTTTAATATCATTATGACAATAAGGGTCCAGTGAGTACGTATAGGCATGATATACAGTGTATTGAAAAAAATATGTAAATATTTTTTTGCAACTCTAAAATGTTTAAAAATACTAATATACTTCCTTTAAGGTTGCAAAACCCCAAAACAGTCTTTAGTTACTTCTGCATGTGTGTGGTACCTTTTACTGCATTGATTTTTTTAGACCACTTGACCACAGGGTGACCCAAGCAATGAAGCATCTGGTATCATTTTTTAAGATTTTGATGATACCAGGCCGAGGTTCGAACACATGATTTTCTGTATGAAAGTTCAACTCTCTACAACTACACCATCACTACAGCAGCTTGTGTTGAAAGGATGACAAACAAGTGCCATTTATTGTTAACCCTAAAATTGTTAGAAGAAAACATTAGTTACTGGAGGCAACCTTATAACTAGCTGTATATTAGGTAAACTGGCTATAAAAATTGTATTTGTTTCATGCTTACGTAAAAATCCATATACCCCACCCACTTCTTCCCCAGTCTTTACAATATAGAATATAACATTAACAACTTTATGCATGATGCATACTCATGTGAATCAGTATACATGGACTACAAGTTGTTTTCGCTGTACTTAATATTTTTTAAAGAGACTATAAAAATTATTTAAGTAAACAATCACATTAAAATAGATTTTATTTAAGTAACTATTCATTGATTGTACATTGATTGTACATTGATTGTACATTGATTGAACATATTTTGGTCAATGCCACAGCAAAAGACAGTCATCTTTATCTGATATCCTACTGTAAACATAATCAGATTGAGTCATATACAAATAAACTAGAAAAAAAAAATGGTTTATTTATGTTTACACCTTAAGTAACAATATTTCGGAATTTGGAAATTTTTTTTTTTTTGTTAAGACAGTTTTATTATCTTGGTAAATCAAACCAAATATGTTGATAGATAAATTATGATCAAGCCTACTGACATTTATTCTTTTAGATTCAACATGTATCAACAAAGTATTATATTATAAGTACAGGTTCTGTCACATGTATAATTTATTGTAGTATGTACAATTACATGTCCTGCCACATATGTGTTTTCTTGTTAACTCAAACCAACATGAAAAATAAAAGGTTCAGTCACATATAATTTGTTCTTGCAAGCATTTGCCAACTTATAATTACAGATCCAGTCACATATAATTTATTCTAGAAAGAACTCCAACATATAATTACAGATCCAGTCACATATAATTTATTCTAGAAAGAACTCCAACATATAATTACATATCTAGTCACATATAATTTATTCTAGAAAGAACTCCAACATATAATTACAGATCTAGTCACATATAATTTATTTTAGAAAGAACTAGCCAACATATAATTACAGATCCAGTCACATATAATTTATTCTAGAAAGAACTAGCCAACATATAATTACAGATCTAGTCACATATAATTTATTCTAGAAAGAACCAGCCAACATATAATTACAGATCTAGTCACATATAATTTATTCTAGAAAGAACTAGCCAACATATAATTACAGATCCAGTCACATTTAATTTATTCTAGAAAGAACTCCAACATATAATTACAGATCTAGTCACATATAATTTATTCTAGAAAGAACTAGCCAACATATAATTACAGATCCAGTCACATATAATTTATTCTTGCAAGAACTAGCTAACATATAATTACAGATCCAGTCACATATAATTTATTCTAGAAAGAACTCCAACATATAATTACAGATCAAGTCACATATAATTTATTCTAGAAAGAACTCCAACATATAATTACAGATCCAGTCACATATAATTTATTCTAAAAAGAACTAGCCAACATATAATTACAGATCCAGTCACATATAATTTATTCTAGAAAGAAGTAGCTAACATATAATTACAGATCCAGTCACATATAGTTTATTCTAGAAAGAACTAGCCAACATACAATTACAGATCTAGTCACATATAATTTATTCTAGAAAGAATTAGCCAACATATAATTACAGATCCAGTCACATATAATTTATTCTAAAAAGAACTAGCCAACATATAATTACAGGTCCAGTCACATATAATTTATTCTAGAAAGAACTAGCCAAGATGTTAATACTGATCCAGTCACATATGATTTATTCTAGTAACCACTAGCCAACATGTGATTTATTCAAACCACATCTGTGCAACATATTAAAAAAGGTCCAGTCGCATATGATTTATTCCAACCAACTCTTGGCAACATATAATTTAACATATGATTTATTCCAACCAATATTTAACAATTCAATCACATATTTAATCCAACCACATCTGTGCAATATATTGAAAAATGTCCAGTTGCATAACATTTATTCCAACCAAATCTGGGCAACATATTAAAAAAGATCAAGTCAAATATGATTTATTCCAACCAACTCTTGGCAACATATTAAAAAAGGTCCAGTCACATAAAAAAATTATGATTTATTCCAACCAACTTTGGCCAACATAATATCAAAGGTCCAGTCACATATGATTATTCCAACCAACTTTTGGCAACATAATATTAAATGTCCAGTCACATATAATTTATTCCAACCAAATCTGGGCAACATATAATTAAAAAGTCCAAACAAATATGATTTTTTCCAACCAAATCTGGGCAACATAGTATTAAATGTCCAGTCACATATGATTTATTCCAACCAAATCTGGGCAACATATAATTAAAGGTCCAAACACATATGATTTATTCCAACAAAATCTGGGCAACATATTATCAATGGTCCTATCACATGTTTTATTTTGACCAACTCTGGGCAACATAGTATTAAAGGTCCAGTCACATATGATTTATTCCAACCAAATCTGGGCAACACATTATTAAAGGTCCAAACACATATGATTTTTTCCTACCAACTTTGGGCAACATATTATTAAGGTCCAAACACATATGATTTATTCCAACCAACTTTGGGCAACATATTATCACAGGTCCTGTCACATGTTTTATTCTGACCAACTCTGGGCAACATAGTGTTAAAGGTCCAGTCACATAGAATTTATTCCAACCAACTTTGGGCAACATATTATCACAGGTCCTGTCACATGTTTTATTCTGACCAACTCTGGGCTACATAGTGTTAAAGGTCCAGTCACATATGATTTATTTCAACAAATTCTGTAGGCACATATGATAACAGCTCCAGTCACATATGAATTATTGTTATCAACACTAGTCAACTTATAATTTCAGGTCTTATCACATATTCTAAGCATTGCTTATCCACCATATAATTTTAGGTAAAGTCAAATAATTTTTATATTCAATTGTTTTTAACACATTACTCGCACAAAGATTTTATCATTACGTAACTTACGGTGCAGGAGTGTAATAAACCCATGATATATTTTTGTTATTAACCTTGTGTAATATCACTACAGATTCATCACTCTGTATTTTCCGTATTACTCGTCTCTCATACGTAAATTGCCGAAGTACTTTCATTATCTGTTAAATAAATGGTAAATGTAAACTCCTAGTTAAGTGACAGCGAATCTTACATTTGTGCTCATTTATTATTGAATTTATCAAAGCCTTGCATAAAATAGGTTTTCCAACTTGTTTAATAAATTCAATAATAAATAAGCACTTATTTACGTAAGATCCTCTATTTACAAGCAGCAGGAACCAGCCTATAATAACCAATCACGTAAGATCCTCTATTTACAAGCAACAGGAACCAACCAATCATGTAAGATCCTCTATTTACAAGCAACAGGAACCAGCCTATAATAACCAATCATGTAAGATCCTCTATTAACAAGCAACAGGAACCAGCCTATAACAACTTAACATGTAAGATCCTGTATTTACAAGCAACAGGAACCAGCCTATAACAACCAATCATGTAAGATCCTCTATTTTACAAGCAACAGGAACCAGCCTATAACAACCAATCATGTAAGATCCTCTTTTTACAAGCAACAGGAACCAGCCTATAACAACCAATCATGTAAGATCCTCTATTTACAAGCAACAGGAACCAGCCTATAATAACCAATCATGTAAAATTCATCTCATCATATATCATTCTTACCAGAATATTAATTAAAAATTCTGTTTAAATTCTTTTATTTCTAATCAAGAAAAAACAACTTATAATGTCAAGATACCATGTGACATAACATCTTGCTCAATTCTTTTTCATTAGACACAAACCAACATGGAATTTCAGATCCTGTCAAATATTCTAATAAACACAAATTAACATATCAGTTTAAAATCATGACACATCGAACCAATATATAATTTCAGGTCCTGTCAAATATATTTTGTCTTCTATACTTACCACGATATGACTTCTTTTTACATATTTTTTTTTTTGTTATCAAACATACTAACATCATTATGTGAAGTAAAGTTACATATAAAATAAATCCTATAGAACACCATATAACCACCAATTCACCTAAGGTCCTATCACATGATATGACTTTATGTGAAACTAACCAAATATACCAACTTCTGTCATATCATTCATATCAAAGTGACTTCTGTCCTTAGACGACACTTCGATATTCAACCCCCTGTATGTTTAAAACTATAATAATCCAAATCACTAAGAAAAACAAAATATATACATTCATGTAATGAAATAACGTTAAGTACGCTATCTGTATCGGGATCTTCAGACTGTAGTGATTGTCACTTTGTATCAACAAATTTGGATACGATTTTGATAATAGCACCCTATAAGTATTGATATAAAATATTCACAGATAATCGAGACTACCGTCAGATATAAGGTATCAGGTTTCAGTGCTTAATCAACGGTAATCAATGTGGTCTAAAAAGGCCAACATTTATCATTACTTGAATGATTTTTGATCGAAATATTAGAGTTGCCAGATAAGGATCGTAATTGCAGATCAGTTATTGACAACTCGGGGTGGCTCTATACGTGAGCTAATAAATGATAGTTCTGGTACCAGGATGCAAGATTTATTAAAACTGGTTGACATTAAATATATATAGAAAATAGAGAAAATTAATATAGTCTACAGTCTATAGTGTATTCATTTATGAAATATGAATATTATATAGAGGAAGATGCAAAATTTATTAAAACTGGTTGACATTGAATATATATAGAAAATAGAGAAAATTGATATAGTCTACAGTCTATAGTGTATTCATTTATGAAATATGAATATAATATAGAGGAAGCAGATGCAAGATTTATTAAAACTGGTTGACATTTTGATATATTGAAAATGAAGAAAATCAATATAGTCTATAGTCCATAGTGTATGAATTTATGAAATATGAATATAATATAGAGGAAGAAGATGCAAGATTTATTAAAACTGGTTGACATTTTGATATATTGAAAATGAAGAAAATTAATATAGTCTATAGTCCACAGTGTATGAATTTATGAAATATGAATATAATATAGAGGAAGAAGATGCAAGATTTATTAAAACTGGTTGACATTTTGATATATAGAAAAATGAAGAAAATTAATATAGTCTATAGTCCTTAGTGTATGAATTTATGAAATATGAATATAATATAGAGGAAGCAGATGTAAGATTTACTAAACCTTGTAGATATTGTTTAAGGTTTAGCAAATCTCTATATTACAAAATAAAACAAAAGGTAAGTCTTTAGGGCATTTTATAAAAGCATAATAAAATTGATTTAGGATAAGCAGATAAATGGATGGACAGATGGATGGACAGATAGATGGATGTATGGACTGATGGATGGACAGATAGATGGACAGATAGATGGATAGATAGATGGATGTATGGACTGGTGGAATGATACAATAAGGAAAGGTAAGTTTTGGTAAGGACATGCAGGATTATTAAAACTTGTTGATACTGATGTTTAATCATGTCTTTATATTTTTTATATTTTGAAATAAAGAAATATATCAAATTCTATTCAGCTATAAATATAAATTATATAGATGAAGGATTGGTGAAGGAGAAATGAAGGAAGGAAGGAGGGCGGAGAGAGGGAGAGAGGGAGGTAAGGACAGAAGGGAGAGGGGAAGCACAGGAAGGAAAGAAATGATAAAAGAAGGAAGGAAGGAAGGAAGGAAGGAAGGAAGGAAGGAAGGAAGGAAGGAAGGAAGGAAGGAAGGGAGGGAGGGAGGGGAGGGAGGGAGGAAGGGAGGGAGGAAGGGACTGGGAGGGAGGGAGGAAGTAGGGAGTCTGGGCAAGAGGAAAGGAAGGAAGGAAGGAAGGAAGGAAGGAAGGAAGGAAGGAAGGAAGGAAGGAAGGAAGGAAGGAAGGAAGGAAGGAACGAACGAACGAACCGAACGAACGAACGAACGAACGAACGAAGGATAACAAGTAAACAGGGATTACCAAGCCATATTTAAATATAAATTATATTGACAAATAAATGATACTAAAATAAAAGTCTAATTTGGTTTGGTATTCAAATCATCGAGATTTATGTACATAATCATGTTTCTGTCTGATTTCTTAAAAAAAAAAGAAGAAGAAGGTCTGATAACAGAAGTTAGTTAAAAAGGTTAGAAATTAAAATATTGTTTTTACTTTTACTTTTTTGTGGATCACTCAAAACAGTATAGCCCAGGGTTGTTTGTTTCAGTTGGGTCAGCCAACACAACACATATAAAAATCATTTTGCCTAAACAAAATCTACACATATCAACAACCGTGATGTCCATCAATAAGATTGATGTCCATAAACAAGATTAATGTCCATAAACAAGATTACATAGGTTCATTTAGTTCTTATCAAAGAGTCAACCTTATGGAGAAGTAACAACAGGCAGGATGAGTGTCACATAACAACCTCAAACATAAAGAGAATATTTAATAGCAACCACAAAAAATTAATTAAATTGATATTAAAGGGAATGATATAGTAGAAAACGCTAAAAATGTCTTTAAAAATTAAGTTATTTTTAAAATAGATAAAAAGCATAGATCTCAGTATCCTAAATAAATAAAATTCAAATTGTTTGGTATGTCAAATTCCCCAAAATGTAACAAAAATCAATATTTAAATTGGAGTGTTAAACTTGAAAAAAAATCCTCATGTTTAAAATAGACAGCACTAAATACTGCTTGACGACCTTCACATCATCATTCGGACTCTTTCTAAGATGAAATAATTTGTACTACATGTAAACCTGTATAACAGATCAAATTGAAATCAAAATGAAATCAGGTGGCTCATTTAATACCTCACAATATACGTTCCACTTTTAAGTGGGAAATCTATTTTAGTCTAACGTAGGTGCATAGCCAAAGTTGGGAAATTGGATAATATTTTATTTTGGCATATTTTACTACATAAAACAGGGTCAGTGAGTATATATAGGCATGATTTATTAGAAAAAATGTTTATATACAATATTAAAACTTTGAAAAATCATGAAATATTCCCTTTAAAGATCACAGGGTAACACAAGGACATGTCTAGCAAGTGTGACGATTGCAGTCCTTGTATCTCAGTAATTGATGGTTAGGCCTTCATTATCTTCATCATGATCTTTATCACTTAAATACAGGTAATTAAATTAACAAAAAAAATCATATTGGCCCAGTTATCGGTTCAAGGATTTTCAAATGGCAAAAACAGCGGACTAATAAAAAAGTTTAAACTGGGTCAATGTGAAATCACAACAAAACTTAGTTTATATTGATTTATTTTAGTAGATTGCGATGAAAGCTCAGAACATATATGAACCGCTCTTGAGTCTGCTTCCCGGGTAGAACCAGTACTGAGTGTTGTTTTATGAGAAGCATTGAGCCGATCGGGGCACTGAACCCACAACCTCTACCGTGAGTGGCCAACACTCTATCGATTACACTACCACCCCTTTTGATACTGGATACTACCTACAAAGTTCCATCAAAGTCCGATAAGCATTTAAGGAGATGAAGCGCTGATAACATTTCTATTTTAAAACATTAAAAAGGGCACAACTCTCTTAAAAATTATCAAACCAGAACCCCGCAATGGAACAACTACATACTTCCTACAAAGTTCCATCAAAATCCAATGAGCGTTTAAGAAGATGAACCAGAGACAAGATTTTTCTATCATAAAACATTAAAAGAGGCATAACTTTATTAAAAATCACCAGATGAGAACCCAGCAACAACATGCACAGTTAGACGTCCTATCAATACTTCCTACAAAGTTTCATGAAAATCCAAAGAGTAGTTAAGGAGATAAAGCACAGACATTTTTCTGATGGTTAGACAGGCAGACAAACAATATGTCTCCCCTTGAAGTTCTGATATTATTTAGAGAAACTGAGAATTCTGAGCTGAGGGAAATTCCATCTCGAGACCCCCGTTTCACAAAACATATGAACTTCAGTATGCATTCAAACAGAAATTTTAGATAACACTACAGTACATTTTGTATTTTAAAAGACAAGCTGCATACACATCAACTACACTGTGGGCTCTGGGAGCCAAAAAGTCAGATCACGATATAGACGGAACTGTGTTATAAATATCACAGCTATGGAAAACCCAGAATGTGAAGTGAGACATGGTCTGTGGAACTTTATACAAAGGTCTTTCTTTCTGTTTCTTTCAATATTAAGTTTTACTTATTGTGAAATGATTACTTACATTTTTTCCATTCTGTTATTATATTTTTTCTATCATATAAAGATAATATTTACAAAATTACCTTTGTTTTAAAATAAAGACATTTTGCATAGGCCATCTTATCATGTGATCAACATATGACAATTGATGTGTGATAAAAAGACAGACCATTGTTTGTGTGCATCAATTTATAAACAGTGATGCTCTGTATAACCATAAGTAGTCGTCTTCAACTACATGCTAAAGTTGAGATGTTTTGTGAATACAGGGTCAGGTGGGCATACTAAACTTGAGATGTTTTGTGAATACAGGGACAGGTTGGCAGACTAAACTTGAGGTGTTTTGTGAATACAGGCTCAGGTGTGCATACTAAATTTGAGATGTTTTGTGAATACAGGGCCAGGTGGGCATACACACTTGAAGTGTTATGTGAATACAGGACCAGGTAGGCATACTAAACTTGAGATGTTTTGTGAATACAGGGCCAGGTGGGCATACTAAACCTTAGATGTTTTGTGAATACAGGGCCAGGTGGGCATACTAAACTTGAGATGTTTTGTGAATACAGGGCTAGGTGGGCATACTAAACTTGAGATGTTTTGTGAATACAGAGCCAGGTAAGCATACTAAACTTGAAGTGTTTTGTGAATACTTGGTCAGGTGGGCATACTAAACTTGAGATGTTTTGTAAATACAGGGCCAGGTGGGCATACTAAACTTGATATGTTTTGTGATTACTGGGTCAGGGAGGCATACTAAACCTTAGATGTTTTGTGAATACAGGGTCAGGTGGGCATACTAAGTTTGAGATGTTTTGTGAATACAGGGCCAGGTGGGCATACAAACTTGAAGTGTTATGTGAATACAGGACCAGGTAGGCATACTAAACTTGAGATGTTTTGTGAATACAGGGCCAGGTGGGCATACTAAACCTTAGATGTTTTGTGAATACAGGGTTAATGGGGCATACTAAACCTTAGATGTTTTGTGAATACAGGGTCAGGTGGGCATACTAAACTTGAGGTGTCTTGTGAATACAGGGCCAGGTAGGCATACTAAACCTAAGATGTTTTGTGAATACTGGGTCAGGGGGGCATACTAAATGTTAGATGTTTTGTGAATACAGGGTCAGGTGGGCATACTAAATTTGAGATAATTTGTGAATACAGGGCCAGGTGGGCATACTAAACTTGAGATAATTTGTGAATACAGGGCCAGGTAAACAAACTAAACTTGAGATAATTTGTGAATACAGGGTCAGGTGGGCATACTACACTTTAGATGTTTTGTGAATACAGGACCAGGTAAGCATACTAAACTTGAGATATATTGTGAATACAGGGCCAGGTGGGCATACTAAACTTGAGATAATTTGTGAATACAGGGCCAGGTGGGCATAATAACTTTGAGATAATTTGTGAATACAGGGTCAGGTGGGCATACTAAACCTGAGATGTTTTGTGATTACTGGGTCAGGGAGGCATACTAAACCTTAGATGTTTTGTGAATACAGGCTCAGGTGGGCATACTAAACTTGAGATAATTTGTGATTACAGGGCCGGGTTGGCATACTAAACTTGAGATGTTTTGTAAATACAGGGCAAGGTGGGAATACTAAACTTGAGATGTTTTGTGAATACAGGGCCAGGTGGGCATACTAAACCTTAGATGTTTTGTGAATACTTAGTCAGGTGGGCATACTAAACTTGAGATGTTTTGTGAATACAGGACCAGGTGGGCATACTAAACTTGAGATGTTTTGTGAATACAGGGCCAGGAGAGCATACTAAACTTGAGATGTTTTGGGAATACAGGACCAAGTGGGCATACTAAAATTAAGATGTTTTGTGAGTTAAGGGTCAGGTGGGCATACTTAACTTGAGATCTTTTTGTGAATACAGGGCCAGATGGGCATACTTAACTTGAGATGTTTTGTGACTACAAGGCCAGGTGGGCATACCAAACTTGAGATCTTTTGTGAATACAGGGCCAGGTGGGCATACTAAACTTGAGGTGTTTTGTGAATACAGGGCCAGATAAGTATACTAAACTTGAGATTTTTTTGTGAATACAGGGCCAGATGGGCATACCAAACTTGAGATGTTTTCTTACTACAAGGCCAGGTGGGCATACCAAACTTGAGATGTTTTGTGAGTTTAGGGTCAGGTTGGCATACTACACTTGAGATACTTTTGTGAATACAGGGCCAGGTGGGCATACTAAACTTGAGATGTTTTGTGAACACAGGGCCAGGTTGGTATATTAAACTTTAGATGTTTTGTGAATACAGTGCAGGGTGGGCATATTAAACTTTAGATGTTTTGTGAATACAAGGCCAGGTGGGCATACTAAACTTGAGATGTTTTGTGAATACAGGGCCAGGTGGGCATACTAAACCTTAGATGTTTTGTGAAATCAGGGCCAGGTGGGCATACTAAACTTGAAATGTTTTGTGAATACAAGGCCAGGTGGGCATATTAAACTTGAGATGTTTTGTGAATACAGGACCAAGTGGGCATACTAAACTTGAGATGTTTTGTGAGTTAAGGGTCAGATTGGCATACTACACTTTAGATTTTTTTGTGAATACAGGGCCAGGTGAGCACATTAAACTTCAGAATGTTTTGTGAATACAGAGCCAGATTGGCATATTAAACACTTGAGATGTTTTGTGAATACAGGGCCAACTGGGTATACTAAATTTGAGATGTTTTGTGAATACAGGACCAAGTGGGCATACTAAACTTGAGATGTTTTGTGAGTTTAAGGTCAGGTTGGCATACTACACTTGAGATTTTTTGTGAATACAGGGCCAGGTCGGCATACTAAACTTGAGATGTTTTGTGAATACAGGGCCAGGTTGGCATATTAAACTTTAGATGTTTTGTGAGGACCAGGTGGGCATACTAAACTTTAGATGTTTTGTGAATACAGGGCAGGGTGGGAATACTAAACTTGAGATTTTTTTGTGAATACAGGGCCAGATGTGCATACTAAATTTGAGATGTTTTGTGACTACAAGGCCAGGATGGCCTTACAAAACTTGAGATGTTTTGTGAGTTCAGGGTCAGGTTGGCATACTACACTTGAGATACTTTTGTGAATACAGGGCCAGGTGGGCATACTAAACTTGAGATGTTTTGTGAATACAGTGCAGGGTGGGCATATTAAACTTGAGATGTTTTGTGAATACAAGGCCAGGTGGGCATACTAAACTTGAAGTGTTTTGTGAATACAGAGCAAGGTGGGCATACTAAACCTTAGATGTTTTGTGAAAACAGGGCCAGGTGGGCATACTAAACTTGAGATGTTTTGTGAATACAAGGCCAGGTGGGTATACTAAACTTGAGATGTTTTGTGAATACAGGACCAAGTGGGCATACTTAACTTGAGATGTTTTGTGAGTTTAGGGTCAGGTTGGCATACTACACTTGAGATTTTTTTGTGAATACAGGGCCAGGTGAGCACATAAACTTGAGATGTTTTGTGAATACAGGGCCAGATTGGCATATTAAACACTTGAGATGTTTTGTGAATACAGGGCCAACTGGGCATACTAAACTTGAGATGTTTTGTGAATACAGGACCAAGTGGGCATACTAAACTTGAGATGTTTTGTGAGTTTAGTGTCAGGTTGGCATACTACACTTGAGATTTTTTGTGAATACAGGGCCAGTTGGGCATACTAAACTTGAGATGTTTTATGAATAAAGGGCCAGGTGGGCATACTAAACTTGAGAGATGTTTTGTGAATACAGGGCCAGGTGGGCATACTAAACTTGAGAGATGTTTTGTGAATACAGGGCAGGTTGTGCATACTAAAATTGAGATGTTTTGTGAATACAGGACCAGATGGGCATACTAAACTTGAGAGATGTTTTGTGAATACAGGGCTAGGTGGGCATACTAAACTTGAGAGATGTTTTGTGAATACAGGGCCAGGTGGGCATACTAAACTTGAAGTGTTTTGTGAATACAGTGCAGGTTGGGCATACTAAAATTGAGATGTTTTATGAATAAAGGACCAGATGGGCATACTAAACTTGAGATGTTTTATGAATAAAGGGCCAGGTGGGCATACTAAACTTGAGAGATGTTTTGTGAAAACAGGGCCAGGTGGGCATACTAAACTTGAGAGATGTTTTGTGAATACAGGACCAGGATTGAACATTGAAATGTTTTGTACATACAAGGCCAGGAGTACATGTTGAAATGTTTTGTGAATACAAGGCCAGGAGTGCATGTTTAGCTGTTTTGTGAATACAGGGTCAGGAGTGCATGTTGAGATATTTTGTGAATACAAGGCCAGGAGTGCATGTTGAGCTGTTTTGTGAATACAAGGCCAGGAGTGCATGTTGAGATATTTTGTGAATACAAGGCCAGGAGTGCATGTTGAGATGTTTTGTGAATACAGGGTCAGGAGTGCATGTTGAGATGATTTGTGAATACAAGGCCAGAAGTGCATGTTGAGATGTTTTGTGAATACAGGGTCAGGAGTGCATATTGAGATGATTTGTGAATACAGGGTCAGGAGTGTATATTGAGATGTTTTGTGAATACAGGGTCAGAAGTGCATATTGAGATGATTTGTGAATACAGGGTCAGGAGTGCATATTGAGATGTTTTGTGAATACAGGGTCAGGAGTGAATGTTGAGATGTTTTATGAATACATGGCCAGGAGTGCATACTAAAATTGAGATGTTTTGTGAATACATGGCAGGATGGACGTACTTAAATTGAGATGTTTTGTGAAAACAAGGTCAGAAGTGCATGTTGAGATGTTTTGTGAATACAGGGCCAGGAGTGCATACTAAAATTGAGATGTTTTGTGAATACAAGACAAGGAGTGCACACTGAGATGTTTTGTTGATACATGGGTCAGGTGGGCATACTCAAGTTGAGATGTTTTGTGAATGCAGGGCCCAGAAGTGCATGTTAAGATGTTTTATGAATACAGAAGGTTTGTAATCTCACCTCAGCAGAGTCAGACTGGAAGGAGTATGTTGATGAAGACCTTCGCTGAAGATCGTCTCTTGGTTTGAATTTTTTGGTCTGCATACCTCCACCCCCTCCTCCATAACTGATACTATCAATAGATTTATGATGAACTATAATATTCATAACAGAACATAATGTTAAATGATGTTACATGAGTAACTAACAGTTCATGACAAAACAAAACTGTTTTACAAAGGAATATGATAAACACAGTAATGAGTTGTTCACAGACAACAAAATTTAACATAATTACAATAATTGCATTTTTACTTATATATTTAACAAGAGCTTTAGAAAGGACAGTGTGCTCATCTATTCACAGGAGTGCAGTAGAGAAGATTGGTTATTAAGAGAATTTAATGTTTAAAAAAACACATTTAACATGTATAAAAGGGGCAATAATTCTGTCTAAAATTAAGGTGCAGTTATTTCATTTGTCCCCCTTTGATGGTACACATGAAGACAAATGTGGAGTTTCATTGATGTAAGGCAAGTAGTTACTGAACGAATGAATGGGGTTTTACGGCGAACCAACACATTATAGGTTATTCACCGCCAACAGGAAGGAAGATTCAAGGTTCACTCTACAGGTAAAAAAACAACAAATTAACATACAGATTTAAAAAATCAACAAATGAATATGCAGAATGAACCTAGAACCTTGATACCTGCAGAACTGCAGAGTTTCAGCAAATTCTATCGTATTACTCAAATTGTGGCTTCTTATGACATGCATGAGCCACAATGATCGCATTCTTGCCATCACTCATATGGCTCCCTGGAACCACACAGGGGTTGGTAATTTAACCACAATAATGAACATGACAAAAAGATAAAATGAGCATGACACCACTTTGGAGGATTCCTACCCTCTGCAAAGATTGACAAATAGTTACTGAGTTTGCCTAAAAATGTCTTAGTATAAAAGAGGCCATAATTCCACCAATAATCCAGGTTTTGCCCTTTGAGACCTCTTTATGATAATGAATACACAACTGACATATGGATAGTCAGGGCTCTAGGTTGCCTGTTTTCGGGTCCATTATTCTGTCTCATTCCCAATGGCAAAAAAATATTTTTTTCCCAATCCAAAGTAACAACATTCCCAATTTCAATATACAAAGAAACCAAAAGAAATATTTGGGGGAAAAGTTTGGAGACTTTTTTTTATTTAAGTCTACTACAAGAACATCATATTTGTTATACATTTAATATACATTATACATATACATATATAGTGTTACATACATTGAAGAAACCTGTACTATGTAATTTTCCCAATTATATTAAAAATAACGCTATTTTTCCTAAAGTCAGGGGCCCTGACCCCATTCCCAAAAGTGTGAGAAAGCCCCCTGGTAGCTGTAGCTAAGATAGGAGCATACCTAAAAATTTCAAGTGAATTTGCTAAGTTTTAATAAACGTGCCTAACATCCAAATAAAGTTATCCCACTAGCACTTTGAGTCCCAATTATGGTACTGAAACACACGTGTTCAACCAATGGCTGATTAATACATATGGAAATATGAGCATAAGCTTATGTAAGCTAGTGGATTTATAATATTTGAATTTCTAGTAAACAAAATGTGCAAAATGATAAAACTCAAAAAAAATAAAATTATGGAAAAAAATCATAATACTTATAGTCAATATGTACTGATTAAAATGTAATTTTAAAATGGCAAACATTTAATTTTTGAGTTAAGCATAAAACTTGGTAAGATCTATTCTTGGAGTGATCAGCTCCTCCCTGGCTGAGTGGTCTAAGGTGCTGTCAGGAGATCACTCACCTCTCACTACTGAAGTTGTGAGTTTGAGTCGAGGTCAGTTCATAAACTTTATGTGTGAAAAAGTCTGTGAATTACTTTAGGAAAGATGGTGTTCTATTCAGGTTCATACCCATGACTCTGAGGCCTGCCTCCACCAATAAAACTGATTGCATATAACCTGTTATGTGTAAACAATGGTGTTTAAGATGACATGGCAATGTTAAGCTGAGAGAGTTTTTCAGTAACTTGTGGAATCACTAATACTTATCAGAGCTCCGTATGTTACCAATAACAAGATGAAAATGGCACCTCATTCTCCTTAAAATCACATATTTCAATAAAACACAAATTGATCCTGTTTATAAAAGTAAGCTAATATTCATACTTGAAGTAAATTTGCATAAGATTATCTGGCCCAGATTCCTGCATTTTCTTCCGTTGAATGCGATCAAACTCGTTTAAGGCATTGGCTGGCATGCGGCCCATGAGAACCTCACGTCTGATGCTGTTACGCTGTTGGCTGACCTTGAACGATCTGTAAATTGCCTCATAGTCATTGTGCTGGAAATACCGAAACCAGATAATACAGAAAAAAAAGATTTTTTTTTACTATTTAGCATCATTTTAATGCCATCGAGAGTTAACAGATGATCATCTAGTTAAATCACTATTTCCTGGGATCCTGAAAGTTAACCAGTTCTTAAGCATACCCATCATTGCAAGTAACTGACAATTTTCCCATTTGAAACAGTGGTGGTGAGAGACCAATGACAATTAGACACAATGTCATATATCATCACAGAGACGGTGGCAAGGTGGGGATTCGAACTCACAACCGATTGATCGAACCGGGCCCGGCATATACATATATAATGAACCAGTCCTGCTGACTTCATGTATATTTATTTAATGACCAACTTACTGGTTAAGCTAAGATGGAACAAATGTGCAATTAAATTTAAACAACAAACTGTATTGCTCTACTGGTTCAATATGACAAGAAATTGTCTGAGAATTCATGATCATAAACACACTTAACACGTTAGGTAACGTTGGCTTGGATAACACTTCAAGGTCCTTAATCTTAAGGAAACTAAAGTTATTGAGCAAGTAACATTTTTCTATTTTATTAACAGTAGCCTTTACTGTGACCTGATTTATCTGAAATCAGTTCAAACTTCCTCTACAGAGGGCCTCATGGAAGATTAGAGATAAACTAAACGTGTCATCCTCTATAAATAAAGTCGCTTACATGTTATAAACATATTTACCAAATGTTATGAAAATATCTCAAAGATAGCTGCAAGTTATTGAATGGAAACCAATTTTTCTATTTGTAATATGAGTGACCTTGACCCATTCATGTGAGGAATACATACATAAAGTTTACTTGAAACACCTATAAAAAAATTAAAGTTATTGAGCAGAATATTTTTATATATTTTTAGTAACTGTGACCTTGTTCCACTAGACCTCAAAATCAATCCTTTTACCAATCTGTACGCAAAATATAGTAATTTTTTTTTATTAAACAACAAGGTGGATGCAATGACAGCTGTATTCCCCACCCACATTATTGGACACTGGTAAAAATTGCTTGCCAGAAACAGTGGTATTTGTGGAACTATTAAACTGTTACATAATGTGGAGTAAGTTTGATGTTGACAACCGTATCCATGCAAGGATAAACATTTCAATATGACCTGATCTTAACTGGCTACCAGTCATCTACTTATGTTCTGTGTGATAAATATTTAATGTTCACATGAATAAGACACTTTTGCACACCATCTTCATGAGGAGAACATTTGATTGAAACTTCATTAAATCAACCAAGGTTTTTTTAGAGATAGAGAACAGCCACAAAACAACCTTGAACTGTGGCCTTGACACCAAATGGTTGAAATCTGGTCAGTTCAAGAACTAGTCTAAGCTTCCGTAGATATAAACATAAACAAGTTCTGTCAAAACTGAAAGTGCCACAGTTTTTACAAAGTTAATAGAAGAGTCATGGTTGATGGACAGACGACAGACAAATTATCACGACATAATTATGCCCTATCAGCAAGTAGAACTAAAAACATTATAAAATCGTCCTCTTAACTTTCCACCTTGGGCATAGGAGATTGTATTCATTCAACCAAAGACACCAAGTAATATTCATTTATTCTACCTTACTTAAACGAATAAAGACTCAGAACAAAAATTAACTGCTCACCTGTAAATTAAGTGAGCTTGACAGGGTGTCGAATGCCTCTCGGAGTTTTGAACATGCATGTTGACCACTAAATATCACCTGACTTTTCTTCTGTCGCGCTTCCTCTTCCTTCAGGTCTCTCGACTCCTTTTGCTTCTTTGATGCAGCTGCCTGGGACTCCTCAAATGTGAATGCTTTCATTGACTGAATTTTGTTGCCCTGTAATTAAAAAAAAAAAGTATTGTTTGTTTTATTGTAGATTTGGTAACCATGCAGGTTTACCTACGTAAATATCTCCGCTATCTATTTTTTAATGGGGTTCAACATCTATTTCAATACATTTTAGCCACTTTCCTCTGTGCTGCTGGTTATCAAATACAAATAATCAAAATAAAATGGCATTGTTATAAAATATTTTAAATGGACCAAGCTTGAAAGTGTTTGAGACACACCAGACTTGAACCAATGACCTCACCAATGAGAGACATTGCTCTAAACAAATAAGCCATGGAGAATCCCCTTATGGTTATCTAACAAGTATGTACGTTTTATGGAGAGTTAAAAAAAAAATGAGGACAAATGTACTCAATTTAAAAGTCATAAACAACAGATATGAAGCTGGGCCAAGTTAGCTCGGTCAGTAGCGTATCTCGACTATCAATTCAGGGGCTGTCGAGTTTGAATTTCTATCTGGCAACAGTCTCTGTGATGAGTGATGTGACATTGGGTCTTATTGTCATTTATCTCTCAAAGAAAAGCTGGGATCAGTTAGCTCAATCGATAGCACATCTGGCCATCAATCCAGGGATTGCAAGTTCGAATCCCCACCCATTCACAGTTTCCTTGATGATAGATAAATGATATTGCGTCTCAAACAAACAAAACAACAGATATATGATGATCACATTGCATTTAAAAGAAAAGTAATAAATTAAGTGATGTAACAACATCGGAAAGTAAACAGTAATCTACATATTTCTTTTGCTTACTTGGTCATCTTTCTCTGTGTGCAACATTTTACCAATCTCATTAACAAAGTCCATGATCTCGCAGGTCAGCATGTTTAGCTGGAAAACATAAAAATGTTATTTTAAACAATAAGATATGGTGGTTAGGCATTATTCAACAGCTATCTGGGTTGTTATTCAACATGGTGGTAAGGCATTATTCAACAGCTATCTGGGTTGATATTCAACACAGTAGTTAGGCATTATTCAACAGCTATCTGAGTTGACATTCAACACGGTGGTAAGGCATTATTCAACAACTATCTGAGTTGATATTCAACACGGTGGTTAGGCATTATTCAGCAGCTATCTGGGTTGATATTCAACATGGTGGTTAGGCATTACTCAACAGCTATCTGGTTGATATTCAACATGGTGGTTAGGCATTATTCAATAGCTATCTGGGTTGACATTTAACACAGTGGTTAGGCATTACTCAACAGCTATCTGGTTGATATTCAATATGGTGGTTAGGCATTATTCAACAGCTATCTGCGTTGATATTCAACATGGTGGTTAGGCATTACTCAACAGCTATCTGGGTTGATATTCAATACAGTGGTTAGGCATTACTCAACCGCTATCTGGGTTGATATTCAATACAGTGGTTAGGCATTATTCAACAGCTATCTGGGTTGATATTCAACACAGTGGTTAGGCATTATTCAACAGCTATCTGGGTTGATATTCAACACAGTGGTTAGGCATTATTCAACAGCTTTCTGGGTTGACATTCAACACAGTGGTTAGGCATTACTCAACAGCTATCTGGGTTGACATTTAACATGGTGGTTAGACATTATTCAACAGCTATCTGGGTTGACATTCAACATGGATAGGCATTATTCAACAGCTATCTGGGTTGACATTCAACATGGTTAGGCATTACTCAACAGCTATCTGGGTTGATATTCAACATGGTGGTTAGGCATTATTCAACAGCTCTCTGGGTTGACATTCAACATGGTTAGGCATTATTTAACAGCTATCTGGACTGGCATTCAACACAGTGGTTAGTCATTATTCAACAGCTATCTGGGTTGACATTTAACATGGTGGTTAGACATTACTCAACAGCTATCTGGGCTGGCATTCAACACAGTGGTTAGTCATTATTCAACAGCTATCTGGGTTGACATTTAACATGGTGGTTAGGCATTACTCAACAGCTATCTGGGTTGTCATTCAACATGGTTAGGCATTATTCAACAGCTATCTTGGTTAACATTCAACATGGTTAGGCATTATTCAACTTCTGTCTGGGATGACATTTAACATGGTTAGGCATTACTCAACAGCTATCTGGGTTGACATTTAACATGGTTAGGCATTACTCAACATCTGTCTGGGTTGACATTTAACATGGTTAGGCATTATTCAACAGATATCTAGGTTGACATTTAACATGGTTAGGCATTATTCAACAGCTATCTGGGTTGACATTTAACATGGTTAGGCTGGGTTGACATTTAACATGGTTAGGCATTATTCAACAGCTATCTGGGTTGACATTTAACATGGTTAGGCATTATTCAACAGATATCTAGGTTGACATCTAACATGGTTAGGCATTATTCAACAGCTATCTGGGTTGACATTTAACATGGCTAGGCATTACTCAACAGCTATCTGGGTTGACATTTAACATTGTTAGGCATTATTCAACAGCTCTCTGGGTTGACATTAAACATGGTTAGGCATTATTCAACAGCTATCTGGGTTGACATTTAACATGGTTAGGCATTATTCAACAGCTCTCTGGGTTGACATTTAACATGGTTAGGCATTATTCAACAGCTATCTGGGTTGACATTTAACATGGTTAGGCATTATTCAACAGATATCTAGGTTGACATTTAACATGGTTAGGCATTATTCAACAGCTATCTGGGTTGACATTTAACATGGTTAGGCATTATTCAACAGCTCTCTGGGTTGACATTAAACATGGTTAGGCATTATTCATCAGCTATCTGGGTTGACATTTAACATGGTTAGGCATTACTCAACAGCTATCTGGGTTGACATTTAACATGGTTAGGCATTATTCAACAGATATCTAGGTTGACATTTAACATGGTTAGGCATTATTCAACAGGTATCTAGGTTGACATTTAACATGGTTAGGCATTATTCAACAGCTATCTGAGTTGACATTTAACATGGTTAGGCATTACTCAACAGCTATCTGGGTTGACATTTAACATGGTTAGTCATTATTCAACAGCTATCTGGGTTGACATTTAACATGGTTAGGCATAATTCAACAGATATCTAGGTTGACATTTAACATGGTTAGGCATTATTCAACAGCTATCTCGGTTGACATTTAACATGGTTAGGCATTACTCAACAGCTATCTGTGTTGAGATTCATCATAGTGGTTAGGCATTACTCAACAGCTATTTGTGTTGACACTTAACATAGTGGTTAGGCATTACTCAACAGCTGTCTGGGTTGATATTCAACACAGTGGTTAGGCATTACTCAACAGCTATCTGGGTTGATATTCAACACAGTGGTTAGGCATTACTCAACAGCTATCTGGGTTGATATTCAACACAGTGGTTAGGCATTACTCAACAGCTATCTGGGCTGACATTAAACATGGTGGTTAGACGATATTAAACAGTGATCTGGGCTGGCATTCAACATGGTAGTTAGGCTTTACTCAACAGCTATCTGGATTGATATTCAACATGGTGGTTAGGCATTACGCAACAGCTATCTGGATTGATATTCAACATGGTGGTTAGGCATTACGCAACAGCTATCTGGATTGATATTCAACATGGTGGTTAGGCATTATTCAACAGCTATCTGGATTGATATTCAACATGGTGGTTAGGCATTACTCAACAGCTTTCTGGATTGATATTCAACATGGTGGTTATGCATTACTTAATAACTATTTTGGTTGACATTCAACTGGTTCATTAGGATGTTGCATTATTCAAAAGCTGATAATGAAATTTACCCAGGATACAGTTAATTTCCTTGCATACTGGATAAGAATATCTGCATTTTTACTGGTGATTTATATTTCTATCTCACCCCAGGTCCGAGATAAAATTCTGTGCTATGATGTTAGACTCATTTATTTATAATATATAATGTATAATATATAATTTTTTATAATGTAAATTATATAATTTAGCATCTTAAAAGGACTGTTGTAAAAAATATAATGATAAAATATATTAAAATAATTATTCAATATGTTTGGTATTCAAGAAAAAGAATCATTCATTGCTTTAACTGTTCAGATAAAAAAATCTGTCCCTTTAGATAACTGTTTTGAGGGAACTCAGCAGGGCCTCGTTCCCCTTGCAGAGCCTCATATCCCTCAGGATGTAATTTTCTATTCAAACCTCATGAGATAAAGTGAATCTGTAGCATTGCATTGTGGGTAAGTAAAAAATCTAACTAGAAGGTTAGAGATACATGCCTAAACTAGGCACAGCTAGTACTTTGGCCCCAGAATTGGATTTCTTATTTCTTATTTATTTATTTTTTAAAATTAGATCGAATTTTGTAGCATGACAGCAGAATTTTTTATGCATAAATTAAACCATAACTACCTGTATTTGACAATTCTTACCATAAACATAATGACATCATATTCAGATAAGGATATTTGGATTATAAACATTATATCATACTAATGACATCAGCATATACTTTTACCATGTCTATTTACCCATGTAAGAAAGGCAAGTAAGAGTACCAGTATCTCAAAACTGTACATGACCAGGGGTCATATTCACCAACCATTCTTGAAAATATTCTTAGATTTGAGCTTGAAAATCAAAATTTCAACCTTAGATATTAAGATTATCATGACATAACTGTTAGTGTTTATTCGATTATACACTAAGTGTCCCTACATACTTGTAAATTTTGGTCTCAAAAAATGGTCTCCAAGTGTATTTTTAATAATTCATCATAAAATTCTTTAACATATATTTCCATTACAGATACATATAGATCAATTTATATCAAATTTAAATACTTTGAAATACGCTTATATTATACAGATTTTGATACTTCTTCAGCATGAGCTGGGCCCGATTAGCTCAGTCAGTTACGCGTCTGACTATCAATCCAGGGGTCGTGAGTTTGAATCCCCCGAACAGCAACAATCTCCGTGATGATTGATATATGACATTGTGTCTCATTATCATTCGTCTCTCACCACTGATTTAAGTGGGAAAGTTATCAGTTACTTGGGGAGATGGGGTGTGCTCGAGTACTGGTTAATCCTAGGAAAAAGTGGTTAGGTTTACTGATCGTCTGTTAGCCCTCGATGGCATAAAAATGATGCTAAAAATTCAATCAATCAATCAATCTTCAGTATGAACAGAATGGAACCCCCTGGCTGATTGTATAACAATACACATATTAGTCAGATGTTATGTGTTACTCAAGTGTATCCTAATGATGTAATGTTATTAAATCATACTTTTCCTTGGAGATCTCCAGCCTGATACAATTTAAGTTCTCGACTCTGTTTCGATGTAAAACCAGGGAACTGCTCTTCAATCTCCCTTTCTAATGGAATCCTCTCAATGGGCGGCAATTTACTTTTGTTCTCTGATGTTTGAGACTGTTTAAAGAAAGAGTAAAAAAGAGATGATTGAATCTGTATATCATATGTGACCCTCACCCTCGTGATAGCATAACAGATGACTGGGTCCTGTAGGGGGTAGGCCAAAGAGCCTTAGGATCTAGGTCTGCTATTAAATAAATCAGATGAAAATCAGTTTTTCTATAAATAGTAACAGTGGCCATGAACATTGACCTAATAATCCAAAATCACTTACCTATCAAAAGAAACAACCCTCCAAAGTTTTGAGTCCCAAACCAAGATGGTTCCCAAATTATTAGTCAGAAACTGAATTTTTTTTTATAAACAGCTATTATTACTATGACTACTGACGTACCAACCCCATTATAAATAGTGGTCATCTACACACTACCCTCCAAAGTTTGTGACATAATGACAAAACAATTTTCATTCAGAAACTACTTTTCTATAAATAGCCACTGTGACCTTGACCTCAAAATAAATAAAGGTAGTCTACTTACCAAGATACACTTCAATAAAAACATAAGGACTGCAGGATTAGGCAGTATTGAGTCATTATCCAGAAACTGATTTTCTATAAATAGTCAGTGACCTTGACCTTCAACATAAAAGTCTCAAAAATAAATAGGGGTCGTCAAACTTCATCAATATTTTGACTCCGACTCAAAATGTAAAAAAATCTAAGATTCAAATAACATCAAAGCAAATAACTATATTTATTTGCAGAATCAAGCAGTTTAAATGATTATTAAACAAAAAAATGTTACAGGTTAACCTTAATGACCCATAAGTGCATGTTTACAGGGTTTTACAAAAATGTAATGTTTCTTAGACTCAAATTATTGATGAATTTAGGCCCTGATCTGCCATATTGGTTACATGTTGATAACTATGGTTCATCTTAGAGTGAGTGTACATGAAGAGGTGAAGATCATCAAGCAGTATGGACCTGAACCTAAATTCATCAATATTTTGAGTCCAAGATTTAGACTCAGACTCAAATTTTCAAACAGTTAATATCCAAATAGCATCTACCAGTATTAAACAAGCAAATTACTATATTTAGTAGCCAAAACAAGCAGTTTTAATGATTATTTAACAGAAAGTATTACATACCGTAATCACATTTTTTACCAATTAATTGTATGTTTACAGGGTTTTCAAAACTGTAAGATTTTGAGCCGGAGTTCGATTCTCAGACTCAAATAATTTACGAATTTTGGCCCCGATCTGGAAAGTAATACCATGGCTTCATTATTGTCAGAAACTGCAACTTTGATTCTGTTTAAAAGTTGTTTTTTTTTATTTTTTTTAATTTTCAGTTACCATAATTATACATTTTCACGTACAGCATATAGATCTACACAGATTTTTAATAAATAAATTCTGTTAAAAAAGTTACATCAATCTGTTTATTATCATAAGCACAGCATTAATTGGTCATTTTCTGTTTTGGCCATTGCATAGAAGTAAAAGGCTTGTGAAAATATGTATAAGTTAAAAGACTCCAAATGTACAGTTTAGTTCTAATTTAAGTCTGTTTTTACTCTTCCAGTTTGAAGAATGCATATTTATTTGACAATTTATTAAAATTTAAATAAAACATGGATTACTTTCAATTAGTTGGAACAGGAATCTGCTTACAAAACATTTGAAGACAGATAGTCATCTTTTTCTAATAAAGACCTTCAATAACATATGATGAAGTGGGGCAGTAGTCTAATGGATAGAGTGTTGGCTGCCAATGCCAGAGTTTGCGAGTATGATCCCCAGCTCGACTCGATGCCTCTCATACAACAACACTCAGTACACAGGAAGCAGACTCGAGAGCGGTTCAAATAATCTCTGAGCTTTCATCGCTAAAAGAAATTAATATAAACTAACATATGATGAGTTCTGCTCCGAATCAGAACAATCATTAAATTACATCAATGTACGTGCTTCTGGAAGTCACTCAAGTGACAAAGAGCGTTACTGAATACAAAACAATCGCCCAACTGTCCGGGACAAACTTGTACAAAATGAATTGTTTCCAAAATGTCTGAAGATTTAAACAGACCGCCTTCTGTAAGCATGACCTTTGATCGCACCATATCTGAATTAATTATGTACAACATAAACTAGAACACTTACTTTGTCTAGATATTTTGCTCTGACCTTCGGCTGTTTGGGTTTGGGCTTTACTACAACCTTTACCTCATCTGTTTTCTCCTCTGTTTTTTTGTTGTCTTTTTTGGCATCACCATCAGCTGACTTTTCTACCTTTTCTGGCTGAATTAAAACAGAAAAGCATTTTAAAAAAAAAAAAGCCTACAGGTCAATCAACTAATCTTTATGATTCTCCTTATAAATTTAAAATATACTGGTTAATATCTACTAGTATGTAATTTAGCTCTTGATATCTCTCCTCGGTAAATCACTAATTAAAAGTATATATATGTAGTGTTTATATTAATATACTGACCATCATAAATTTTGCTCTTTATGTTTGAGAGTTCAAAATATGCTAAATTGAATCATGTTTTATTTTGAAACTAAAACCAAAATTGTAGGTGAATATTTTGATTTCAACATTTTAATTTTTATATCAATGACCAAGATTGCCAAATTTTTTGACGTTCAGTATATTATAAGATAATCATGATAGCTTTAAACTGGTCACCTATGGCAACCATAGCTTCTCACAATGAAGATTGAATTGGAATTCCAGTTTGACTTTTTAAGTTTATATTAATTTATTTTAGCTTGATTGCGGCGAATGTTCAGAGCTTATAACAAACGCTTTGAGTCGGCTTCCTGGGTAGAACCAGTACTGAGTGTTGTTTTATGACATGCAATGGGTTGAGTTGGGAATCGAACCTGCAACCTCTGGCATGAGCGGCCGACACTATCCATTAATCTACTGCTCCCGTTTGACTTGTGAAGAACAACCTCAAGGGAATATTCATGCATATGCTGACTGTCCATCTGTCCGTCTATAAACAATTCTATCAACATAAAAATTAATATACTTGGGAAAGTCTATTGTTGTCAACCCAATAAATCATCATGTAAGTTGATGCTAGTCTTTTAACCCTTTACTCCATAGATACCAATTACAGAAGGCCTTTGAAAACAGTGCAGGAAGAGTTCAGA
The DNA here is from genome assembly GCA_029582155.1 of Panopea generosa. Taxonomy (NCBI): domain Eukaryota; kingdom Metazoa; phylum Mollusca; class Bivalvia; order Adapedonta; family Hiatellidae; genus Panopea; species Panopea generosa. Next base: position 64,896,581 of record CM055907.1, read on the forward strand.
TTGCTCGTAACGAGCAATCTGAACACTTCCTGCACTGTTTTCCACTCTGTCAGTTAATATAAACATAATTCACCCAATAATTCAAAAGCCTTCTATATAAGAGGTGTCCAAAGGCGTCTTTATGAAGTAAAGGGTTAAAAGCAGATAGCTGAATTTACCTGTTTATCTTTCACCTTTGGTTCTGAGCTTACGTCCATGTCCATTCTGAGGGCAGATATTTCCTTGTAAGCATCGCTCAGTTTCATTTCCGTATCGGCAAGACATTTTTTGAAGTAAGTACATCTATCTTGCCATTTTTGTACTTCCTTCTTCAGCTCTTCGATTTCTTCCTGGAATGTAAATACACGTGTAGTTTGATCATTGTATTCATAAGCAGAGAACTTGTATAGCTGCGATACCATTTAACGTAAAGTTTAATTGTCTAAAAACTCACAATACCATTTAATGTAATGATACTAACAAAACCATTTAATGTAATGTTTAATTGACATAATTGAAAGGTAATAATTTATCAAAATTTTTCAAAATTGTAAAACTGGCAAAAAATTTTTTTTGCAATATATTGTGCTGAGACAGACTCCATATTGCCAAAAGAATATTTATTTAAACATGCCAAAATAACACATAAAAAAGGTATTTCCTAATACACACATAGGTTAGAATAAAATAGATTTCCCGCTTAAAATTGCAAAATATTTTGTGATATATTGAATGAGTCATGTAATTTCATATTGTTTTCAATTTTTGATCCATTATACAGGTTTAATTGTAGTAAAATTGTTTCATTTGAATGATGATGTGAAGGTAATCAAGCAGTAAGTGCTGTCTATTTTTTTGTTTCAAGTTAACTACTCCAATTTAAATTATGATTCTGTCATGTTTTGGTGTATTTTACCTACCAGACCATTCAGATTTTATTTATTAATGATAATGAGAAGCCTTTTATCCATTTTAATACATTTTTTTTATATTTCAAGACATGTATAGTATTTTTCCTGATATATTCCCTTTAATGTTCTATAGTAAGTTATTAATTTTCAAATGTAACATTACCAAAATAATTGTTTAACAAAATATATATATTTTAACATTTCAATCAATTATATAAATGTTTAAAAAATGTTGTTGTTGTTGTATGGTGTTTAGTGTCCCTTTCAACAATTTATCAGTCATATCGCGACGGTGTCTACTTGAGACAGTATTCTAAGCGCTGTCACACTGGAGTATCATGCCGCAGACACATGGTATGATACCCCACCCAGTCACATTATACTGACACCGGGCCGACCAGACCTAGAACTCTCCTCTAAATGCTGAGCATCAAGCGAGGAAGCTTCTAGTACCATTTTTAAAGTCTTTGGTATGACCCGGCGGGGGACTGAACCAACGACTTTCCGCATGCGAGGCGGACACTCTACCATTAGACCATGACGCGGTCTTTAAAAAATGTTCATATTGTAATTGTCCTGTGAAATAACTATTGTTATAATTTGCTGATATGTTTGTTAGCATGTATACTAAACAGAAAAGAGAACCTGCCACCTGACATTGTTATGTACCTGACATTTTATGTATTTTTTCAAAAGATATCGAAGCAATTTCCTTGAAATTTGGACATGAAAAAGAAAAAACATGGCCATGCAAAATCAATACATAATTATCTGTTTGTGTCGGATGGGAATTTTGATAACGCTGTTTAACCCTTTACTCCATAGATACGCGTTTTGACACACCAATCACAGAAGGCCTTTGAAAACAGTGCAGGAAGAATTCAGATTGCTCGTAATTGCAATCTGAACACTTCCTGCACTGTTTTCCACTCTGTCAGTTAATATAAATATAATTTACCCGATAATTCAAAAGCCTCCTATATTAGATGTGTCAAAAAGCATCTATATTAAGTGTTCAAAGTTGTCTATATGAAGTAAAGGGTTAATAATTTGACAAAAATATTAAAAATACAAAAATGGCTGGTTAGCTGTTCCATTCAGTATACATTACAGATAATACATGACCACATGGATGATTGGTTCAATGAAATGTGTTTCCTGTTGAGATAAAGGCATTAAAATGCTTTATTAAATGTGCTATGATCCGGCACTGTATTTTTCATGTGGGTAGACAGGCAGGTAATTTATTTTGGCCAGGTTTTGGTTTTTAAACAAAAAAAAGGTTCATAAACCATGGGGGTGGGAGGGAAGGAATCAACACTTTAAAAGTCAATAAAAAGTTTGGGTAGCTGCAACATGAGTTGGTTGGTAGGGGAACGTTTTAGATGCTCCTCTCACAGACTAAATATTGAAATTGGTCGACATTTTAACATTGAAAGAGAAAATAGAATATGCTTATTTTGTTTCTTAAATTCCAATATAATGGTGATAGAAAACGAATACCATGTATTTTTTAATTGTTCTAAGTATAATCATGTTAGAGAAACACATCTGTATAGTTGGTATATAGGATATTCAGAACATACAGATTTTTATTGATTGCTTCAAAGTGAGAATCCAGAGACTATTAGAAAAATTGCTCTTTTTATAACAAAGCTGTTTGAAATTATAGATGAAACATAGTTCCACATTATATACTGTACTGGTTTTCAGACACTTCAAGTGTATATTTAATATATTGTAACACAACTTTGTAAAACATCAATGATCAACAATTATTGTTGTATTTTGGGCCGGAAGCCTTTATTTACTCAATAAAACATCTTGTATCTTGTATCTTAGAACAGCAAACAAACAAACACACTGTATAGCTGGAACATTATTGCAAGCTGATCTCTTGCTTGCATATTAAAGAATACAGCAAGTGTATTTGTCCTTTGGATAAAAAGTTAGTGTCAATTTTTTATAAAAGCTGGAAAATTACTTAGACGATGACTTTGACGATTATTAATTAACTATTACGTACTTGAGATCATAAGAAGGATCGTGTAGTATTCATATGGTGAGGAGCATTAAACTGAGCGATATGAACAGAAACTGGGCCAATACGATGAAGCAAGGCCAATAGGAAATCCAAGTTTTTTTTATTGGTTTGGATTCTCAACCAATATGAAAACCAAGTGTTTTGATAATTAAGATGCTCAGCCAATATGGGGGTCATTGTTTAATGTTTTATTGCAACGCCATCATGAAAACATCAATTCTTAAAATCACATGACTTTATTTCACTCTAAATAAAGATCAACATTGTTTAATTATTTACCGTTATTCTCGTTATTATGTGTTCATGTAATTAATAGAAAGGTTCATTTTTTACACAGTATTGTTCAAGCAGAGACTAAAACAGGGTAAGCGTTCATTACAAAAAATGTCATTAAGTGAATTGATATTGACCTTGATACTGGGCCTCTAACGGCCATATTGGCATTTTGCGTACAGCCTCTGGCCAAATTAATGACAGTCCTTGACATAATATCAAGTATATATGAATTCAAAATGTTCAAAACATATCCTAAGATGAACATCTAGTAAAGAAACTATTTTCATGTTTCACATTTATCTTTTTCATCTGTAATTCAATGAGACACCAGTCGGATATATTTATATATTGAGTCATGTTTTAATTTAACTTTAACCAGACTTATACTTTTGTTTTATACAATACAAGAGCAATATGAACACATACGTCTATCTCTTTCTCCGGTACGTGGCATTTACAATGTTCACACTTGTGTCCGTCTCCAGCTGCAGGAATGATGGTACCAGCCGCTCTGTGAAACAATAGAAAAACACATCACAATATAATGAGTCAAAGTGAAGTGAAATATATTAAAACTGCAATTGGCTTATTTTTTTAATGTTATAGTACATCTTGTCCTTTTGGGTTTCTCAGAGAGTATAACATGCTTATTCCAGGTATTTAGATTTCCAGATATTTAATTTTGACAGACTGTAATTTTCAAGGTATTTAATTGTGGTATTAGTATTTTGCAGGTACATCAATTTCTAGGTAATTAATTATGACAGCCTGTAACAGCTTGGTCCAAAAACATAAAGAAAGTTTTCTTCAACCAATTAAACTGGATATTCCAATCAGAGATAAATGAGTGTTGGCCTATCAAAAACTACACCCAGTGTGGGATCTACCTGGGAAATGAACTCTTGAGAGTAACTCACAAAAGCTCTGAGCTTATTTCGACATCAAGTTAAAATAAGTAAGTGTAAAATACGGTGTTCCGTTAGGGCTATCGCTTTGTCAACAAGCATACACGATGCCACGATAGCACGATGACACAATGGTGATGACACAATAGTATGATAGCACGATGGTGATGGTACGATGACACAATGGTGATGACACGATAGCACGATGACGATGACGCGATGACACAATGGCACGATGGTGATGAAGCGATGCCACGACAGCACGATGACGATGACGATGACGCGACAGTACATCGCGTCATCGTCATCGTGTCATTGCACCATCTCCATCGTGCTATCATACTATCGTGCCATCACCATCGTGTCATCGTGCTATCGTAGCATCGCCTTCCTGCATTTATGTGGGATTATTATAATAGTATAGGAAGTGATAGTTATGTCTATATATTAAAATTTGTACATGTTAGTCATTCAACTCGTTTTGTGTTTATGTGTTTAATTATGCATATTACTGCAACATTGTAGTTTGATGAGAAACTGTGTATAGCCTTCTTCTCTTCTTCTCCTTCTTTTTCTCCTTCTTCTTCTTCTATAACTAGAAATCTATTTATTACTATAAAATCAATGGGAACGCTTACCCGTGTACTTTATTTTAACACGACAATGAATATATATATAAATTTAAAGAATTCAGTATTGTTTGAGTGTATTAATTAATTTTAAATAATTAATTTATTATCTCTCCCATATATATATATACATGTATATAATAAAATAATTAATGTATCTAAATGAATTCCAGAGTTTTTGCAGTGAATTACTTAATAAAATATCCATATTGAAATAGTGATATGATTATAAATGATGTTGCTGCTGTTTCCTGTCATAATATAAACCGATGTGGTGGTCTAGTTGTCTAGAAAGTCTTGGGTTCGGCATGATACCCAACATGTGCACTGAACAGTTGTTGAAAATGACAATAAACACTCAACAATACAATACAATGTACATGTATTAAAATATCACTTGAACACAGAACTTGTTCACTCTTCTCTTACCATTTGATTGTTGAGTTGAGTATTTAGCGTAATTGTTATGCCATCGAGAGCTAACAGACGATCAGAGGGTCGTGGATTTGATCCTCCGCCACCGTTATGTGTGAGACGGACACTATATCCGTATATGCTTAGTACTGTTTCTACCCAGGAAAACACTGAATGTGATTTGTTATAATAACTTGTGTCACAATCAAAGTGAAATAAATACATTTAAGGTAGTCGTTAACAGACGATCAGGTAAACTCATTTGCGCAACTAACTGATATCCCGTTTGAAACGGTATAAGAAATAATCAATTTGGATGACTTGTCTTTTGATTGGACGAGTTGTCTTTAAATAGGGGACAAATTGTATCGAAACTTGTCTCTAAATGTGGGACGAGTTGACTTTGGGACGACTTGTCCATAACTCTTTTGAAACAGTGGTGAGAGACGAATGACAATGAGACCGATAGTCATTCATCAGTTATCACGGAGAATGTGTTGTAGATTACTGGCGGGTATTCAAACGCATGGCACCTGAATTGACAGTCAGACATGCTACCAACTGATCGAACAGGGCCCGTCTTTACCATTTATGACCAATCCACTTCAGTGCTCACTACATGAAATTAAAATATTATTTTACATGAAGCAAAGATTTACTTTTTATTTACTACACATATGAGTTAAGTTTGATAATATGTGGATATCATTATGGGGTCTTATGTCATTTTTAACACATAACATAATCATCAATGGTATATCTAGTGGTACTGTTGGAGGAATGCATCAAAATAAATCTGAGTAAAAACACGGTTCTTCTACAAGACATTGTGGTCATTGGACGGCAGTGCCTTGGATCACTCGACCAAGGAGGACCCAATTTATTGATAAAATAGTGGACATTGGAATAATGTCGTTCCATTAAATTGAACTAAAAAGATCATTGAAACTATAATGATAAAGTTTGTTTATACTATTCTTTGTAAATGGGATAGATGCTTTCTAACTGTCGAGTAAGTAAACCGAGTATCGAGTAAGGACAGTCGAGTTAGGAGATCGAATGTCGAGTAAGAAAATAAAATGTCGAGTAAGAAAGTCAACTGTCAAGTAAGAAAATATTGAAAGACGAGTAAAAAAGTCGATTGTCGAGTAACAAAGTCAAGTGTCGAGCAAGAAAGTCAAAATACTTATATATATGTAAAGTTTATTGGCCTAATGATTATTTAAATCAGCATGGTCACAAGTCATTATGAAAATAAACTATTCAAAAAGGTCAAATATTTTAAAAAAAAAAAAGTTTTATAAAAAAAAATGATGTTGTTTTACTGCTTTTTATTACAAAAACAACACTTAGCAGTAAATTAAACTATTTTACATAAAGAGACACTGATAAGCAATGAATGTTATACCCATGATGGGGTACCAAGACAGAGACAGGCACAGAGACAGAGACAGAGACCTAATATATCCGTTAAATTGGCCAGAGTTTGTTTACAAAACAAATTCTCTGCTGTTGGTATAACCCAAAATAATTCAAATAAATAACTGAGTTTTTCATCTATATGACATTAATTTAAAAACAAAATAAATATTGTTAAATGTGAGGTAGATTTTTTGTTGAAAACCATGAACGTTTCTTCCTTATTTTGAACCCACATAACAGTGACAGAGAACATGACAGAGAAAACTGCAGACTTCTCCTACAAAAAAGTAAGGTATGTGAAACAGGTGTTTCTTTAATATGTTCAGTTGGAATTTAAGTAGGAGGTCTAACTTTTGGGTTTAAAAAATGAGTGTCGAGTTGAAAGTCAAATGCTGAGTGTCATGTAAGAAAATTGAGTGTTGATTAACAAAGTCGAGTGTCGAGTCAGAATATAGAAATACATCATGAGGATTCTTGTATAATAGAGAAATCTCACCCTCTGGGTGACAAGACTCTGCCAAGTCCCCAGCACCAATTTTGACCCACAGATCACGTAAAGCGCATCGACTGAAATATGAGGATGTAGTTCCGCAAGAATTGCAATATACAATACACAGAAATTTTGCTAAGTGTAAAGGCAATAAAACTGCATGGAATAAAGTCTGTCACCTGAAAACTACATGGAAGTAATTCACATGTAACAGTTGTTGATGGACCGACTGACAAACCAACCGCCAAACAGATGGGCGGACGAATGGACTGACGTTCTCATGAGAGTGATGTTATGAGGTTAGGTCTTTATCTCTTATAAAGACATATTTTTATTTCATAAAACAAAACAAAACCTCGTTTCTTCCTAACCCAAATGTCACAAACCTTGAGAACTAGTCTTATTGTTACTAATAAGAAATGAAAATTGGTAAAAAAAAAGAAAAATGCGTTAAATAATGGAATTAACCCCACAATAGCATTCTGTACAGATATGACATTGTGGGGTTAATGTTTTAACCCCAGTTAATGTTTTAACCCAGCAAACTCAACTGAACCCGACAATGGCAGTCTTTACTCACAAATAATTCCTTAACACAGACAGAGAGACAGACAGACGGACGGATGGACGGACGGACGGAAGTTCTTGTGGAAGTGATGTTGTGGGGTGAGGTTTTGATATGTTATGAAACATCTTTTTTTTCATAAAACAAAACAAAAACTATTTTCTTTCTAACCCTAATATCACAAACCTTGAGATCCAACCCTAATGACACTAAAAAAGAATGAAAAAAGGTGAAAAAAAAGTAAAAGAAAAATGTGAAGAAAATTAAATTAACCCCACAATGCCATTTGCACGGGAATTCGCACTTGTGGGGTGAACATTGCACCCCACAAGTACCAAAAAACCCCACAAGTCCATTCTGTACTGGCAACTCAACCCACAAGTGCTGCTCCAGACGTACGGACAGACAGACAGATGGACAGATGGACATACAGACAGACAGACAGACAGACATGTTAGTAAAGAGCAGAACAGAGCATATTTTTATTCATTATAACTTGAACATGTTCAATTCATCGTTGTCATTAATATAGTAGATAAAGTGAGAGAGAGAACTAGAGAGAAAAATAGAGAGAGCGATAGAGAGAGCGAGAGAGAGAGAGGTAGAGAGAGAGAGAGAGAGAGAGAGAAAGAGAGAGAGAGAGAAAGAGAGTGTGTGTGCGTGCGTTCGTGCATGAATGCGTGCGTATGTGTGTAAGCCAAATTTGAGATGGTCGTGTAGCAGGTAACTACTAATTCATGTTTAAAGCGTATACCTTCACAATTTTCTACAGTGACCAAAATTTAACATTGGTTAAATACTAATTTACAAACAAGAGTACTTTAATTGTAAGTAATATGATGTTGAATAGGGTATTTTGGTAATGAAACAAGAAAGTGAATTACGTGACAAAATGTATTGTGATATACTATTTATTACATGCATGGCAACTTGAATCTGATTAGTGTTCCAACTATGATGTCGCTTCAGTCCATATCTCCGCAAGTGACATTTCAACTAATGGTAACTGATGGAAAAAGAACAACAATGAAATGATGACAACAATGACTTTCCAGTGCAATTTGGTCGAGCTGTATTTCTCTTCATGTTTTCATTTTTTTAATGGGATTTAATGCCATTTTCAGCACCTGATAAAGTATATATGACATATCAGGTTTTATTGGTGGCTGAAAACCTCAAAATCAATCTGAGTAGAACTACCATCCTTTCGCTAATAACCGGCAAACATTTTAACATAGAGGTTCTGGACCGAGCGGGGCTTTCTGGGTGTGTGATATAGCCCGCATTTATATACAGCATATGCTTTTGTCGTATAAACAATACATATTCAGTTGGATTTTTTTAAAAAATCGAACCCACAACCTCCAAGTCAAACATATTTAAAAAATACATATAACACGTTATGAAATGATACGAATGTAAAGGAAAAGAAGGAAAACTAAACCCAAAACAGATGTAGTCGTATAAGTAAAAGTGTCAACTCTACACACCAATATGCCACGCATCGGTATTATATACACCAACTATTTTATCATTTAAGATTTGTCTGTTGTTCAATTTTTTGTAAATCTGTCGAAATTACTATAATCATAATGTGTACCTTCTCAATGATTTGTCATTCACGTAATAACATATTTGCACGCGTAAATAGCTCACTTTCAGTGATTATAATATGAAAAGAAAAAAACAGATTGTTTATCTGATAAAAATTCCCTTTTTAGTGCTCAGCTGCATTTTGTATCTCCGGGTATGTTTAAACGAACACATATTAACCCCGAATACTTGAACCCATGATGTCTTCCATTATTTACTTTTTTGCGCATGTCTTACAGGAAGGCGATGCCACGATAACACGATGACACGATGGTGATGACACGATAGTACGATAGCACGATGGTGATGGTACGATGACACGATGGCGATGTTCTATCGCGTCATCGTGCTGTCGTGGCATCGCTTCATCACCATCATGTCATCGTGTCATCGCGTCATTGTCATCGTGCTATCGTGTCATCACCATCGTGTCATCGTACCATCACCATCGTGCTATCGTTCTATCGTGTCATCACCATCGTGTTATCATGCTATCGTGGCATCGCGTATGCTTGTTAAAAAAGCCATAGCACGATGGCCCTAACAGAACACCGTAGTAAAACAATAATAATTGAGAACACAATAAAAACAGAAAATCTTACATGGACTGTCTTTTTTCCTGTCTCATCCTTCGGATATCTTTGATAAGTTTTTCATTCTCATTTTCCATGTTTGATATATACTCTTTCTGTTTAAGGGGAGAGAACATAACAGTATCATGTATATATATAGAGATTAGACTAGGACCATGTTTGATATATACTCTTTCAGTTTAAGGGGAGAGAACATAACAGTATCATGTGTATATATAGATTAGATTTAAACATGTTTAATATATACTATTTCTGTTTAAGGGGAGAGAACATACAGTATCATTTATATATATAGATTATATTAAAACATGTTTAATATATACTATTTCTGTTTAAGGGGAGAGAACACAACAGTATCATGTATATATATAGATTAGACTAGGACCATGTTTGATATATACTCTTTCTGTTTAAGGGGAGAGAACATAACAGTATCATGTATATATAAAGATTAGACTAGGACCATGTTTGATATATACTCTTTCTGTTTAAGGGGAGAAAACATAACAGTATCATTTATATATATAGATTAGACTTGGACCATGTTTGATATATACTCTTTCTGTTTAAGGGGAGAGAACATAACAGTATCATGTATAAATATAGATCAGACTAGAACCATGTTTGATATATACTCTTTCTGTTTAAGGGGAGAGAACATAACAGTATCATGTATAAATATAGATTAGACTAGGACCATGTTTGATATATACTCTTTCTGTTTAAGGGGAGAAAACATAACAGTATCATTTATATATATAGATTAGACTTGGACCATGTTTGATATATACTCTTTCTGTTTAAGGAGAGAGAACTTTAGTATCATGTATATATATAGATTAGACTAGGACCATGTTTGATATATACTCTTTCTGTTTAAGGGGAGAGAACATAACAGTATCATGTATATATATAGATTAGACTAGGACCATGTTTGATATATACTCTTTCTGTTTAAGGGGAGAGAACATAACAGTATCATGTATATATATATATAGATTAGACTAGGACCATGTTTGATATATACTCTTTCTGTTTAAGGGGAGAGAACATAACAGTATCATGTATAAATATAGATCAGACTAGAACCATGTTTGATATATACTCTTTCTGTTTAAGGGGAGAGAACATAACAGTATCATGTATAAATATAGATCAGACTAGAACCATGTTTGATATATACTCTTTCTGTTTAAGGGGAGAGAACATAACAGTATCATGTATAAATATAGATTAGACTAGGACCATGTTTGATATATACTCTTTCTGTTTAAGGGGAGAAAACATAACAGTATCATTTATATATATAGATTAGACTTGGACCATGTTTGATATATACTCTTTCTGTTTAAGGAGAGAGAACTTTAGTATCATGTATATATATAGATTAGACTAGGACCATGTTTGATATATACTCTTTCTGTTTAAGGGGAGAGAACATAACAGTATCATGTATATATATAGATTAGACTAGGACCATGTTTGATATATACTCTTTCTGTTTAAGGGGAGAGAACATAACAGTATCATGTATATATATATATAGATTAGACTAGGACCATGTTTGATATATACTCTTTCTGTTTAAGGGGAGAGAACATAACAGTATCATGTATATATATAGATTAGACTAGGACCATGTTTGATATATACTCTTTCTGTTTAAGGAGAGAACATAACAGTATCATGTATATATATAGATTAGACTAGGACCATGTTTGATATATACTCTTTCTGTTTAAGGGGAGAGAACATAGCAGTATCATGTATAAATATAGATCAGACTAGAACCATGTTTGATATATACTCTTTCTGTTTAAGGGGAGAGAACATAACAGTATCATGTATAAATATAGATTAGACTAGGACCATGTTTGATATATACTCTTTCTGTTTAAGGGGAGAAAACATAACAGTATCATTTATATATATAGATTAGACTTGGACCATGTTTGATATATACTCTTTCTGTTTAAGGAGAGAGAACTTTAGTATCATGTATATATATAGATTAGACTAGGACCATGTTTGATATATACTCTTTCTGTTTAAGGGGAGAGAACAGAACAGTATCATGTATATATATAGATTAGACTAGGACCATGTTTGATATATACTCTTTCTGTTTAAGGGGAGAGAACATAACAGTATCATGTATATATATATATAGATTAGACTAGGACCATGTTTGATATATACTCTTTCTGTTTAAGGGGAGAGAACATAACAGTATCATGTATATATATAGATTACACTAGGACCATGTTTGATATATACTCTTTATGTTTAAGGGGAGAGAACATAACAGTATCATGTATATATATAGATTAAACTAGGACCATGTTTGATATATACTCTTTCTGTTTAAGGGGAGAGAACATAACAGTATCATGTATATATATAGATTAGACTAGGACCATGTTTGATATATACTCTTTCTGTTTAAGGGGAGAGAACATAACAGTATCATGTATATATATAGATCAGACTAGGACCATGTTTGATATATACTCTTTCTGTTTAAGGGGAGAGAACATTACAGTATCATGTATATATATAGATTAAACTAGAACCATGTTTGATATATACTCTTTCTATTTAAGGGGAGAGAACATAACAGTATTATGTATATATATAGATCAGACTAGAACCATGTTTGATATATACTCTTTTTGTTTAATGGGAGAGAACATAAAAGTATCATGTATATATTAGACTAGGACCATGTTTGATATAATCTTTCTGTTTAAGGGGAGAGAACATAACAGTATCATGTATATATATAGACTAGACTAGGACCATGTTTGATATAATCTTTCTGTTTAATGGGAGAGAACATAAAAGTATCATTTATATATATAGATTAGACTAGGACCATGTTTGATATAATCTTTCTGTTTAAGGGGAGAGAACATAACAGTATCATGTATATATTTAGATTAGACTTGGACCATGTTTGATATATACTCTTTCTGTTTAAGAGGAGAGAACATAACAGTATCATGTATATATATAGATCAGACTAGGACCATGTTTGATATATACTCTTTCTGTTTAAGGGGAGAGAACATAACAGTATCATGTATATTTATAGATTAAATTAGAACCATGTTTGATATATACTCTTTCTATTTAAGGGGAGAGAACATAACAGTATTATGTATATATCAGGCCTTCTAAAATTCAAAAATGCAAATCGGTCCAGGTTTTTTTACTACCATAAGAATCGTACTTATTTTTAAAAAGATCACTATATGACATATGCATACCCCACCAACCATGTCAGCTGACCATGTATTTTCTCCGTTTATTCATTAATAGGGAACTATTTCAAGTTTATCTGTGTATTATTTATAACAAACTTTATCACATTGTGTGCATTTTAATGACTGACATATGTTTCCGCTTTACTGAATAATTTTCATTATATTAAAAACGCTCGATCGAACCGGAAGTGACGCAAGTTCCGGAAGCTGCATGAAATAATCACCGTGGAAACCAATGTAACAGTTCATTCAACTTTTTTATTTTTGATATGTGTTGTGCTGTAGCTAGCCACTATGTACAATTACCAAAACCAGCTCGTATATACTGTATAGTTATTTTTAAAACAAATGAAACAAACAAGTAACACTGCACATTTTATCAAATATTTTAAATGAAGCAAACAATATTCGGTCCGACCGGCCAACTTTGGCAAGCGGTATATCAAAGAAATTACGGACGCAAACACAATCTTTTGATGAACCGACAGAATGCTATGGGTCGCTGATCACACATTGAAGGCGTGCTACATAGCGATAGACTCTTCCGATAAACTCCCCCTAATATCATTAATGGTTTAGTCAAAATTGACATCATTTCGCACAGCAGGTGACAAAACAATCGGATTAATGGGTCAAATGATATTGCTGCAAGGCTTATTTCACAGGTCCGTATGGCATGGTAAGAGCAATTTATGAGAATTTATACTACCGATAGAAAATATCTAGACCGATTTTTTATTAAACTTTGAAAATATCTGGACCGATTTTTTATTAAACTTTGAAACGAAAATCGGTTTTGAACTTCAGAAATCGGTCCAAAAACCGAAAAACCAGCAATTTTAGAAAGCATGGTATATATATATATCAGACTAGAACCATGTTTGATATAATCTTTCTGTTTAAGGGGAGAGAACATAACAGTATCATATATATATATATAGACTAGACTTGGACCATGTTTGATATATACTCTTTCTGTTTAAGGGGAGAGAACATAACAGTATCATGTTTATATAGAGATCAGACTAGGACCATGTTTGATATATACTCTTTCTGTTTAAGGGGAGAGAATATAACAGTATCATTAATATATATATAGATCAGACTAGAACCATGTTTGATATATACACTTTCTGTATAAGGGGAGAGAACATAACTGTATCATGTATATATATAGATTAAACTAAAACCATGTTTGATATATACTCTTTCTATTCAAGGGGAGAGAACATAACAGTATTATGTATATATATATATACATATATATATATATATATATATATATATATATATATATCAGACTAGAACCATGTTTGATATATACACTTTTTGTATAAGGGGAGAGAACATAACAGTTTCATGTATATATATAGATCAGACTTGGACCATGTTTGATATATACTCTTTCTGTTTAAGGGGAGAGAACTTTAGTATCATGTATATATATAGATCAGACTAGAACCATGTTTGATATATACTCTTTCTGTTTAATGGGAGAGAACATAACAGTATCATGTATATATATAGATCAGACTAGGACCATGTTTGATATATACTCTTTTTGTTTAAGGGGAGAGAATATAACAGTATCATTAATATATATATAGATCAGACTAGAACCATGTTTGATATATACACTTTCTGTATAAGGGGAGAGAACATAACTGTATCATGTATATATATAGATTAAACTAGAACCATGTTTGATATGTACTCTTTCTATTCAAGGGGAGAGAACATAACAGTATTATGTATATATATATATATATATATATATATATATATATATATATATATATATATATATATATATATATATATATCCGACTAGGACCATGTTTGATATATACAGTTTCTGTATAAGGGGAGAGAACATAACAGTATCATGTATATATATAGATTAGACTTGGACCATGTTTGATATATACTCTTTCTGTTTAAGGGGAGAGAACTTTAGTATCATGTATATATATAGATCAGACTAGAACCATGTTTGATATATACACTTTCTGTATAAGGGGAGAGAACATAAATGTATCATGTATATATATAGATTAGACTAGAACCATGTTTGATATATACTCTTTCTGTTTAAGGAGAGAACATAACAGTATCATGTATATATATAGATTAGACTAGGACCATGTTTGGTATAACCTTTTTCTGTTTAAGGGGAGAGAACATAAAAGTATCATGTATATATATAGATTACACTAGGACCATGTTTGATATATACTCTTTCTTAATAAGGAGAGAGAAAACATCACCGTATCATGTATATATATAGTTCAGACTAGGACCATGTTTGATATATACTTTTTCTGTTTAAGGAGAGAACATAACAGTATCATGTATATATATAGATTAGACTTGGACCATGTTTGATATATACTCTTTCTGTTTAAGGGGAGAGAACATAACAGTATCATGTATATATATAGATCAGACTAGGACCATGTTTGATATATACTCTTTCTGTTTAAGGGGAGAGAACATAACAGTATCATGTATATATATATATTAGACTAGGACCATGTTTGATATATACTCTTTCTGTTTAAGGAGAGAACATAACAGTATCATGTATATATATATAGATTAGACTAGGACCATGTTTGATATATACTCTTTCTGTTTAAGGAGAGAACATAACAGTATCATGTATATATATAGATTAGACTTGGACCATGTTTGATATATACTCTTTCTGTTTAAGGGGAGAGAACATAACAGTATCATGTATATATATAGATCAGACTAGGACCATGTTTGATATATACTCTTTCTGTTTAAGGGGAGAGAACATAACAGTATCATGTATATATATAGATCAGACTAGGACCATGTTTGATATATACTCTTTCTGTTTAAGGGGAGAGAACATAACAGTATCATGTATATATATATATCAGACTAGGACCATGTTTGATATATACTTTTTCTGTTTAAGGGGAGAGAACATAACAGTATCATGTACATATATAGATTACACTTGAATTATATTTGTTGATATGAATGGCCCCGCTGTTGGCCAAAAACCAATTATTTACAGAATATTTAGTCGAAAAAGGGCCATAACTCATGTAAAATTTGACCTAAGTTGGCAAATATCAATCTTGGCCTGTATTTTATCATTATACAACAGTAACTACACACCAAATATTAATTAAATTCATTGACCCCTTCAGAAGTAACAAGGTATTGAACAAAAATCATTTTTCTACCTCATACCGACAAACAGGGGTAATGTGACATGACGAGAAAAACAGAATTATAGCCAGTCTGGTATTCAAACCTGGGACCGATTGTGTACAGGGCAAATGCTCTACCAACTGAGCTAGCCAGACTGCTGACATACCTTTCTCTCCTTATATGTTATGTACACATTGTGACATGTTCCCCCCAAAATTTGGAATTTGCCCGTGAATTTCCATTGGGACAAGAGAATCTTGTGACGGTTTCTTGGAATATATATAAGTCACAGCCCCACATTGGGTGCTAATATAAATGGAATAGAATAATATGCAGCCAGTCTGGGACTCGAACCCAGAACCTTTCATTTATATAGCTTATGCACTACCAACTGAACTAGCCAGACTGCTGACATCATTTTCTCTCCTTATAGGTTATGTACACACTGTGATAGTAGCACTTAGTGCCCAGGAATCATAACAACCAACATTTACCAGTGTTATTCTGTGACAATGTCATATGAGTGCCTAATTTATAGTTCATAATACTGTTCTATGCTCCTCCTCTTTACTCCTTACTTATTTGCTTTACCTATTACCCCTTAGCTTTGGTCATATATGACAAAAATGTAACAAAATATTTTACTTTCATCAATTTTCTACCTTTAAGTTATGGTGCTGGGACTTCCACAGGGCATATCTTCATGTGATGGTGATCACTTGTGCCAAGTTATTTTACAATCCCTCAAACAAACCAGCTTTTTTACAGCAGCAGACCAGTCACAAATACCAGTTCTGTATATATTTAAGTCTCTTTTCAAATGTTGGACTTGTAAGTGTGACCTTGCTATTGCTTAATACAGGTTAATTTGCTCTGAAAACATAGGAATGGGAAATGTGGCTGCTTAAGAAAAGTGGCTGTTCTATAGAGGTGACCGCTTAAACATGTTTGACAGCACCTACAACCTACCCCGAGGAAAGATTTACCATTTTCCAGCTATGAACTGGACAAGATCTGTTATTGTCAACGCAGATTTTACTTACCTTTTCCTGCAGTTCTACGGTCAGTTCCTCCATTTCTTCTGTGACACGGGAATATTCCTGTATAACAAGTATAACTGAATGTAACAGAACAGTTAGGTTGTTGTGGCCTAATTTAATAGTGTCTATTGTGATGATATAGGCTATATTTAGAACAGGTAGCTTGGAATTGTTAAAACGTATCGATAGCTCGATAGGAGTAACGTTTTTAAGATCTTTTTACATTTTCATTCTTTGATTAAAGAATACATCATTTTGAAGTTTATTTCATCAAATTCCATTAAGTATTAAGAAAGTTAGAATAATTAAACAGGTTTATTTGTCATAAAACTAATTTAAGTTTACATTGGCCTAATAGCGTAAAATCAGCATCGTACGATATTGGAATGTTTGTGGTTTCATGATTTGCACGAAATTCACTAAGGTATGTGGACTGTTTTGCTATATATTCTGACTGTGTTATGGGGAATCTGTCCAGTAAAGCAAAAAACATCTTTGGAGTTGGCATGACGAGAAGGATTGAGCATGATACTGTTCCAGTACATAACGACAGATAGGTATGTGAATTTTATATTATGTTGTATTTAAATGTCTAATAGATATATTTTTGACATAATCAGATCTAAGTAAAGTTGTATAGATTGTTCATATCCATTCCGACGATAATGTCTGTAATTTAATACACATCCACGGTACTGAGAAGCGTTTTGTTAGAATATAGGCTGAGGAATCTGAGAACGTATTTTGAGCTATTGATATCGTGTTTACGATGAAGTATTGAAATTCACCATGTTAGAATTGATTGATATGTGTAATTAAATTTTGTTGATGCTTATTCTGACATTCACAAAGTGAATAGATACAGAATTGGTTTGTAATTGTTTAAATTATAAATGAGAAGTTATGTAAAGATATAATTGCTATTTTGAGATTGACGGAAGGTCATATACGAGATGTTGTTTAAACTACCATGAAACTGCAGATAGAGTAAGAATTGAATGAACTGTTATCTACCATGAAACTGTTAGATGGTAAGAATTGAATGCACTGTTATAATATGTTGATAAATCTACCATGAAACTGTTAGATGGTAAAAACTGAATGCACTGTTATCATATTTTGATAAAAATACCTTGAAATTGATAGATGGTAAGTAATAGACACCATGTCATTACATATTTGAGTAACTAGTAAATCTGAGTTATATATAATATATATATACTGTAGCCATTTTTAGACGTAAGCGAGGTATGTGTCTGCTATGTCAACGACATATCTAGACGTGACAGGAAGTCAGCTGGTGGTAGTACTGTCATAAGGACAGCAACGTACATAATCGTCGGAGTACGGTTAATAGTCAGTACGAGGCGACATTAAGCCAAATACTTAGTATAGAGTTCTAGGGAAGATAACCCAGTTTATATAACCACCTCTGCAAGGGACGAGTGATGCTAAATCTACGATAATCCGGATGCAGTAGTAGTATCTTAAATACCATATTAGTACATTTTAAAAACAGTTAACATTCATATGATGTAAGCAGTTTGAATCGCAATATAGATTACAGAACGTGTAGGAGAAAGAACTTTGTAAAAAAGTGTTAATATCATCATAGGACCTTTTTAAACCAGCTGTGTTTTTTTTGTTGAGTAATTATCTTTGTATTGTATATATTGTTTAATTGTATATCCGTAATTTCATTCATGTAAAATTAAAATTGTAAATTTTATTTTGAGTATACTTATATTCTACCCTCGTGAGTTGGTGGCCCTTGGGCATTTTGCTACATTGAATAATATACATGTATCAAGGTTAGTCTATGGCATCCATTATTAGATGAACTTAAATAAAATAAAATATCAACACAAGCCAATTCTCTTGAAATAAATAAACCAGATATATTTATGTGGTGTTTTGAAGAGATCTAGATCATTAGATGTTTATTTTACACAATCATATCAAGCAATACATGGTTGTAAACTTATAAAAACAAGAATTTCATGAAATGATATGTCTTGCCGTGCTCGCTTTGACTGTTAATACACACATGGGAGAAAAAAATTAAAATATTATATTCATGCAAGAGTTATCTAACTTGGTTTATGTAGTAAGTTTAATGACTAAAAAATATTGTAGGAAGTATTGTGTGAAATTTCAATCAAATACATTGAGTGATTTTTGAGATATAAACTTGATGGTAGTTGCACACAAAACTTTAACCAGTATTTCTAAGTCAAACATATTTAAAAAAAAAAAAATAACTTTTTTAAATAAATTAAAAAAACAAAAGTACTCAGCATCTGCATTATATAATGCAGGATGTTAGTTGTAACTATGATCCAAGTATGAGTGTCCTAGCACTAGTACTTATTGAGAAATAGTGTAAAAATGAAAACTTAACGTTGGAGGTACATGTAAATGAAAAATTCAGCATCAAACAATGTCAATGGACCATGAAATGTAGGTCACACTCAGCATCTGATACAGGGTGTTAGTTGTAACTATGATTCAAGTACGAGTGTCCTAGCATTTGTACTTGTTGAGAAATAGTGTTAAAATGAAAACTTAACGTTGGAGCTAAATATAAATGTTTGACGCCACCACCGCCGCCATCAACGGAAAAGCAACACCTTAATCTCGTCCCTCCTTCATAGCGGCGAGACAACAAGCATGGCCAGGTATCTGTTTTAATAGCGATTATACTCTATTAATTTGTTTTGTATTTATTTTATCTCCTCAATCTTTGTATATATTTATTTATTCAATGATTTATGAATTCAGCCATCCATTCACCCCACTGACCTAGGATGTAAAATTTTTGCCAAATTCACCTAACAGCCAGATGTATATACATATACACACACGTAAAACTCTTACAGCTACAAGAGTTGGGCCCAGTTAGGTCAGTCAGTCAGTAATGTGTCCATCAATCAAGGGGTCGTGAGTAGGAATCCCTACCGGACAACAGTCTCAGTGATATTTGATATACAACATATATATATAAGACTCTTGCAAATATAATTATATACATGCACATATAAAAACTACAATACAAGAGTATGTGCCTTACACTTTTGATGCACTCCAAGGCTTCTTGGTAGTCCCTGAGTTGTATACGCAGGTGGGCGGGGTCATCGCTAAACTCCTTCACTTCACGATCTGGCTCCTCAAACTGAATCATATAAAAGTCTCATTTAAAAAGTGATGATCTACCATCGTAGGTCTCAGTTAACCTTTAGCTTCATATAGACGCCTTTGGACAGCTCTAATATAGACGCCTTTGGACAGCTCTAATATAGACGCCTTTGGACACCTCTAATAAACACGTCTTTGGACACCTAATATAGAAGGCTTTTGAATTATTAGGTGAATTATGTTTATATTAACTGACAGAGTGGAAAACAGTGCAGGAAGTGTTCAGATTGCTCGCACTGTTTTCAAAGGCCTTCTGTGATTGGTGTGTCAAAACGCGTATCTATGGAGTAAAGGATTAATAGCTGTCTCAGATTTGCCAATAATCAGTAAAACTTTCATCCTCAACTCCTATGTACAATCTTAAATTTCCTTCATTTTTGGCGGACTACAATTAATTAAATTATTTAGATTTCATAAAGAACATGAGGAACTATGTATGTGTGTTTTTACAAAATGAATGGATTGATATTGTGTTTAACAATAATGGAATCACTTCAATTTTTTAATATTTTGTCGCTCTTATTGGTTAAAACAGCCTACAAATAATATAATTAGTATAATTAAAGTTTGTTCTTAATTATCAAGAAGTTCATCATCACTGCGCATGCATGAATGACATTGCACAGACTCTACCCTTGATTCAATTCTAAACAAGTCATGTACAATTTACAAAGCCTGTGCAAGCTTTGCTTAGAAATGGCCTTAGCAATGACTGGGCTTTCAAACATCAATCATCCCAGCTTTCATCGTAGCTCCGCCCAGAGTTACATAAACTGTCAGTCAAATGACATTTAACACCAAGCCAGTTAGTTTTAATTAAGTAAAAATTTAACAATTAAGAAGCTCATGTTGTTCCCTGCGGTCGCTTCCTTATTGTTCAATTTTTACTTAATGAACGCTATCACTAAGAAATACTTACTTGAGACAGAACTTTAGATATGGACTCCGACAAGGATTTTCCCATCTGTACGGACTGCACCGTGGCTTGTATTTTACCTTGTTCTACCTGCTTTTCCTTATGTAAACTTCTTATCAGCTACAAACAACAAAAATAGGCTAGTCATTTACACAGATGAAAAAAAAGAAAGATTTTCAAATTTTTAAAAGTTTTTTGTGTTTTTCTCACAAATTTGCGAGTACATAAGACTTGTATGTAGGACCTCCGTGTCCGAGTGGTCTAAGGTGCCATTTTAAGATGACTTACCTCTCATCGTTGTCGGTAAAGTCCTGCTTGCTCCAAAAACTTTATGTGAAAAAAGTTTGCCAGTTACTTGCAGAAGGACAGTGATTCATTCTGAGGTCTTCCCCCAGCAATAGAACTAGATATAACCTGAAATGTGTGAAAATGGTGTTAATCCTCATTAAAAAAAGAGGCCCAAGAGGGCCTGAGGATGTTCTACTGGCTCATTGTGACCATAGCACTTTTTTAAATTTCACAATATTAACCCTCTTTGGGGGTCGTCTTAACAACTTATGAATAAATACTCCCACCACACCCACACTGAATAAAAACTTAAGTGCTATGAAAAGGAAATACTTTAAATTCCCATACCATTCATCTGTAAAAATGATATAGTCCCCATACAGAACACTTATACATTCCAGCCCCTTGATTTGTTAAAACTTCAATCACCCACTCTTAGCGATTTGTTATGAGCAGAAATGCTTTATTTAAAATAGAAGTTTTTTTGTACACATGGATGCAAACATTCCCTATATATCCCAGCCCCTTAATTTGCAGAATCTTCAATCCCTTGTTGATGTAAGGATAATTTATATCATATATGAACAAGTTTGACAGAAAGGTTACTGAGAGGAAGATTTAAAAAAATTCCCAATTTTAACTATAATGCTCCCCCCTCCACCCCATGGCCCCTTAAGGAAATTCAATCCTCTTTACTAATGAACAAAATCAAATTTATTGTTACTAGATAAAGCTTTAAATCTCAAATTGAACAACATATTTACACAAATCGGCAAAAAAATGAAATTTTTCCATTTTCCCATAGTATTCCTATATAAAACTCAAAGTCCCCTTACAAGGCCTCTATACACCTCAGTGCCCCTTGATTTGTACAAACTTAGAACTCTTTATCATAGGGATAATTTATATCAAATATGACCAAATTTGACTGACCGGTTGATATAATAAGATTTATGAAAATATTCAATTTTAACCATTTTGTGACCTCACCTGGCCTCTTTAAGAAAGTCAATCCTTCTTACTGAACAAATCTTATTTGTTATGATTAGAAGATGCTTCAGAACTAAAATTGAATAAAATTAAATGGATGAAAGAATTTGAATTTTCCGTTTTCCCATAATATTCCTATATAAAACTCAAAGACCTCTTACAGGGCCCTGTAAATACAAGAGGCTTGATTTGTACAAACTTTAAACCCATACTCATTCAGATAATCTACATCAATCATAAACAAATTTGACAGACTGATTGTCGAGAAGAAATATTTTGAATATTTTCTTTATTAACCCTTTTTTGACCCACCCTGGCCCCTTATGGAAAGTCAATTCTCCTAACTGAACCAAATCTTATTTCATATGACCAAATGATGCTTCAGAACTCAAATAGAATAATAATTTTGCGCAAATGGATGAAAAAATCAGAATTTTCTGTTTTCTCATAGTGTCCCTATATCAAATTCTAAGTCCCCTTACAGGGCCCCTATAAACATTAGCCACTAAATTATTATCTACATTCAAACCCCTACACATAGGGATAATTTATGCCAATTATGAACAAACTTGAATGACTGGTTCTGAAGAAGATGATTTTTGTAATTCCCAATTTTTACCCATTTGGGGCCACTCCTGACCGCTTAAGACAGTGGAACCCAGTCATTTTTAGTTATCTGAACTTTCTTGACCAAACAAGAGGGCCAAGATGGCCCTATATCACTCACCTGAGTGACATTGAGACACCCAACTTAAGTAGATTATATAATACATTTACACTCAAAATTCCAGAAAAACAAGATGGGCGAGTAGTTAGAATTTTTATTTGTTTTGAAGATGTAACAAATGCGTAGAAGAGTTGTGCAATAACAATAGTATCCTTGTACAGATATCTCGATATCAGATATCGAAAGAAAGTTTTCACTATATATCCATATAAAGAAAAACCAGCCTCCCCTCCTGGAGACTTTGTTTTTCGACGAATCACAATGGCTGGAACAAACTTAGTAGAGGTTCACACATAGTAAATGTCAGTGAAATTACATCGAAATCAGGTCAGTAGATTCCAACAAGAAGGCTTTTGAAGTTTTTACTATAGCTGCCTATATAGTAAACTAGCACTTCACTGTGGCGGTCATGTTTTTTTAACAAATCACAACAGCTTGAACAAACTTGGTAAAAGGTCACCCAAGGAACATTTCTGTGAAATTGTTTTAAAATTGATCCGGACATTTCTTACATGAAGATTTTTTAAGTTTTTACTATAGCTTATATAATAAACTAACCCCACCCCTGGCCGCCATTTTTTTGACGAATCACTACAGATTGAACAAACTTGGTGAAGGGTCCTCCAAGGAACATTTCTGTGACATTATTTTAAAACTGAGCCCGTAGTTTTTGTCAAGAAGACTTTTAAAGTTTTTACTCATTAAATTTGCCCCGCCCCCTGATGGGCATGTTTTTTGGCGAATCAAGATGGCTTGAACAAACTTGGTAGAGAGTCATCCAAGAAACATTCTGTGAAGTCGTATCAAAATTGGCCCAGTGGTTTCTGACAAGAAGATTTTTTATGTTTTTACTATAGCTTATATAGTAAACTAACCCCACCCCTGGCCACTGTGTTTTTTGACAAATCATTACGGATTGAACAAACTTGGTGAAGGGTCCTCAAAGGAACATTTCTGTGACATTATTTTAAAATCAAGCCAGCAGTTTCTGACAAGAAGATTTTTTTAGTTTTTAGTAATTAAACTTGCCCAGTCCCCTGGCGGCCATGTTTTTTGACGAATCATTGGTAGAGGGTCATCCAAGAAACATTTTTTATGTGAAGTTATATCAAAATTGGCCCAGTGATTTCTGACAAGAAGATTTTTTAAATTTTTACTATAACTTATATAGTAAACTAACCCCACCCCCTGGCTGCCATGTTTTTTGACATATCATTACGGTTTGAACAAACTTGGAACATTTCTGTAAAATTATTTTAAATTCGAGCCAGTAGTTTCTGACAAGAAGTTTTTTATATTTTACTAATTAAACTTGCCACGTCCACTGGAGGCCATGTTTTTTAACGAATCAAGATGGCTTGAACAAACTTAGTAAAGGGTCACACAAGGAACATTTCTGTGAAGTTATATCAAAATTGGCCCCCTGGTTTCAGAGGAGAAGTTGTTAGAAGCTAAAAGTTAACGATGGACGACGGACAACAGACAGCAGGCGATCACAAAAGGCTCACAGGTGAGCTAAAAATGCTTCTATAAAAATATAGGCAAAATCAGTTCTTTTTTTAAAAAATAAAATTAATGTTTATTATAATGACAAGTGTCCCCAAACTAAACCTTCGGGGCAGGGGCAGTTTTAACCCCCATGGACACCATTTGAACAAATCTAATAGAACTATAGTTGGTTATCATTACTACATAAATATTTACAAAATCTGTTGGGCGGTTCATGAGAAGAAGATTTTTTTAAGTTTTGGACTAATGGTGGCCATCTTTAATTTCAGATAAAAAAAAATACTTCTGTATAGTCTCCTATCCAATAGAAACATCCATGTGAAGTTGGAGTTTAATTGGCCAAGTGGTTTCAGAGAAAGTGCTGCTAACGACGTAAGACCGATGATGGGCAACATACAATTGCATAAGCGCTTCTGGCCTTTAGCCAGTAGAGGTAAAAAGGACTTGCATGTATCATTATACAGTACTCCAGATAAGCTTTTCTTCAGATGAGCAGGAGAGTGAGGATGCGTACATCCATAAACAAGACTTGAATAGCTGACATGCTGTCCATTGTCCCAGGAGATGCAAAATAAAAATTACAAAAGGTTCCATAAAGACATGCAATATGTCACACTGTGGTGATTTGTGTCAATTGAATGAGTCAGTTGAATGTGTCAGTTGAATGTGTCAAATGAATGTGTCATTTGAATGTGTCAATTGAATGTGTCAGCTGAATGTGTTAGTTGAATGTGTCAGCTGAATGTGTCAGTTGAATGTGACAGTTGAATGTGTCAATTGAATGTGTCAGCTGAATGTGTCAGTTGAATGTATCAGTTGAATGTGTCAGCTGAATGCTTTATTTATCTCTTACTGGTCATATAATTCAGCTGCTTACAACTGAGTATTGAAAATATGAAAATTCCAAATTGTAATGTTTCAACAAATGCAATAAAACTTGGAGGCATAAAGGGGTTAAGAACACTAGTACAATACTGAAGCAAAATATCCGGAGTAAAAGTCATCTTTACATTTAGAGATATGCAATGGTAGCTTAACAATGGTAGTTTAACAATGGCAGTTTAACAATGTGGTGCAACTTTTTTTGACGGCTGTAGTTTGCTGTTATTTCCAACACAGTAACATCCTTTAGAGTATAACAGATAGTCAGAAATCAATATCCAACTGATAAACTAAATTTATCATGGAAGAAAACTTCAAATCAAGATTTCAATCCCTTATACCCTTATACCTTAAGCAGTACTGGTTCTGTTTCCAGAACAACAACATATAAAGAAGGTTGTTTTTAATGAGGTTTAACGCCAATTTCAACACATTTTAGGTTATATACGGAATATCCAGTTTTATTGGTGGAGGAAGATCTCAGAATGAATCTGAGTAGAACCACCATCCTTCCACAAGTAACTGCCAAACTTTCTCACATAAAGTTTTTGGAGTGAGCGAGACTCAAACCTACGACCTTAGTGTTGAGAGGTAAGTGATCTTGAGATGGCACCTTAGACCGCTCGGCCTGGAGGACCCCTAAAGATAGGTATAAACCTATATCACCATGATTTACATGTAAATGTATACTACTGATATAAAAGGTGCATAGTAATTCAAACTGTGTTAAGAAAGAGAACATATTACAGTACGTATACGGGGAATACCTGTTTAGCCGCTTCAAGATCCTTTTCATATCTGATGTAACGTGCACGCAGCACGGCAACATCCTGGGAGAGATCAGAGTTTTCATCCGTCAACTTCTGGGCAATCTCCTTCTTGTCTCGCAGCTCGGCTGTTAAGCTGTAATTTGTATTATTAAGTAATTGTATTGTATTTTTTAAACTTATTCATTATTTTTTTAAACTTACTTATTTCTACTTTGATTGTGAAACAAGTTCTTACAACTTAAACAAATCACACTCAAAATCTTCCTGGGTACAACAAGTACTAAGTATATGTTGATAAAGTGTCTTGCTCAAGGGCCCAACACATAGTCGTAGCGAAAGATCGAACCCACGACGACTGTCTGTCAATTTCTTACATACAAATTGTACCTTTGAATATACTTTGAAACAAAGTTACCTCTCTTGCCTGCAATCCTTTTTGGGACATAAATTATCAAGTTTTAAAAAAATGTTTCTATGAATGTTTTTTTGTGCATGTAATATCATTATTGTATGCATCTAACAATGATTTTCCTACCAGATACAGGGGCAGCGAGAACAGCCAGGGAATTAAACAACAAAATGAGATGATTACACAGATGATGATATGCGGATAGACTCCCACCCTGGGGAATTTGACTACTGTGTCGTTCCTAGAGGCGGGAAGTAGAAAAACAATGTGGAAATATGCTGGAGTCTCCTGGATGTTCAAATGAAACAAAAAAGTGGTAGGTATAGACTACGCTGTGTAGGTGTAGACTATTCTGTGTAGGTGTATACTACTCTGTGTAGGTGTAGACTATTCTGTAAAGGTGTAGACTATTCTGTATAGGTGTAGACTATTCTGTGTATGTGTATACTACTCTGTGTATGCATAGACTATTCTGTGTAGTTGTAGACTACTCTGTGTATGTGTATACTACTCTGTGTAGGTGTAAACTATTCTGTGTAGGTAAAGACTATTCTGTGTAGGTGTAGACTACTCTGTGTATGTGTAGACTATTCTGTGTAGGTGTAGACTACTCTGTGCAGGTGTAGACTTTTCTGTGTAGGTGTAGACTACCTGTGTAGGTGTTGACTATTCTTTGCAAGTGTAGACTACTCTGTGTAGATGTAGACTACTCATTGCAGGTGAAGACTACTCTGTGTAGGTGTAGACTACTCTGTGTAGGTGTAGACTATTCTGTGTATGTGTAGACTACTCTGTGTAGGTGTAGACTACTCTGTGTATGTGTAAACTACTCTGTGTAGGTGAAGACTATTCTGTGCAAGTGTAGACTACTCTGTGTAGGTGTAGACTATTCTGTGTAGGTATAGACTATGTTGTGTAGGTGTAGGCGACTCTGTGTATGCGTAGACTACTCTGTGCAGGTGTATACTACTCTGTGTATGTGTAGACTACTCTGTGTATGTGTAGACTACTCTGTGTAGGTGTAGACTACTCTGTAGAGGTGTAGACTATTCTGTGCAGATGTAGACTACTCTGTGTAGGTGTAGACTATTCTGTGTAGGTGTAGACTATGCTGTGTAGGTGTAGACTACTCTGTGCAGGTGTAGACTACATTGTGCTGGTGTAGACTATGCTGTGTTGACTATTCTGTTCAGGTGTAGACTATTCTGTGTAGGTGTAGACTACTCTGTATAGGTGTAGACTATTCTGTGTAGTTGTAGACTACTCTGTGCAGGTGTAGACTACTCTGTGTAGGTGTAGACTATTCTGTGTAGGTAAAGACTATGCTTTGTAGGTGTAGACTACTCTGTGTATGTGTAGACTTCTGTGTGTAGGTATAGACTACTCTATGTATGTGTAGACTATTTTGTGTAGGTGTAGACTACTCTGTGCAGGTGTAGACTTTTCTGTGTTGGTGTAGACTACTCTGTGTAGGTGTAGACTATTCTTTGCAGGTGTAGACTACTCTGTGTAGATGTAGACTACTCTGTGCAGGTAAAGACTACTCTGTGTAGATGTAGACTACTCTGTGCAGGAGTAGACTACTATGTGTATGTGTAGACTACTCTGTGTAGGTGTAGACTACTCTGTGTATGTGTAAACTACTCTGTGTAGGTGTAGACTATTCTGTGCAAGTGTAGACTACTCTGTGCAAGTGTAGACTACTCTGTGTAGATGTAGACTACTCTGTGCAAGTAAAGACTACTCTGTGTAGATGTAGACTACTCTGTGCAAGTAAAGACTACTCTGTGTAGGTGAAACTACTTTGTGCAGGTGTAGACTACTCTGTGTAGGTGTATACTACTCTGTATGGGTGTAGACTATTCTGTATAGGTGTAGAATATTCTGTACAGGTGTAGACTATTCTGTATAGGTTAAGACTACTCTGTGTATGTGTATACTTCTCTGTGTAGGTGTAAACTATTCTGTGCAGGTATATACTATGTTGTGTAGGTGTAGACTACTCTTTGTATGCATAGACTACTCTGTGTATGCATAGACTACTCTGTGCAGGTGTAGACTACTCTGTGTATATGTAGACTACTCTGTGTATGTGTACACTACTCTGTGTAGGTGTAGACTTCTTTGTACAGGTGTAGACTATTCTGTGCAGATGTAGACTACTCTGTGTAGTTGTAGACTACTCTGTGTAGATATAGATTATTCTGTTTAGGTGTAGACTACTCTGTGCAGGTGTAGTCTATTCTGTGTAGGTGTAGTCTATTCTGTGTAGGTGTAGACTACTCTGTGTAGGTGTAGACTATTCTGTGTATTTGTATACTACTCTGTGTAGGTGTATACTATTCTGTGCAAGTGTAGACTACTCTGTGTAGATGTAGACTACTCTGTGCATGTGAAGACTACTCTGTGCAGGTGTAGACTACTCTGTGTAGGTGTATACTACTCTGTGTTGGTGTAGACTATTCTGTATAGGTGTAGAATATTCTGTATATGTGTAGACTATTCTTTATAGATTAAGACTACTCTGTGTATGTGTATACTTCTCTGGGTAGATGTATACTACTCTGTGTAGGTGTAGACTATTCTGTGTAGGTATAGACTATGTTGTGTAGGTGTAGACTACTCTGTGTATGCGTAGACTACTCTGTGCAGGTGTAGACTACTCTGTGTATGTGTAGTTTACTCTGTATATGTGTAGACTACTCTGTGTAGGTGTAGACTACTCTGTAGAGGTGAACACTATTCTGTGCAGATGTAGACTATTCTGTGTAAGTGTAGACTACTCTGTGTAGGTGTAGACTATTCTGTGTAGGTGTAGACTATGCTGTGTAGGTGTAGACTACTCTGTGCAGGTGTAGACTACACTGTGCAGGTGTAGACTATGCTGTGTTGACTACTCTGTTCAGGTGTAGACTATTCTGTGTAGGTGTAGACTACTCTGTATAGGTGTAGACTATTCTGTGTAGTTGTAGACTACTCTGTGTAGGTGTAGACTACTCTGTGTAGGTGTAGACTATTCTGTGTAGGTAAAGACTATACTGTGTAGGTGTAGACTACTCTGTGTATGTGTAGACTTCTGTGTGTAGGTGTAGACTACTCTGTGTATGTGTAGACTATTCTGTGTAGGTGTAGACTACTCTGTGCAGGTGTAGACTTTTCTGTGTAGGTATAGACTACTCTGTGTAGGTGTAGACTATTCTTTTTTGTGCAAGTGTAGACTATTCTGTGTAGATGTAGACTACTCTGTGCAGGTGAAGAG
This sequence comes from Panopea generosa, assembly GCA_029582155.1. NCBI lineage: Eukaryota > Metazoa > Mollusca > Bivalvia > Adapedonta > Hiatellidae > Panopea > Panopea generosa. Next base: position 64,926,845 of record CM055907.1, read on the forward strand.
GTGTAGACTACCTTGTATAGGCATAAACTGTTGTGTGTAGGTGTAGACTATTCTGTGTAAGTGTAGACTATTCTGTGTAGGTGTAGACTATTCTGTATAGGTGTAGACTATTTTGTGTAGATGTTGACTTCATTGTAGGTGTAGACTACTCTGTGTAGGTGTAGACTACTCTGTGTAGGTGTAGACTATTCTGTGAAGATGTAGACTATTCTGTGTAGGTGTGGACTATTCTGTGTAGATGTAGACTGTAGACTATTCTGTGTAGATATAGACTATTCTGTGTAGGTGTATACTACTCTGTGTAGGTGTAGACTATTCTGTGTAGATGTAGACTATTCTGTGTTTTGATAAACAGCATTGATGTGTATGCTCGAGTATACATTAATGTCTTTGATAACTGGAAGTTCAGGTGTTTGGCAAAAACATTATTTGACTACTTTTTATGTTCTTTACTCATGCACAAATTTTCTGTCACCTGATGTCGCCACAAGCGTAGCTGCACATAGGCACTGCAGGCCCAGGCCTGCACATTTTTTTAAAGAAAAAATAAAAATGTGTTAGTAATTGATATATTTCAGCAAAAAAATGCACACCAAAACTCGGAGAATGCACCAATGGCCATTTAAGAGGAAGAGGACTCACACACCATTCGTAAACAATTCTAGACCTGTACATTTAAATTGACTGAGCCACACACCACTGTGGGTTCTGTGAACAGTTTTGGAACCACAACGCTTTATTTAAAAGCAAGTTAAGATTGAAACCACATGTTGTAAGGAACACTTTGTGCAAGTACCTATGCACATTGTGACAAACTAACATGTGAGAATGTGATACAACCCGATTATCACTCCATTCTTAACACCTCCCTGATTATCCTAATTTAAGCCCAACTGCTCCGAAGGACAGCCGAATTGGTACATCAGTAACTGAGACAAGTGATACATAACAATATACAAAATGATCATCTACAGCTTGGTCATAGTTCAGCTAGTTAATTCATAGAATTTGATAGTAGTACCTATAGCTGAGTGATTACTAGTTAACCCTTTACTCCATAGATACGCATTTTCCCACACCAATCACAGAAGGCCTTTGAAAACAGCGCAGGAAGAATTCAGATTGCTTGTAACGAGCAATCTGAACACTTCCTGCACTGTTTTCCACTCTGTCAGTTAATACAGACATAATTCATCCAATAATCCAAAAGCCTTCTATGTAAGAGGTGTCCAAAGGCGTCTATATTAGAGGTGTCCAAAGGCGTCTATATTAGAGGTGTCAAGAGGTGTCCAAAGGCGTCTATATTAGAGGTGTCACAAGGGGTCTATATTAGAGGTATCCAAAGGCGTCTATATGAGAGGTGTCCAAAGGCGTCTATATTAGAGGTGTCCAAAGGCGCCTATATAAGAGGTGTCCAAAGGCGCCTATATGAGGTGTCCAAAGGTGTTTATATTAGGTGTCCAAAGGGGTCTGTATAAGAGGTGTCCAAAGGCGTCTATATTAGAGGTGTCCAAAGGTGTCTATATGAGAGGTGTCCAAAGGCGTCTATATTAGAGGTTTCAAAAGGCTTCTATATTAGAGGTGTACAAAGGCGTCTATATTAGAGGTTTCCAAAGGTGTCTATATTAGAGGTGTTTAAAGGCGTCTATATAAGAGGTATCAAAAGGCATCTATATTACAGGTGTCCAAAGGCGTCTATATTAGAGGTGTCTAAAGGTGTCTATATTAGAGGTGTCCTAAGGCGTCTATATTAGAGGTTTCCAAAGGTCTATATTAGAGGTGTCAAAAGGTGTCTATATTAGAGGTGTCCAAAGGCATCTATATTAGAGGTGTTTAAAGGTGTCTATATTAGAGATGTCAAAAGGCGTCTATATTAGAGGTTTCCAAAGACGTCTATATTAGAAGTGTCCAAAGGCGTCTATATTAAAGGTGTCCAAAGGTGATTATATTAGAGGTGTCAAAAGGCGTCTATATTAGAGGTGTCCAAAGGCGTCAATATTAGAGGTGTCAAAAGGCGTCTATATTAGAGGTGTCCAAAGGCGTCTATATTAGAGGTGTCCAAAGGCGTCTATATTAGAGGTGTCCAAAGGCGTCTATATTAGAGGTGTTCAAAGGTGTCTGTATTAGAGGCGTCAAAAGGCGTCTATATTAGAGGCATCAAATGGCGTCTATATTAGAGGTGTCAAAAGGCGTCTATATTAGGTGTCCAAAGGTGTCTATATTAGAGGTGTCCAATTGTGTCTATATGAAGTAAAGGGTTAACGCACCTTTTAATGGTAAGAGCTTGTTTCTCCAGCTGGTCAATCATGCCCTGCATCTTCTTTGTGATCAGAGCCATCTCTACAATACAACAAGGATGAGAAGAAGAATCAAATCATTGATATTTTATTCATGCAAAATCTCACAATATCTCGTTTTTCAATTATCTTAACTTGCATTTATCTCAGGAACACATATCAAAATTCTTACATTGCAGAATGAAATTCTCATCAAAACAATATACCATTCCCAGCAGTTTGTGTTCAAAATTGTTGAAGTAATTCTTATTTCAAAATGTGTATACTGCAGCTAAAATAACAATGACTTATGAGAAATTTTAGTTCAAACCTCAATATCTCTAGTTCAAGATCGAAACATTGATTGAAACATTTTAAATCATCTAAGATTACATACACTTACATTTTATGTACAAGAATCAGTTGCCTGTGAATTATGAATGATTATTTACCAAATAATTAATCCTTCGTGTGCTATTTTATCAACATTTAGTCAGGAGATGCAAGTTTCCTATCCTTCTAATTAAGTCCTTGACTATAATAATTCAACACTGTACATAGTAAGTACCGAGGTTGTACAACTTATGAGAACAAACTGTGATATAACCAGGGACTTGTTCACATGATTCATTATATCTCAAGTTCTATGTGTATGTCCATTTGTGCTAAACTTTCATGATAAACTTAGCTTTTTACTGTATGTATGTCATGCCGATGTTAAATGAAAATTATTTGAATTTAATTTAGCAGTGACCTCATAACAGTTCCTGTTAAACGAGAATTATAAATCAGCAAAAACGAGTTATTTTATCTCTAAAAAAATTCAACTATTCTGAAAAACATTTGGTAAAAATAAAATTATAAAATTTAACTTAAAAGAGTTTTAAATCAACTGACCCAAAACATTGTTCATTTGGACCATTTATTAACTGACTTTCATTTGGATCTTATTGACCTGAAGCAGACTGTCAAGTCAATAATCCAATCAGCCATCAATATTGTTACCAAAGCGCAAATTTCCTTAGACAAGCTAATGGTCTCAACACTACATTGTATTACATTGTATTTACTTGGACAAACAATGCCATTTGGCCAGTGGGTAGAGTGATAATCACTCTTGTACCAGATCAATGACAACTGACTGACTGTTATATAAACACAACTGAACACGCTAATTAAAATGCAAACAAATGGAAATTTTTGAAACAGTAAACAACAACAACAACAATAGTGTTACCTTCTGCATTTTCTCCTCGGACATTTTTCAACATATCAACAATTTCATTGGCAGCATATCTCCATGGTGCATCGTCAGATACCTTCAGTTTCATTGTCTGCATACTCACTAAAAATTACAATGGAATAAGTTTGTAATGCTGTTAGTGCGGAAATATATGTTGGCAAATGATAACAGTTCCAAGAGCTGTCTGGTGATATGTTAAATGGACTGTGATAGTACTGACCTGTGATAGGATGAGCTCCCTGAATTGACATTGTATGTAGTCACGTGCTAAAATGGTCTATAAAATCTATCTAAAGATAAGTAGACTATGTAAGTTGAGTGTTACCATGTGCATGTCGACTGTGTTATAAACTTATTTATTTTACATCAAACTTTCAATTTAGACAAATCACACTCAAAGTCTTACTGGGTAGAACCAGTACTAAGCATATGTGGATAAAAAACACCACACATAGCTGTGGCAGAGGATCAAACCAACTTAATTTTGATTTTAACAATTTGAGTGATTTTATTGCCATTCATTTGGTACTTAGTAAAACACAAGATTTAATAACTTGAACAGTTCAAGCTCAAGATTCATCAGTAGATCCAATATCAAGCAAATGTAGCGAAAATGTCTTGATGGATCCCACGCCCTACCGAAGTTCATGCAACCAAAATAGCATACAATATTGCACAAGTCCTCAATGTCAAATATTGCACAGTTCAATGTCAAAAATTAATATTGCACAGCTCAATGTCAAATATTGCTCAACTCCTCAATGTCAAATATTGCACAACTCTGCATAGTAAAATATTGCACAACTCAATGTCAAATATTGCTCAACATTGCACAGCTCAATGTCAAATATTGCACAGCTCAATGTCAAATATTGCTCAACTCCTCAATGTCAAATATTGCACAACTCAATGTCAAATATTGTGCAACTCATCAATGTCAAACTTACTGTCTTTCATAACTTTGAAATGGTCCACAACATCTTTTTCCAGCTCCAATTTAGTCCTGAAAAACAAACATCATTTAAGCAATACGTCGTTCAATGGTTTGAGTCTAATAATAAATCATGGCTATAATATATTTTGGAAAAGATAGAAATATGTGAAAGTCAAATTGTCCAAATTTGCTTCATAACAATACTACCGTAATAATAGTTTGTATATACATTTTGAATACATTACATATACACTACCTGGTATATTTTTTAAATGTATACACTACTAAAATTGTTAAAATATGTATTTGTATTTATGGTATCTCAATGAATTTAAATCAATTAATAAACTGATTTGAATTTACATACATGTATATTACATGGAATATAGCTAATGTGAAACAACCAGTACCTTACACTTGTATAGTACCCCACCATTGGTTAAAATGCTGATTTTGTAAATGGTTCACGTAATAAAAGTGTTATCAGACTACATTGTATTGAAAAATAAGAATGAACGAATGTCTGAGGTTCTGAGGTTTGTTAGATATAAATATAATAAACATTTTGACACATACAGTATTTTCTGCTGTACAGTTATGACAGCATCTCATTATACATATTTTTATTTCATAAATCATTTGATAAACTTAACACTAAATTGGCTATATCTAGTCAAAAACTGCTGTTCTCACTGTTTTTGGTTATGGTAAACCTGCTCAATTCAAGCAAATTGCCAGAGAGACAGATGTACATTTTCACATAATTTTTTTTATATATTTCAATGCATTCTCCTTTTATAACTCATTTAAAAAATTCAAAACTTTAAATAAGTTAAAATAGTCTGTGGCTGTGTCCGTGTAATCTGTAATATACATGTTCACCAAAACTAGTAAGCAGGGGGATAGTGTAGCTGATAGAGCGTTGGCCACTCATGGCAGAGGTTGTGTGTTTGATTCCCAGCTCTACATCACGCCTTTCAAAAACAAACACTCAGAACTGTTTATACACAAGGGCGTACTCGAGACAATTCATATATACTCTGAGCTTACTTCACAATCAAGCTTATATAGATAATATAAACTAAACTCGTTAACTGTATACATACATTTCCAGTTGCCTCGTTGATTTTCCTTGTTTTGAGGCTGTGAGGATTTTAGATTGGAGATTTTTGATCTTTTCAAAATTTGTCACAGTGTCAAAATAACTCTGCCTGAAATGATAAAAAGATGCGTAAAAGTAATTTAAGCTGCTTAAATATTACAGTTTTATTACATTGCTCTTGTAGGTGACAATGGTGATTTTAATGTGAAAATATTAAGACTTGCAGGCATGTGACTGCACAGAGGCACACCCAGACACATGCCCTGGTGCAATTATGAGAACCAACAAGATTTATATTGAAAAAAGCAGGCAAATAACCATCAACAAAAAAAATAGTGTTTGGTGTGTCAAAAGGCCCTAAAGTGGGAACAGGTCCGCGACGGCGGAGATCAACTATATCCATATCGAATAATGACATACATGTTAATTACCTAAGGGAAGTGTGTGGTGGGGGTTGGGGGTGTGGGGTGGGGGGAGACTTTTGAGAAATCACTTAATTAAGATACATATTAATTGTATAGTTGAACTGAAAACAAAATTTTCAGAATTTTTGACATTTTGATGAATGTCTATATTATCTGTACACTGCCAAGACAAAAATAAAACAAGAGTTGTCAGAAGACAACAAAGCTCGCCTCTGGGTGTCTAAGTCCAAAAAGAGCCATAAGTGTGCCAAAAAGGCAACCAAGAGTTACGGTTCTTGTCTCTGTGTGTTCCATTGATGATGGTGAACACACATGTGAAGGTTCATTCACATCCAATGAGTGGTTGCATAGATATCTTGCGTGATAAAAAACTTTAACCTGAAAAATTAAGTCGAAAAAGGGCCATAACTGTGCCAAAATGCAACCCAGAGTTATGGTTCTTGTCTCTGTGTGTTTCACTGATGATGGTGAACACACATGTGAAGTTTCATTCACATTCAATGAGTGATTACATAGATATGTGAAACTTGTACACAACTAAACGCAAAGTTTAACCTGGGTGTCTAAGTCCAAAAAGGGCCATAAGTGTGCCAAAATGCAACCCAGAGTTATGGTTATTGTCTCTGTGTGTTTCACTGATGATTGTGAACTCACATGAGAAGTTTCATTCACATCCAATGAGTGGTTGCATAGATATCTTACATGATAAAAAAACTTTAACCTGAAAAATTAAGTGGAAAAAGGGCCATAAGTGTGCCAAAATGCAACCCAGCATTATGGTTTTTGTCTCTGTGTGTTCCATTGATGATGGTGAACACACATGTGACGGTTAATTCACATCCAATGAGTGGTTGCATAAATATGTGAAACTTGTACGCAACTAAACGCAAAGTTTAACTTGGGTATCTTAGTCCAAAAAGGGCCATTACTGTGCCAAAATGCAATCCAGAGTTATGGTTCTTACCTCTGTGTGTTCCACTGATGATGGTGAACACACATGTGAAGTTTCGTTCACATCCAATGAGTGGTTGCATAGATATGTGAAACTTGTACACAACTAAATGCAAGATTAACCTGGGTTTCTAAGTCCAAAAAGGGCCATAACTGTGCCAAAATGCAATCCAGAGTTATGGTTCTTGTCTCTGTTTGTTCCATTGATGATGATGAACACACATGTGCAGTTTCATTCACATCCAATGAGTGGTTGCATAAATATGTGAAACTTGCACACAACTAAATGCAAAGTTTAACCTGGGTGTCTAAGTCTAAAAAGGGCCATTACTGTGCCAAAATGACATCCAATGAGTGGTTGCATAGATATTTGAAACTTGTGTGCAAAAGTTTAACCTGGGTGTCTACAGACGATGACGACGACCACTTCCACGACACCTACAATGCTGACGCCGCCGGGTCATGACAATAGCTCTACTAGGACTTCGTCCCGGCGAGCTAATAAAAACAAGAGAAATTTATTCCACTTATAAAGGCCATAGACTGAGAAAAAAAAAATTGCCTGTGGATGTAAAATAATTGTTGTAATGTTAAAAGAAATGGTTGGGGATATGTGTGGGTTGAAATTAATTGAAGGTGAAGGTTAGACAATTAGTGAAGAAATAGTTGGGCATGGTGGAAATTCGTCAAGGTGCATGGGGAGTTGTGAATGGTATGGTGGAGCATAAGAAATGCAATAGGAAAAACAATTAAGAAAGAACAATAGTACACAGTTCAAAATGAGGGATGTGTGTGACCCTTGACCTTTGGGGTAACTGGCCCTTAACAAATAAAGGTCATTACTTCCTGATTAGAAAGGTGGTAGGTGCTGTTCCTCAATAGTCATTAAAAAGATCAAAGGAACATAAGAAATCATTGAATCAAAACACCAATATCACACGCTCATGTTCAAAATATGTACCAGCTGTACAGGCAGTATCAACACAAATATCACACGCTCATGTTCAAACTATGTACCAGCTGAACAGGCAGTATCAACACCAATATCACACGCTCATGTTCAAACTATGTACCAGCTGTACAGGCAGTATCAACATCAATATCACACGCTCATGTTCAAACTATGTACCAGCTGTACAGGCAGTATCAACACCAATATCACACGCTCATGTTCAAACTATGTACCAGCTGTACAGGCAGTATCAACACCAATATCACACGCTCATGTTCAAAATATGTACCAGCTGTACAGGCAGTATCAACATCAATATCACATGCTCATGTTCAAACTATGTACCAGCTGTACAGGCAGTATCAACACCAATATCACATGCTCATGTTCAAACTATGTACCAGCTGTACAGGCAGTATCAACACCAATATCACGACCTCATGTTCAAACTATGTACCAGCTGTACAGGCAGTATCAACATCAATATCACACGCTCATGTTCAAACTATGTACCAGCTGTACAGACAGTAGCAACTGAATCAATTTAAAACTGTGGAAAGAGTTGATCAGTCTGCAAGGTTGTTGGTTAAAAGTATGACGTAAATTTTAAGTTAAAAGAACAAAGGCCCAGAACTCCATAAAAAATCATTACATCAGAGCACCATAACTCGATCAATAGGGGCATAATTCCATCAATATCACAGGCCTGTGTTCAGACCATGTACTGCTGTACAGCACGCATCATTTCAGTTGGGTTACAAGTGTGGGAGGGATGCATCTGTGTTGTTGTTGGTCCAAAACATAAAGGACAGATGGATGGATTGATGGATGGCTACACGGATGACATTTTAATGCTCCCCAATTTTCTTAAAAAATCAGAGAATAAAAATAATAAATGGTCCAATATAGTTTTGATCATCTTTGATGTTTTGCTTTTCTAAAATTAGGTTATGGTCAAAGAGAAATAAGCCAATTGGGATTGATGAGCTCCCTTTGACCATAAATTTTAACATTTGGAACGTGATTCTCTTCTATAAAATTAAGATGGAAGTGGTCGATATTGAAATTGTAACTAAAATTGTTATAATAACTATATTTTCAAAGTTGTCTTTTGTACTAACAGCATTATTATTGTCTTTATTGTGTCTATGTTTAAATAGAACAAACAGAAAAACATTGCCCATAAATGCTTGCCTTCAATTGTAATTATATTAAATGTAAAACATTGGTTATATATGCTTGCCTTCAGCTCTAGTTATATCAAATATAAAACATCACCCATACATGCTTGCCTTCAGCTATAGTTATATCTAATATAAAACATCCCCCATACATGCTTGCCTTCAGCTATAGTTATATCAAATATAAATCATCACCCATACATGCTTGCCTTCAGCTTTAGTTATATCAAATATAAATCATCACCCATACATGCTTGCCTTCAGCTTTAGTTATATCAAATATAAATCATCACCCATACATGCTTGCCTTCAGCTGTAGTTATATCAAATATAAAACATCACCCATACATGCTTGCCTTCAGCTATCGTAATATCTAATATAAAACATCCCCCATACATGCTTGCCTTCAGCTATAGTTTTTCAAATATAAATCATCACCCATACATGCTTGCCTTCAGCTATAGTTATATCAAATATAAATCATCACCCATACATGCTTGCCTTCAGCTTTAGTTATATCAAATATAAATCATCACCCATACATGCTTGCCTTCAGCTGTAGTTATATCAAATATAAAACATCACCCATACATGCTTGCCTTCAGCTATCGTAATATCTAATATAAAACATCCCCCATACATGCTTGCCTTCAGCTATAGTTTGTCAAATATAAATCATCACCCATACATGCTTGCCTTCAGCTATAGTTATATCAAATATAAATCATCACCCATACATGCTTGCCTTCAGCTTTAGTTATATCAAATATAAATCATCACCCATACATGCTTGCCTTCAGCTGTAGTTATATCAAATATAAAACATCACCCATACATGCTTGCCTTCAGCTATCGTAATATCTAATATAAAACATCCCCCATACATGCTTGCCTTCAGCTATAGTTATATCAAATATAAATCATCACCCATACATGCTTGCCTTCAGCTTTAGTTATATCAAATATAAATCATCACCCATACATGCTTGCCTTCAGCTGTAGTTATATCAAATATAAAACATCACCCATACATGCTTGCCTTCAGCTGTAGTTATATCAAATATAAATCATCACCCATACATGCTTGCCTTCAGCTGTAGTTATATCAAATATAAATCATCACCCATACATGCTTGCCTTCAGCTGTAGTTATATCAAATATAAAACATCACCCATACATGCTTGCCTTCAGCTATCGTAATATCTAATATAAAACATCCCCCATACATGCTTGCCTTCAGCTATAGTTATATCAAATATAAAACATCGTCCATACATGCTTGTCTTCAGCTATAGTTATATCTAATATAAAACATCACCCATACATGCTTGCCTTCAGCTATAGTTATATCTAATATAAAACATCACCCATACATGCTTGCCTTCAGCTATAGTTATATCAAATATAAATCATCACCATACATGCAAGCCTTCAGCTATAGTTATATCAAATATAAAACATCGTCCATACATGCTTGCCTTCAGCTAAATGTATATCTAATATAAAACATCACCCATACATGCTAGCCTTCAGCTATAGTTATATCTTATATAAAACATTGCCCATACATGCTTGCCTTCAGCTATAGTTATATCAAATATAAAACATTGCCCATACATGCTTGCTTTCAGCTATAGTTATATCAAATATAAAACATCGCCCATACATGCTAGCCTTCAGCTGTAGTTATATCAAATATGAAACATCACCCAGACATGCTTGTCTTCAGCTATAGTTATATCCAATATAAAACATTGCCCATACATGCTTGCCTTCAACTATAGTTATATCAAATATAAAACATCACTCATACATGCTAGCCTTCAGCTGTAGTTATATCTAATATAAGACATCACCCATACATGCTTGCCTTCAGCTATAGTTATATCTAATATAAAACATCACCCATACATGCTAGCCTTCAGCTGTAGTTATATCTAATAAAAGACATCACCCATACATGCTTGCCTTCAGCTATAGTTATATCTAATATAAAACATCACCCATACATGCTTGCCTTCAGCTATAGTTATATCTAATATAAAACATCACCCATACATGCTAGCCTTCAGCTATAGTTATATCTAATATAAAACATCACCCATACACGCTTGCCTTCAGCTATAGTTATATCTAATATAAAACATCACCCATACATGCTTGCCTTCAGCTGTAATTATACTGAATGTAAAACATCGCCCATACATGCTAGCCTTCAGCTGTAGTTATATCAAATATGAAACATCACCCAGACATGCTTGTCTTCAGCTATAGTTATATCTAATATAAAACATTGCCCATACATGCTTGCCTTCAGCTGTAGTTATATCAAATATAAAACATCACTCATACATGCTAGCCTTCAGCTGTAGTTATATCTAATATAAGACATCACCCATACATGCTTGCCTTCAGCTATAGTTATATCTAATATAAAACATCACCCATACATGCTAGCCTTCAGCTGTAGTTATATCTAATAAAAGACATCACCCATACATGCTTGCCTTCAGATATAGTTATATCTAATATAAAACATCACCCATACATGCTTGCCTTCAGCTATAGTTATATCTAATATAAAACATCACCCATACATGCTAGCCTTCAGCTATAGTTATATCTAATATAAAACATCACCCATACACGCTTGCCTTCAGCTATAGTTATATCTAATATAAAACATCACCCATGCATGCTAGCCTTCAGCTGTAATTATACTGAATGTAAAACATCACCCATACATGTTTGCCTTCAGCTGTAATTATATTGAATGTAAAACATCACCCAAACATGCTAGCCTTCAGCTATAGTTATATCTAATATAAAACATCTCCCATACATTTTAGCCTTCAGCTTTAGTTATATCTAATATAAAACATCACCCATGCATGCTAGCCTTCAGCTGTAATTATACTGAATGTAAAACATCACCCATACATGTTTGCCTTCAGCTGTAATTATATTTAATGTTAAACATCACCCAAACATGCTAGCCTTCAGCTGTAGTTATATCAAATATAAAACATCTCCCATACATTTTAGCCTTCAGCTTTAGTTATATCTAATATAAAACATCACCCATACATGCTTGCCTTCAGCTATAGTTATATCAAATATAAAACATCACCCATACATGCTTGCCTTCAGCTGTAATTATACTGAATATAAAACATCACCCATACATGCTTGCCTTCAGCTGTAATTATATTGAATGTTAAACATCACCCAAACATGCTAGCCTTCAGCTGTAGTTATATCAAATATAAAACATCTCCCATACATTTTAGCCTTCAGCTTTAGTTATATCAAATATAAAACATCACCCATACATGCTTGCCTTCAGCTATAGTTATATCAAATATAAAACATCACCCATACATGCTTGCCTTCAGCTGTAATTATACTGAATATAAAACATCACCCATACATGCTTGCCTTCAGCTGTAATTATATTGAATGTTAAACATCACCCAAACATGCTAGCCTTCAGCTGTAGTTATATCAAATATAAAACATCACCCATACATGCTTGCCTTCAGCTGTAATTATATTGAATGTTAAACATCGCCCATACATGCTTGCCTTCAGCTGTAGTTATATCAAATATAAAACATCGTCCATACATGCTAGCCTTTAGCTATAGTTATATCAAATATAAAACATCACCCATACATGCTAACCTTTAGCTGTAGTAATATCAAATATAAAACATCTCCCATACATGCTTGCCTTCAGTTGTAATTATATTGAATATAAAACATTGCCCATACATGCTTGCCTTCAGCTGTAATTATATTAAATGTTACTTACTTCATATTATCTTCTTCTGCTTCATCAATGGAAGATTTTATATCATCCTAAAAAAACATCACAAAACATTATCAAACAAATACAACTGGCATGTGAGCCTTAATAGTCACCTGAGTGGCATATTTGATAATTTTCTCTTATATAGAATTGTTAAATGCTGAAACCCAGGTGCATGCAATTCACATTTTTTATAAAGGATCCAGAGGCCTCGATACTCATGTTTAACTTCCAAGTTCTTTCTATAATGATAAGAATATTTTTTAAGGTTTTACTATTCTGGCCCTGTCCCTATGGCCTCAGAGGAGTTGGAGCACTCAATTAAACACAGATATTAACTGTCATGTCAGCAACAACAAAACACAACAAAAAGCATTCATAAAACTATTTCAGTCATAAGAAATAACATTTTTTTGCCATTTTTCTTTATGGATTTAGTAACATAGGCCCCCATCCCAAGGGCCCATCCCAAAGGCCCCGACCCAAGGCTCCACCTTAGGCCCCTGAGGGTCAGAGGCATAAATTCAAACATAAATTTTGACCATCATGTCAACAACAAATCACACCAAAAAACCATTGAAATGAGTATATACATTCATGAGGAATAGTGTGTTTTTTTGGTATTCTCTTATATAGATTTAGTAAAGTAGGCCGGACCCTGAGGGCCAAATGCTAAGACCCAGAAGCATGCAATTCACAAGTTTTATAAAGGACCCATAGACCTCAATAATCAGTGATATCACTCATTCGAATAGGTGATATCACTCATTCGAATAAGAATAAGCCAATAAATATTCTACATTCACAATAATATTTATTTTATAACTCAATATTTTTTTACACAATATATTTGATATTTCCATTTTATTCTCGTTATAGATCTACATCTATATTTTATTAAATATATTAACATCTTTGGGAGAAATCATTGTCTAAATTCATTTCGAATAGGTGATATCACTCATTCGAAAAAGTGATATCACTTACTGAGGTTAAATAGTAAAACGGCACCCCATAAAAGTATATACAAATGCTTACCAGATCTACATGGTCTGTAGTGAACCACTGAAAATAGAAAACCACGTGGTTAGTACTAGTCTGATAGACCAATTGGAACGCCGATACACATCCGGGTCAGAATGCTCAGCCTCATTGTTTGTCCAATCAAATTGCCTTGACTTTCAAATTTGACATAACTTTATTTCGTTATATCACATTCTTTTCTATTATATCAAGCTGTTTTTTTTTATTTATTTATTGTTAATTAATCACGACCTCTACACAAAAAAATAAGTCATCACACGAGATCTCGCGTGACAAAAGCCAAATCGTTATTTCAGAGAAGTCCAATGAACACGGGCGAGCTCCATTTACGAGGCCCTCACAGGGGGGTCCTTGTTCCCTGGATATCTTAAAGTAATGGCCATTGTTCCCTAAATCCCCAAAATTATTTGCCGTAATTCCCAAAAGTATTTCTCCCAGATCTCTAAAATTAGGAATTGATCCCCGAATCCCTGAAAATATTAACCAATATTCCCCAGATCTATAAAAAATAATTGGCCAATTCCCCAGATAGCTAAAACCCCTGGGAGGGCCTCATTTACATGTAACGCCGTTGCGTATGATTGGTTGAAAATTAGATCACACACTAAAGTTCCACGGTCTCTTCGTGGATGTTTTAAAAATGAAATTTCACCTGATATAGACGAATAATTACAAAAATTACACACCAAAAACAATTTTACAACACACGTAGGTGTTAATAAACAAATTTACACGTTAAATGAAATTTGCATGTTGATGAATTATTTTATAAACGATATGCTGCTCTACTGCAAAACCCTACAAGTTGTTTATCCATGAAACATGTGTTTTTCGTCTACTTTCTATTCTTCCAATTATTTCAATAATGTTTTAAACATAATACGGTATTGCCGTATTGCTTACTTTTCCCTGATAAAGCACGAAAAAGGAAGTTGTGTTTATGTGGTATTTTACTTACTCTGATTTCAAATCGAAAACAATCAAGTTTCCATATTATAGTAAATCCTTGTCGAAGAATATAATCCCAGAATTTCATTACAACATTCCAATGCGTTACCGAAGTAACAGCACTATCACTAAAATTCACAGCCTAGTCAGTATCGCATATGCAGAAATCTAGCGACCTGCGCTAGTACCATTCATTGAAGCAGTAACGTTCATTTTGGCAATGCCGTGACATAAATTTTTTTTCACATTTCAATACATTGTATATCCAAATGTGTAGGAACGTTTTAAAATGCCAACCATTGTGTAATTATCACGTGGATAACTGTGCACGAGACAATCGTGTTTCCGTGCTTAGTGTATATCGCTAGTCAATCGTTACTATTGTCGGTCAAACACTTTAGTTTCAACTTATTTATTTTACTCCGATTGTGAAACAAGTTCTTACAACAAATCACGCTCGAAGTCTTCCTGGGTAGAACCATTACTAAGCATATGCTGAAGAAGTGCCTTGCTCATGGACACTACACATAGCCGTGGCGGAGGATCAAACCCATGACCCTCCGATCATAGGTTCGGTGCTCTACCAGACCACGCGCTCCACACCCAATAGGCAAAATAGAATGTATCATTTGTTTGATAGAACCCATTGAACATATTGCACAATAATACACGTGCGGTTTTTCAGTATACGTACGTTTCACAATAATAGTACAGGCTTCTTACAGGCTATATGTGCTCATAGTCTTCTCACGGATACGGCTGTTATATTTATTTAAAACTTTGAAGAAAAAAACAACAACTTTTTATACCAGGTTTGTGGGCATAACACTCAAACCTCCTGTAAACAGACTGTATTTCCGCAAAATTCGTCGAACCTACTTCGTTGTTTCTAGCAAATGTTTTAATTTGTGTTCTTTAGTTTTATGAAAATTACAAATAGGGGCACTTACATCAGCCAATTGCAGAAGCATCTGAAAATAAATACAAGGGAAAATACATGATTTAAAAAGAAATACCCACACATATTGCATTTGTGTATATTATAAGCACGTGTTGGTTTTTCAATTAGATTGAATGCATTAAAGACTTTCAGCAGTATATTGTTTAATTGGAGTAAAATACAAATTCATTTAAATTGTAATTTTAAAATTTCAACTGAAAGTTTAGTCATTATTATGTGTGTCAAGGAATTTGGAAGTTTCCAATGTGTTCCATTGATGATGGTGAACACACATACGAAGTTTCATTCACATCCAATGAACGCAAAAGTTTAACCTGGGTGTCTACAGACGGTGACGACGCCGACGACGACATCGACGCCGGGGTCATGGCAATAGCTCTCCTTGGACTTCATCCCGGCGAGCTAAAAACAAACGTTTATGCAAAGGGTTTCTTAGAGAGTTTAACATTATAAATAGCGTGTTTCTGAAACATGTGTACAGGGCAGGAGTTGGTGTATTTATCCAAAAGTAGATGATTAAGAACTAACCTCGTCTCTGTCTTTATTCGCTGTGTTCACTTGTATGGACATGCCTTGGTAGTCGTCCATGAACTCTGTCAGCTTGGAACGCATCTAAACAATACACGTGTTTATGTACCAACTGAGGAAATTGGCAAGTTTTGAATTGCTTGCGTAATCAAATTTAATTAAATATAGTAAAAAGTGTTATTTCCTAGACTTGAGACGTTTGTATATCTTTACAACACTATAAATGGTGTTGTTTGCCTTTGTTACCATAGTACCGTCAAGTAGATCGAACATTTTTAAACGTCTCTCCACAGTTATGCCCCTTCAGTGACGGTAACACGATCCTTACGCAAACAAGGACAGCGTTATTCGGTTTGATATATCAAAGATATTATGATTTTTTTTAGATATGAAGAACAAAATCTTAGTCAAAATTCATACAGAGGAGATTCCACTGAATACACAGGAATTGTATCTGATTTTAGCCGGCGAGTGAATTTTGGAACATGGGAAGGGAAAAAAAGAAAGCTGATCAGCATATCAGATTCTGTGCACTTTTATGAGGAAATTCATTTATTTTCAGGAAAAAGAAACTACTTTTTTTAAAAAAAATACATGTGTAAACAGGTTGTAGTGAAATACACAGACACTATTTCATGTAGATCCAGAAAAACTGACTGTGTAATGAGACCTTCACAATACAACTTGTAACATAGTGATACAAGGATGTGAACACACTGGCCCAAAACGTCCGATTTAAATGCACTTCGTGTATCATACATCAGTATAGTACATTGACACAAATAATGTAACCTTTATCATATCCAAAAACATATAAAGATATGTAATTAAGTGAATGTCATAACGCGATACGTACATCGGTGTCGTTGAGATCGCCAATCTTCTTTCTCATCATGGCAACAACCGGGTCCTCCGCTTGCTCGAAGTCGTCAAATTCATCGAAATCATACAGCGTCTGCAATGGAATATAATGGGAATTTGTGCGTGTTGTGTTGGACTGTGTTGCACTGCACTACATTTATTTTGTTTAGCGTCGCTAACAATTATCCAGTCATGTCACAACGGTGATTCTAAGCGCTACCACTAATGAATGAGTATGATGCCGCACACATGGTATGATACCTGATTCAGTAGCAGTTTACTGACATTGGGTCGACCAGACTTACAGCTCCATATCTTCTAAATATTGAGCAATTTGAAATCTCGTTTCACCGGCCGAGAATTGACTACACGACCTTCCACGTGCGAGGCGAACGCTAGATCACCGCTGTGGTTGAAATATAACGGACATAACGTACACCTTATAACTGACTGGTCCGTACAGAAATATTATATTTTACCCATACCGTTGGTGGGATACTGTCCTGCATCGATCAAGATTACATAGAAGAGTGATGAGTGATACTATTATATAATATATTCATTCTTTTTACTTATTATTTTCACTTCACGTCAATATACTCGTATATTTTTACAACTGATTGAACATGGATGGAAATTATATTCAATTCAATACATGTATTTTATTCACTCAATTCATGGTATACATAACAAAATGAGTAATAACAAAAATACATACAATATACAGTAGAGACTAATTCGGAGAGGGTTTCTTAATAAGCCATCTACACTCAAAGACGCACACCGCAATGTTGGAAGTAGCGACCATGCATCAAACCAATCTGGATGAATAACTGGAAGTAGCGACCCTGCATCAAACCAATCTGGATGAATAATTGGAAGTAGCGACCTTGCATCAAACCAATCTGGATGAATAATTGGAAGTAGCGACCATGCATCAAACCAATTTGAATGAATAACTGGAAGTAGCGACCATGTATCAAACCAATCTGGATAAATAATTGGAAGTAGCGACCCTGCATCAAACTAATCTGGATAAATGATTGGAAGTAGCGACCCTGCATCGAACCAATAATGATGAACAATTGGAAGTAGCGACCATGCATCAAACTAATCTGGATGAATAATTGGAAGTAGAGACCAGGCATCAAACTAATCTGGATGAATAATTGGAAGTAGCGACCCTGCATCAAATTAATATGGATAAATAATTGGAAGTAGCGACCCTGCATCAAACCAATAATGATCAATAATTGGAAGTAGCGACTATGCATCAAACCAATAATGATGAACAATTGGAAGTAGAGACAATGCATCAAACCAATCTGGATGAATAATTGGAAGTAGCGACCATGCATCAAAACAATAGTGATGAACAATTGGAAGTAGCGACCATGCATCAAACCAATAATAATGAACAATTGGAAGTAGCGACCATGCATCAAACAAATCTGGATGAATAATTGGAAGTAGCGACCCTGCATCAAACCAATCTTGATGCATAATTGGAAGTAGCGACCATGCATTAAACTAATCTGGATGAATAATTGGAAGTAGTGACCATGCATCAAACCAATCTGATGAATAATTGGAAGTAGCGACCATGCATCAAACCAATAATGATGAATAATTGGAAGTAGCGACCATGCATCAAACCAATAATAATGAACAATTGGAAGTAGCGACTATGCATCAAACAAATCTGGATGAATAACTGGAAGTAGCGACCCTGCATCAAACCAATCTGGATGCATAATTGGAAGTAGCGACCCTGCATCAAACCAATCTGGATGCATAATTGGAAGTAGCAACCATGCATTAAACTAATCTGGATGAATAATTGGAAGTAGCGACCATGCATCAAACCAATCTGGATGAATAATTGAAAGTAGCGACCCTGCATCAAACCAATATGGATAAATAATTGGAAGTAGCGACCCTGCATCAAACCAATCTGGATGAATAGTTGGAAGAAACGACCATGCATCAAACCAATCTGGATGAAATATTGGAAGTAGCGACCCTGCATCAAACCAATCTGGATAAATAATTGGAAGTAGTGACCCTGCATAAAACCAATCGTCGTCACCAGTTTCCCATATGGGCGACACCTCCAGAAGAGTATTAGTACTTTTAGATTTTTTGAGGACAGTGCAGAGATACAGAAGACACTTTTGTAGTATCCCGCGTTCTATTACATGCCCGGTACATGGGACCTCATTTTTTGTTAAAGTCTCGTCTGAAAGAGTGATTAGTATTTTTAGTTGGATGAGATGGGGATCGTACCTGTGATCCCTGGGTTCGCAGTCCAAGGTGCTAACCACTGGACCACTAATCCGCTGTTTTTCAGTACTACGAGAAACTTATTTACAGTGTTTTTATAAAACAGAGAGCGTCACGATATGTTTGAAAATACAATACAAGTAAAACTTTAGGAATACAAATTGATAATATCTTGGATTGTTGTTTTCTGTCACGCCAATAAAACTGATGAAAATAAAAATATGTAGCGCTTTTATCATAAAAAAACTACATGCGAAAAAGTGTGCATTTCAACAGTGCTCCAGATAAGCACTGTTTTGGAGTATTTAAGCAAATTGTTGTGAACTTATGAATAAAGTATTGTAAAATTAACATTGGCTGTTACTGATTCATTTCAGTGTTGATAGGTTTATTTTAAATAACATTTGCTTAAAACATTCATTTTTTTTAAAAAAAAGCATTGCATTCACATTTTAGGAGTAAAATACTAATTTGAAAAAAATATTATCTTGGGAACGGAATGTTTAAGTATTAACCAGAATTAAGCCCCTTTCCAAAACAGAAAAAGAAACTACTAGTCTGCTAACATACTGGAGTGCTTGAAATTCTAAGTTGCACCACTAACATAATTCTACTTTCGGAATATAGCTAGTATAAAGGGCAAAATTATCAAACCACCATAATATTACCCTATTACCTTGTGTAACTTGGACGTGATGTCTCCAAGTTGTTCCTTGATCCGGTCGGTTCGTGTCGTCTGCGGTACATACAGTGGTCCTACCAGCAGGTTTGGGTCGATAACAAGTTGGTTGTCATCTGGCATGTCGGGGGCCATCATCGAGCCTCGAAACTTGTTTATAGGTTCAACCATCTGCCCATGACCACCCATGGATTTTTCAGGCACGGCTGGGAGATCCCTTGCGCGGCGCCGAGGGTCCCCTATAACCGATCCTCTCCGTCCTCGATCCATATTTTTTGCACTATAAGATCGGGAAAATTAACCGATGCCGATTAATCAGTGCGCTTGGAGACCAGACGGACGGACGGTCCGCCGGGACTAACCACGGACGGAACCTCCTTTTATTGTCCTTTTGGTATTTTAAATTCAGTGAATATTATATCTAGTGAAACGGCTCTATGACAAAACAACAAAACCAGGGCGGAACGTCGTTTATATGGAAACGGTAGACGTCAGAACCGTCACCACGTTGTGTCAATCGGAACAACGCTCGGTCATTTCCGAACGTCGGCGGAAATGGTCGAGCGTTGTTCCTATTGCACTGTTTTACTATCGTGATCGTGATACGGCATAGCTTTTCCACGTTCCGGCATAGACAATCAAGTTGGCGACAGCAATATCAACAAAAATGTACGTCTCATTTTTAATCTACATTTTGCTTTTACAAACGAAATAATAATATTTTTTCTGTCTGTTATTTTGATTGCATGTGGTACGTTGTTTATCTTCCTTTAAAGTACAGGCTGTTGGATAAATTATACTCTTTGTATTCAAAATTCAGCATTTTCTATTTTGTATGGTACTTATTTAATAAAAGCATACGGTACAGGCACGTTTTGTTATTTGGTTACCTGAAATATCAATTAAATTGTAGAGCGTTATTTATCATTTGATACGCAAAATGTTCGCCTAATTAACTGGTTGATCAGTTTTTCAGTTTTATCTAGTTTTTGAAACTAGACCATAGTGTTTGCATTATATTGAACAGCAGAATCGGATACGCGTTTGTAAGTGTGCTGTGCTGTACAGGGCAACTTTACCTGTATTTATAAGATAGAAAAAAAAATTCAATAAAATATGTTTAATCTAAACCGCCCCGCGTATGTGTGGCGTCCATGAACAAGATACTTCATCCACATATTCTAAGTATTCCCCCTACCGAGAAACACTTTGAACACGATGTGTCTAAATTGTAATGACTCGTTTTCACAATTAAAATAAAATAAATAAGTTAAAAACTAATGTTTAACCATTCATAACATCATTAAAGTTCTTTTCATTTATTCAATTGCAAATTATATATTTGATGCGCCGAACATGCTTGTGGTTGTGGGTTCGATTTTAGTATTCGACCTTGCGGCCTCTCAGACAACAACAATTTGAAAATTAGTGTCCAATCCACAAAACACTAATTCATACAAGAAATAAAAATCTTACCTCTGAAGTCATTATTTTGAAAAAAAGTAAAATGATGTAAAATCCGTGTAGGAAAATTATTTCAAACTGTCACATTTTCACTACTGAGCTATAAAATGTAACTGGCTATTTCTTTTATAAGTAAACTAACAATAATAATAATCTACCTACAGTTTTGAGTCGTTAAGGGTGTTCACGGTAGAAGCACCGGCCGGACGGGATTAATATATAATTAATTGTTAGAAGATTACGCCTCGAGCGCTCGAGATCGTAAATAAAACATATAAGGAAAGTACTTTATAAGGAACGAAGGACTTATATATTCATTCAATGAACATGTACTGCGAATTCTACAACTGAATTTTCATCCATATGTAATATACATCGTATTTATTGAATATTTAGCGGCTTTTTATGCCATTAAGGAATAACAGACGATCAGTTAACATAACCACTGTTTCCTGGGATCCCAAAAAGTTAATCAGTACTCGAGCACATCCCATCTCCGTAAGTAACTGATAACTTTACCACTTGAAATAGCAGTGAGAGACAAATGATAATAAGTCGCAATGTCGTATATCAATCATCACGGAGACTGTTGCCGGGCGAGGGAATCAAATTCACGACCCCTGGATTAATATTCAAACGCGCTACCGACTGCGCTAATCAGGTCCGGTTCCCCACTATTGAGCTGCAGCGGTGACATATGATAGACTACATTGGCAATGGAAATATTGTTATTCCTGAACATGTTTAAGATAAAAAAAAACATGTTAAGTGACTCAGTTGTGGGAGAGCTCCACGAAATATAAAATCATATTCAATACATATATTTAATATTCAGCGGAAAATAAAGGACCAGTTCATATTTTAAATGTCACAGGCAATTTGGACATGTGTATACACAAATGGTATTTTTAAATTAGTTTAAATGCTATGGTTAAAACTATGTAATGTTATGGATCAGAAATTTGTGGGTTTTAACCATATTGCCAAAATTTGATATGTGCCCTTATAATTGTGCAAGCAATACTGCTGCTTATCGTAAAAAGCTGCGCATTACTTTGCCCTCGGAGAATCTAAAAGCCTTCCATTCTCTACTACATAATTATATAAAAAATGCATGTCAGTTTGATTATTTAACATATTAACAGAGATAGGCAACTGCAGACAATTGTCTAAATTTCAGGTGGCACATTGGCGTTTTCTTAATCTTGGAAAGACAACTCCTCCAGAACCAAACAACATATTTTTGTGATTTTGGTATCAAAAGAAAGGGCTTGATTGTAAATTTTGGAGATGAATTTTACTTTTTTAAATTTAAAGGAATGAAGAATTTTTACGCTTATTTTTATTTTTTTATGACAATTTTCTCATTTTTAGCCCATTTTTAAAGTAAGAAATACAAAAAGCGTCTTTAAATATCGATATGAAACTTTCGCCACCGATGGAAAACTTACTTCTTCATCTTTCTACATATCTGTTTTATTTCTATTGTGTGTTGTTAAATCAAGTACACTATTGGTTTGTTTGTTTTTTTGTTAAAAAAAATAAATATTTCCTGAAAATTTCAACATCTTTCGTTTAAATTCAAAAGAAAAATATTAAATGGCTGATAAATGGAAATAGTTTTTTTCATTTTAATCAGCTTTACTTTGGAACCAACGAAATATTAAATATGAGACAAAGAAATATCAGCCATGTACATTATATTGCTATTAACATGCCAGTCTCTGTAATTAAGTCACTGGTTTGATATTTCTTTTTTCGTCTTTCGATACCCAATCGTACACTCTTCAATACTGGAGGGTGGAAAGGTTGAGGTTAATTTCAAGTTGAATACCGAAAGACGAAACACACATGTCGAACTAAGTTCAACATGAAAATGTGTACAATATTGTCTTGTTGATACTTCGTGGAACACACATATGTCCAAAAACAATTTTGTTCCATGTTAATGAGATCGAAAGAAACGGATAAAGCGTCCGACGCAATGTTAATTGATATATAGATGCATGTTCTGTATAGTTGTTTTGTTCAGACATTACTCTTATTTATTCAAATTCGTCCTAATCAAACTAGGTAGTGTCATCATGATCATTTAGTCATTGTTTAGTTTATAAACATATTTGTTTTACTTCGATTGTGACACACGTAATTACAACATATATACACACACACATATATATATATCACGCTCGATGTATTTGTTCCTGGTAGAACTTGTATTAATCATATACGGTAAAAGTGTCTTGCTCATGGACACCACACATAGCTTTGGTGGAGCATCGAGCCCACGACCCTCCGAAATTTATTTTACATATATACACGGAATATTCAAGAGTGTAAGGTAAATCCTAACGCACAATATTAGTTTCTTTATTTGTATTTTGTTCCTTTGCAATGTGTTAATTCCACTAAACTCCATGGTCAATAATTATTGTTAACATATTTTCATATATATGTTTACTGTATTTTGAGCTCTTGGCGTAAGCGGGTATTAAACGGCTATTGTACTGCAATGCGTGTGGGATGTGGGGCTTGTATGGAAAACAATTGTAATTTCAACATTTTATGATGTATTGAGGCTTTTGTTTATCAATTTAGACATGATGAATGTTTGTTATCTTTTATACGTTGCTCGCATCGGTCTTTGGTGAAAGATTTATAGAAATATTTTTGATGCAGTTTTAGGCTACTATAGGAGAACTTTTTTTTGCTTCTACAATTGTGAATAATAGTATTGTTTGGGATTTATGTTTTAGTCCACGTTTTTATTTTGGTTTTTAAAAATACAATTTAAGGGACATTTTTAAAATTAGATATCAGGAGACCAAAATAGACTATTTTTCAGAAATAATTATGTTTAAAATAAATCTGTCTGACGTGCCTAAACTTCTGATAGGCACGGAAGCATGTGATAACGTTTTCATTATTTCTTAATATAGATATTTGACACACAAATGGTGTATTGTAAAGAACAATAACACGGTTTGCTCAGAAACCATTATTTTATATAATGTTTAAATACACTGAAATGAGGCAATATCCAGTACAGTACAAAACAAGAACAACAATACGACATCATAATATGTGCATCAATTGAAATCCCGTCCGCATGTTCTCGTCTCCTGAAATAAATGTGACATTAACAATATTAGTATTTCAAACTAGGTTTTAAATTATTTGTATTTTATAATAGTATATATGGATTTCTCTCATTATAAAATACATGTTTTATAGGTAAGTAAATGCACGTGATAAATGATTTCTGATATATAGGGATATCCCGGAAGCACATAACACAGTCAATCAAATAGCGAACACGGAGTTATTATGGTCATGAGAGGTTATGAACTATGAACTCCTAACGTAATTTTGCACCGGCTAAAACAATATATTGATCTTTAATGTAATTAATAATCATAACAATTTAGCCAATCTAAATTAATCGCAGTTCGTTGAAATAAACAACATATGGCGCCTAAAGATTTATTTTTACAATATGTTTTGAGTAAGTTTAAAATCGGCAGTTTTAAATCGGAACAACTGGATTCGGCCATAGTTATCGTCCTATGTTGTTCAAATAAAAAATGTCTAAATTTCTGAAAATTTCTGAATTCACAAGGGCGCAGTCATGATGTTTTCGTTGTAAAAATTATAAACGCGTGATAATCGCACATTATATAGCTAAATATAGATTTTTTTTTCGGTAAAATAGACGTACCCGTATTACCGACACTATCTCGGTGTATTTTCATTTTGAATTAGTGACCAACAGCCCGATTAGCCCATTTGTCCACATGCTGAAAATAGAAAACAAATGAATCCGTAATCTCTGTTCAAACTATAGGCAACTTATCAGTTATTCCTTATTAACTTATGTTTCTTAAGTTATCACCAAAAATTAAAAGCTATATTCATACAAAACAGCTTGTCGGCAAACAGAAGTAAGTAAACAAGAAATCCATTTTTCTCAAACACAAATAGTAACTTAAACCTTTCGAACATCCCACATATTGTACATTGTGAATTTTGTATGTTAGTGAATGCACGTGTTTAAAAACATTATTATGTCGTCGTTGAATTAAAAGAAAACATTACAAAATAGTAAAGATTTATGTTATGAAGCGGAAAGTTATTTGATAATTATTCTAAGCATGACACCACAATTGAAAACAGGAAATGCTTCCGCTGGGAAGTCGCATGATGGCAGTTATAAATAATCATTGTTTCTTCTTCTTTAAAGGGAGTGTATAAAATGTTTTAAAAAATAAAGTAATTATCAAAACGAATAAAGAGAATCTCATTATCATTATTAAATATAACCCGACTAGTTTAGTTTGTCAAATCCACCAAAACGTGAAAAAATCAATACACGTGTATGTAAATTGGAGTTGTAAATTTGAAACTAAATCCCCATTCTAAAAATAAGAAGCACTTAAATACTGATTGACAACCTTCACATCATCGTTCTGACTCTTTCAAACATGAAACAATTTTTATTACGTGTAAACCTGTCAACGGGTCAAACTGAAATCAAAATGAAATAACGTGACTCATTTAATACGTCACAAAAAACGTTGCCGTTTTAAGCGGGGAATCTAGTTTAGCTTAACTTAGGCGCGTAGCCCAAGTTAGGAAAGCCCTTTTCAATATATTATTTAAGCATGTTTGAATAAATATCTTTTTGGCAATACGGGGTCAGTTAGTATATATAAGCATGGTATATTAGAGAAAAATGTTTTTAGGTAATTTTAAAATTTAGAAAAATCCTGATATATTCCCTTTAAGAATGTATTTTCCTTGTGTCAATGTATTTTATTATTAAATGGCACAATTTGTGTATTTAGAACATATTGAAAGCATCGTCATGTTTGAATTGCGAATTTAGAAAAAAAGTTATGCTTGGAAATTGGGTTATCAATTCATGGTTTCTGACGTCTACTTTCACTTTGTCAACAGTGTACACACTGAACAGTAAACAACTTTCTTACATGTATGCTACATGCCCCACCCCCACCCCCACCCCGTCCTACTTTTCACATCATATAGTGGGGAGGTTGATAAACAATAAAACTTAAGTTTCAATTCTTTCATTTGAGTCTCTCTAGGAATGATAAACATGCAATACATGGAACACAAAACACTGATGATGCAACTAATGTAGTGTTATCTCTTTTTTAATAATAATAATAATAATAATAATTATAATAATAATACTAATAATGATAGCAGCAGCAACAACAACAACAACAACAATAACGACAACAATAATAATAATAATAATGATAATAATAATAATAATAATAATGATAGCAGCAGCAACAACAACAACAATAACGACAACAATAATAATAATAATGATAATAGCAGCAGCAGCAGCAGCAGCAGCAGCAAAGCAGCAGCAGCAGCAGCAAAGCAACAACAACAACAACAATAAAATAATTCTTATAGACAACCCTTTTTGTATAGACGTTTTTGACAGTTACCAATATTACCTATATGATGTGTCACCGTGATAGTATCATTTTCATAGTGTTCCCTTTTGGCATAATGGCACTATCGAGGTCGGAGGATCATCTGTCTTCTTTAAACATTGGTTTCACAAAGGTAGATATATCTTATAAATGACTTGATATACATGGTATCGTTTCAATGTTTTAATGGAATATACGATGTAAGGTCAAATTTTGATCGAATATGAACGTGTTGAAGCATCAATTAAAACACTGGCATGTACAAAACATCTCCAAATTTATCAGATTGTTTTAACCCTATCATTCCGTTCTACTTAAACATTATTTTAAAAGATGCAAAGGTCAGTAGATCAATCTATGGTGAAATGCTTAGAAACAATACACAAACAGCACAAGATATAAATACTAAAACTGGAGCCAAATATTTGCACTTCATTTCAAGATAAACCAAAACACACGGCTACAGTGGTTCCAGTAGAGAATTAACCACACCATTTTAGGAACAAACTATTAACTTAACAATGAACATTACCAACTCTTAAACCTGAACTTTATGCAACAAATCTGTTGAAACAATTAAACATTTAGTTTATGATTGCGACATTACAAAAAACATTTTTGACAGAATTATCCAGTTTTATTAGAAATAAGTCTACTAATGTACTGATTAAATTGTCGGTGTCGGATCAAATTATCCAGTTTTATTAGAAATAAATCTACTAATATACTGATTAAGTTGTCGGCGTCGGACCGAATTATCTAGTTTTATTAGATATATATATCTTTATTTAAGTCTCATCTATGTACAAACATATAAATAAAACATACAGTAACACATACAACGTACATAGCCATTCAATATTAGAATTACAAGAGACTATCGCTATAATATTGACATAAAATATATACAACTATCACAGATTATTCATGCATTATTTTTGAAAAAGATGTATACTATAAAGCATTATACACTAAGAATTGAGACACCGGCGCTAATCTT
Source organism: Panopea generosa (assembly GCA_029582155.1). NCBI lineage: Eukaryota > Metazoa > Mollusca > Bivalvia > Adapedonta > Hiatellidae > Panopea > Panopea generosa. The sequence continues at coordinate 64,954,960 of CM055907.1, forward strand.
GGCTCGAGACCTAAAAGATTATTAAAATAACTTTTGTTAAATCGTGAAAGGAAAAATAAATGCAAATGCATCGCTATATAGTCAAAAGCTTTTTAAAAAATATTTTAAAAGATCAGTTATCACCCCAGATCCGATCTGGAATGACCTGATTAGCACCGATTTCTCAACATAATATAAAATTAATTTGTTTTACATTTAAGATATAATACATTATTTATATAAAATATTTCTACGTTTTTGTAGTATTGTAAAACAGGTTTTGGCACATATTCTTATCATATCTTTATTGGAAAAGAGAAACTTCATTTTATTACAGTCATCAAACTTATTAAAGTTTGCATCTATGCTTACTGCTTTAAGCATCAGATCTGTCCTAATATATTTATAAGAGGCACATTTTAAAATAACATGACACTCATCTTCTATAGCATCATTACAGAAAGGACATAACCGGTCATTCTCATTAATACCCTCATATCGACCAGTTTCTAGTTTTAATGGCGCAACACCACATCTGAATTTTGCAAACGCTGATCTATGCTTCATTGGTAGCACAATTTTACAGTAATTTTCTACTTCATAATCATTTTTAAAAAGCCTATAAGTTCTTAATTTGTTACGTCCATTACCACGTATACTAGTTGTTTGATTTACACTTGCTTTCCACTCCGTAATATATATAGACATCATCTTTTCAAATACAGTATCAACAAATTTAATTTTGTTAATGTTTGAGTATGTATGAATATGAAGCTGTAACCTATCAAATTGATTTATAACTGTGAAAACCCAATTTTTACAAGAGTTATTAGCTTTATTTCGTGCCCAAATAAATATTCTTTTATTTAATCTTGTATCAAATGTATAGATGTTGCGTACCCAATGTCTGGCTATACATTTCCATTGTTTGACTATTGGAGGGACCCAACCCATATCGCCTGAAATGGCTGCAGTAGGTGTATATTTGATAGAAATAAGTCTACTAATACACTGATTAAATTGTCGGCGTCGGACAGAATTATCTAGTTTTATTAGAAAATAGTGATTAAAGTGTCGGCGTCAGATAGAATCTAGGGAACAAAACATATGATACAATATTAAATAAGATTTTTATTCTGGGAAAATATCACGTATTTTATAAAAAAAAATAATGAAACAATGTTGTGTCAATTTCATTTATTATTTAAAATCAATTAATAAAATACAAAAATATGCTGTTTATAAAAAAAACTACAACATTTGCACTTTAACAAAATTTGGAACTATTACAAATGTATAGTGTCTGAACCTGTATAATTTCTCAAATTATTACTATCTAGAATACAATATATATGTATACATATATGTATATGATATATATGTTGTATTATGATCTTATATACCTGAATAAATTTGAATGTACATAAAGGCTGTGGTTACTCTCCTTTTTCTGTTTTTGTCTGTTTAGTTGTGTCTTTTTTTCTCGAATGTTTTTGAAACATCTTTATAAAGAGGGTGCCATTTTTTCTACCAACACCTTCTCCAAATTTCATTTTATTTTATTTTTAATACACAAAAAGAAAAACAAACTATATAAACATGTATTTCATAGTATAAAAATTACAAAAAAATAACTTTTCAAACATATTAATATAATGACTTGTTATCTTTGAATTTTTTGTTTGTATACTATTCATCTTTTTTATATTATTATCCTTTCTCTCCATTTGTAACCATGGAAAAGTATCTAAAAGGAGTTGTTTTTTCCTCAAATAACAATAATGTACCTGTTTATATAACGTTATTTTAACACTTTTTTATTTCTCGTATTGATATATTGTTATTTATCGATCATAATAAATAAATAAAAATAATCTACGAGATTTGTCTATAACAAAGGAAAACACCGATGCAGTCAGACGGAGATAAAGGAAAAGGACAAAAACACTATATTCAACAATGAATCAATAATGTTGGCATACTATAACGATAATTTGTAATATATGTAATGATTATATGTAGAATATATACATTTTGTAAAGTGCTTTGAATGATGACCCACTGTCACCTTCTTGCACCTGTTACAGAGTGAATAAATGGACCACCAGTTGGTGGTTGAAATTAAACAAAATCTTTGGTTGCCTGATCACTAGAAACAAATCGGTTCACGGTTGCTATCAATGTGATATTTTAGTATACATTGCAGACGACTGATATGAAACCTCTTTCGAGTAAATGATTAAAGAATGTGAAAAGTTTACCTTGCGGTGGACATTGCTTGTGTCCCGTTTAACAGGGTGGTTATGTACCTCCAGAGTCGGCTCCTTTCTTTAAATATTTAGGTATACCCCGCTTTCACTCTGTGTCCTTCAAACGCCCTATTCTCCGCCGCCATGGTAGAAGCAATCAAGACAGCTACAAACAGTATCATAACGAAGGCAACCTGCTTTCTTTAAGCACACATGAACAAGCGATTTATGCAGGAACTTTTACTTTCGCGAAACCAATATCACATCTATTACGCTACTATCAGTGGAATCGAGAGTAATCTATTGACTTTTCTATATGTCGATCTTCAAACAGTCTTACATGCTGTAAACACATTGAAACAGAGAGACCGTACAATCAAAGATTATGTCAATTACGTAAACAAATAATTTGAATATCACATACATGGACTCCTAGTTTAACTGTTTAATATGCTCTTTTGGCTGTAATTAATGTTAAAGCCATACGAAGGTTAAACAACACCCTGCCTACCGCCTTTAATGACAAATTGATACTCAGCGATATTGCCCCGACAGACGTTAAATATGTGCAAAATAACATCGTGATAAATGTTCATAAAATGAAAATGCATATGTTAATACCATTATATATTATCTCTAATATAATAATCATTTATAACGTGTATTATTTTGCATTTAATTTATCGATGTGTGTGCTGATGAAACAGCATGCAACATAAAAACTACAACATCCGTATATCTGTTTATAAACGCGACAATTAATATATGCCATACTTTGGTATATTATGTTTGTTAATTAATTCCTATTAGACATTTGAATAATTATATGTAATATTATATTATTTATAAGCTGATTTACGTCAAATGTTTTAGCTGCAAATAATACCAAACATGCATCACTTGCATGCGTGGCAAGCACGCACAAGGTTAAGGCAGGGTTCCATGTAGCGCAAATCAAATTTTCCGGATTTACTCGCGGAACGTACTGGTTGGATTGGATTTCAAATGACAATCGACTTTCGCAGCCGCCATGAGCGTGAATGCATTATGGACTCGTATTGATTATTGTAGTTTTTAATTTTTAACAATTGTTACACTAAGGGTTGACACGGCACAGAATGGGTTTTTGTTACACTAAGGGTTGACACGGCACAGAATGGGTTTTTGTTTCACTAAGGGTTTCCACAAAGCTTAAACACCTATATAACCGCATAATTTACTGCTTGCGTAACATTCGGTCAAACCACTGTTGTACATATGATATTTAGTCTTCGAACATAGCATTTTATAAATCTAGTTCTGTCATTGGTTATTTCTCACTTGGACTACTGTAATGTTGTTTTATATGGTATAGCAGAAATGCAAATAGGCAACATGCAACGTATCCAGAATATGTGTGCAAAACTTGTTTTAAACGGGAGAAAAATTGACAGTTCTAAGCAAACTCTATATGACTTGCATTGGTTACCTATCAAAGCTAGTATTAAATTTAAATTGCTCTATTTCATGTACAATTGCTCTATCGGCAATGCACCAGTCTATTTGTCTGAGTTGTTAACAAAATCTTTTCCCAAAAGAGCAGGTTTGAGGTCTTCAGACTTCTAAGATAGGTGCTATGTTATTCCGTTTAACAAAAGAAAGTGTTTCAGTGACAGTAGTTTTGGTATAGTAGGTCCTCTCCTGTGGAATAGTCTAACGTTGAACATAAAGATGTCTGAATATGTAGAAAGATTTAGAAATAATCCGGAAAACATTTTATATCCGAGATTTCTATGAATTGTTTTAAGGCACAACAGTCTGGTTTATTTTAATCTTTATTTAAAATTTATGCAACGATTTTGTGTAATTTGAACATTTTTTATACGTTGTAATTATTTAGAATTATACATGTATTTATGTTTTTATGTATTATACCTTAATGTACAACGCCATTGAATATGAACTTGTATACAAACAGGCGTTAAATCAAATAAAGCAGTTTCAGTTTTAATGTGTTGAAAAGTGACAGCTCTTGAATAAATCGCGTGTACATGACTATTCAATAAAGCCTAATGCATACACACTAGGTTAACAGAGACCGGCTTAATGGAACCACAGCTTTCATTGTTTGTTTGGATGCTATAAATATACCACAGAGAAAGTGAAAATTGTCAAACACATAATCAGTTTTGTTTGTTTGCTACTGACTTCGGTGTGTTACATAGATACAGATATGAAGGGTGCTTTCATTGTACTGTTTGTAGTCGTCCTAATTGCTTCTACAGTGGCTGAGAACATGGCGATTGAAGGACACAAAAACGTGGAACGAATGGAGCGGGCCATGGACGTGCATCACCAACATGCTAAACGGGACACAAGCAAGGTCAGCCATCACAAGGTAAAATATAGTTTATATATTTTAATACAATAAACAATTTATTTGGTGAAAGTTTCAGACCCATCGTCTGCTACGAAATGATACTCAGAATTGCATTGATATCACTCGTATTTTCACTCGTTTATTAGGGCTGTGTGTTGCTTGACCATCAGCCATAGGATATTTATTACGATACAGTTATCCAGATACGTGATACAATATGATACAGATATCCTGATACGAGATACAATACGATACAGATTATTATTGACAATGTGATAAAATCCATGAGTAACTTTTAACATTAGGTAAAATATATATACGGTATCATCATCATAACAACAACTCAGTTTTCAGGATGGATTCTGTCCAGCAAATAACATCCGTTACTAGCTCTAATGCACCACTGGTTGCATGTTAAAACATGTGTTGGAAAAACTTAGTTATAAAGACACAGCCGATACGATATACCATGCCGAAATGATGGGTATTGCGATATACCGTGTCGCTATGATGGGTATTGCGATATACTGTGCCGCTATGATTGGTATTGCAATATACCGTGACGCTATGATGGGTATTGCGATATATCGTGTCGCTATGATGGGTAATGCGATATACTGTGTCGCTATGATGGATATTGTGATATACCGTGTTGCTATGATGTGTAATACGATATACCGTGTCGCTATGATGGGTATTGCGATATACCGATATTAGTATGTTGCTACAGAACTATGACTTACTCGTGTATGACAATAATTTAAGATCAGACCACAAAACCCAAATCTTGAACTATCCATAACAACGCTCCCATTCATACTCTGGTATAAATATTTACAACTCACTTCCTGGTTCCGTTAATCTTATTTAAATCGAATCACCTCAACAGGTTAAATTTCAAAAGAATTATTAACTACAAACGAAGTATACTATAGTTTTGTATTATTCTTTTCTTCATATATTCAAATAAGAGGATGTTTTCCTGCTTATTCTGAGTAACGTTTGCTTTTAATTTTTTTTCCCAGAATATTGTTTGTTTTTATGCCTCAGGTTTCAGTGCTGTTAATTTTCTTTGTAAATGCATTCGTTGAATTTAATCACTATTTGTGTTTAAAAATGTATATATTCGACTCCGGTTATATCAAGCTGATTATGACAAACTACGGGATATCTCGAAGAAAAAATTACGATCTGTTCATTTCTTTTACCAGAACGATAGCAATAACACTTTTTATCGAAACAAATGGTTATTTCGGGTATTTTCCTTGTCCCCTGAACTTTGAAATAACAAGAAACAACTACATGTATATATCGCCCCATTGGTGCAATAATGTTTCATGTGCCTTCTTATTTCATATACACTCGGTATCTTATTGCACTGATGGGACGATATAGGTATTTACTTTAAGTATATGTGGAGGCACGCACTAATAATATATTTAGCTTGCTGGCATGTGTAACCTCTATTTTATATTAACATCTTATTAAAGTTATTGCCATTATTATTATTATTATTATTATTATTTTCATCATCATCATCATCATCATCATCATCATCATCATCATCATCATTTTCATCATTTTCATCATTATTATTATTATTATTATTATTATTATTATTATTATTACTAGTATAACTACTATTATTGCCATTACAATGTATATTATTATCATGATTATTATTAGTAGTAGTACAGTCGAACACCGATGGCTCGAACCCGACGGGACTGGAAAGAATAATTCGAATGAAGGGTTGTTCGAGCCAAGTAATGTACAACATCATGCCATACATTTACATGTATATACATCGAAATAGGAATTGGCCAGTACCAAATATGTGGCATTCTAGCCATCCGTGTTAAAGCCAACAAAGTTCTACTGTATTATTACATGTTTCAGCAAAATGAATTTTATATTTTGAAAACAGAATTGTATAGAGAAAATATAAACTATGTATCATATTTGTTATTCAAATTGTTTACACGCTTTTAGAAATATCACAAAAAGTTTATTTGGATGAGCAAATTTCAATAAAAATTTTGAGAAATTTGAAATAATTGTTTTGTTTAGAAATTAAAGTTAAACATTGTTTTGATGCGTTTCAAATGTTTATATTAAAATGCTGTAAGTTCTATCACATTAGCTAACACGTGGTAGAAGTTACTGCAAAATCTTTACTGATTTTTGCCTTTTCAAAATCGGGATTTTCATTAAATTTTGTTTTACATTGCCGATTTTCAAAAGTGATATATTTTAATGTTTCACAAAAGAAATTTAATAGCCTGGTACCTAATATATAGTCATGCCATTACATATTGAATATATAAAAGCCAAAACAACAGTTAGTGTTTGTTGAAAAAAAGGATTTTGAACAAAGATGAAATCACGGATCCATTTTTTCTATTTTCAGCATGCAGCTGACGTGCACCACAATTAATAAAACGGAAACACACTGATATATGGATGGTATATACAGGTGGGTCACATGTGAGATTTTCTGTTGTTTGTTTGTAGATCACTGGTATGTATTTTATCGTTTACTAAATACATTACAGCTATATAAAAGTCGACAACGTTCTGTGTTGTTGTTCCTGTACTGTATGTACTGTCTCGCACCACACCGCACAACACCGCACTGTAATGTTATTATTTCACATTGGCCAAGTAAATGATCTAAGGATGCTCATATTGGCCCAAACTCGGTTCGTATTGGCCAACTACACGTCATGTGGCGGCATCATTTTCCTGGCTGACTTAGGTAGCCTAATGCGTAAAGAATATTTGTTTGTTTTGGTGTAAGATCGAATTATATTTCATCAAATGGTGACCAAAGCCATCATTTTTGGTGATCACGAGATGAAATATCATTTGATCTTACACCAAAACAAACACATTTTCTTTTTATTAAATGAATTTACATATTTCTTTGTTTATTTTTACCTCAATTTGCCATAAGATATTTTGGGTTAAAAAAATCAAAGTACTCTTTTTATTTAAATAACATTTTTTTAAAATTAATATGCGAAGACAACTTTTTTCACCGTAATTTCACTGTTTGAAACAGTGAAATGCAATTAATAACATACTGAGAAATATCTTTAATTCATCAAAAAGTATAAAATAAATTAAGTTTAATTTATACTGTACTTTATTGTTTTGCATTTTAGCGTCGCTTTTAACATTTGTTCAGTCATATCACGACGGTGTCTGTTTAAGACAGTATTCTAAGCAGTGTTACACCAGGGTATCATGTCACAGACCAGTGGTGTGCTACCCTACCCAGTCACATTATACATACACCAAGCAGACCAAACCTAATACTATCCTCTAAATGTGAAGCGCCAAGCCAATACGCGTCTTATACCATTTCAAAGTCTACCACGTGCATTTATTTACATACATGTATATAAAAAGTACTTTTAATGAGAGTAATTCGTTTACAAGATCTATATATAATTATATTGTTTATGTAATATTTATTTCAGAAGACGATCGGTTGTCGACAGAATTTACATTGATGTACATCTTTGGAGTTCGTTTTGTTGTTTTACGTGAATTGTGTTGTAAATGTATTGCCACATTTCAGTGTGTAATAAAAAAGTGGTTTCTGGGTAAACTGTTTTTATTGTTTTTTATACTATAACAAATACCACATCCGAAGGTCTGATAAAGATTGCCGCTACAATAGCCACATACCGGCTTTTGTGAGATTGCAGCGATGGCTAGCCACAAATACAATGTGTCGAAAACGGGGCGGTAGTGGAGTTGATAGAGTGCTGTCCGCTCACGCTAGAAAGAGATTGCGGGTTTGATTCCCACTTCGATCTGATGGCCTTTAAAAAAAAAACACGCAAAACTGGTTCTAGTCTCGAGAGCAGTTCATATTATAAGCTCTGAGCTTCCTTCATAATCGAGCTTAAATAAATTAGTATAAACTAATTAACTATACATGGTGATACAACGAGCATATTTCAAAGAACACATTGCACATTTAGAGGACTTCAGTAGCGAGAAGACGTCTTCTGGTCGTTTCATTTGACCGTCTTCTGAACGCAGAAGCTCCCCAGGAGCTCTATGCGTCAGGACGCACCGTCAGGAGCTCTGTGTGGTCTCACAATGCTGGTGCCGTGGCGTTTTTTCCGCATTGTTCTAAGAACAAAAATCAAGGCTTCAGCAGTTGAATAAATCCATGTTCTTAAACCATCCACGGCTTCTAGATAATCAAACAACTATGTGGTACTGTTGTAATGTTCATATGTGCGACTGCATCACCTAAACATGTTTTAATTTTTAATATGTGTTAGTTTACCATGTGGTGCTCTTTCATGTAGGGACACGGGTGGAAAACATTCTATAGTTAGGCTCGTGTAAAAATGAATGCCTTCAATAACAGCTGGCCGGGGAGGGTTAACTTCCTACCAAGTCTATATAATTACTATGCTTTCTTTCTTTCCCCCTTTTTTTATTTACATGTACATTAAAGCAGATCGTTTGTAACATCTTTAAATTTGATGGCGGTTTACTGGAATTCCCAAAACGTTGTTAACTGGCAGCATTTTCAATAGAATTACAATGCTTTCTTCCTTTGCCCCTTTTTATTTACCTAAATATAGTAGAATTGCCATGCTTTTTGTATGCAAACTTGAAACTCGGCCTTATATCAATATGGACACAACTAAAGTTGGATTGGCTGCCGAAATGTTGTTATGTTTTAATATATAGAGAGTATTAACCTTGTTCTGAAGATGATTCTTTATATTATTAAGAATAACATTTTCTCTGTATTTAGAGACAATATGCCTAATAAATTATAGAATTGAAATATAAAAAAAATATAAAAAAAACATTAATCTGCTGGTCAAACCGAATACTTACACCAATCGGTAAAATAATTGTAATAAAAAACTTAATTACGGCATTGCCTAACCAAAACATACGTAATAAAATCGCTAAATACTTTATTTTTTAACTTCATGGCATGGAAAAATAGACAAAATAAAACGCCAGGTCATTGCTCAAGATAAAATACATGGCGATCTAAGAAAGAACGATATTGACCGTTTTTTTAAATCAACGAAGATTACTTGCAACTTGGATAAGAAGGTTATTAACAAGTGATGAAAAGTATTTACAATGTACCCCTGGATTACACAGTTTACATATTTTGGGCAAAACTACATACAAGACAAAATAATTCTTATAGACAACCCATTCTGGAAAAACGTTTTTGAGAGTTACCAATATGTCCCATACAATGTGTCATCATCTTGATAGTATCATTTTCATAGTGTTCCCCTTTGGCAAATGGCACTATCGAGGTCAGAGGGTCATCTGTCTCCTTTAAACATTGATTTCACAAAATGACTTGATATACATGGAATCGTTTAAATGTTTTAATTGAATATATGACGTAAGGTCAAATTTGATCGAATATGAAAGTGTTGAAGCATCAATTAAAACACTGGCATGTACCAAAACATCCCCAAACTTATCAGTTTTTTTTAACTCTATTATTCCCTTCTACTTAAACATTATTTCAAAAGGTGCAAAGGTCAGTAGATCAGTCCATGGCGTAATGCTTAGAAACAATACACAAACAGCACAAAATATAAATACTAAAACCTGGAGCAAAATATTTGCGCTTCCTTTCAAGATAAACCGAGATACATGGCTACAGTGGTTCCAGTAGAAAATTAACCACGGCCTATTAGGAACAAACTATTTACTTAACAAATGAACATTAACAAATCTGAAACCTGAACTTTATGCAACAAATCTGTTGAAACAATTAAACATTTAGTTTATGATTGCGACATTACAAAAATTATTTTTGACAGAATTGTCCAGTTTTATTAATAATAAGTATACTAATGTAATTATTAAATTGTCGGCGTCGGATAGAATTATCCAGTTTTATTAGAAATAAGTCTTCTAATGTACTGATTAAATTGTCGGCGTCGGATAGAATTATCCAGTTTTATTAGAAATAAGTCTTCTAATGTACTGATTAAATTGTCGGCGTCGGATAGAATTATCCAGTTATATTAGAAATAAGTCTACTAATATACTGATTAAATGGTCGGCGTCGGATACAATTATCCAGTTTTATTAGAAGTAAGTTTACTAATATACTGATTAAATTGTCGGCATCGGATAGAATTCTAGGGATCAAAACATATGATACAATACTAAATAAGATTTTTATACTGGGAAAATATCACGTATTTTATCCCAAAAAAAATAATGAAACAATGCTGTGTCAATTTCATTTATCATTTAAAATTAATTTATAAAATAGAAAAATAAGCTGCTTTAAAAAAACCTACAACATTTGCACTATAACAAAATTTGGAACTATTACAAATGTATAGTGTCTGAACCTGTATAATTTCTAAAATTATTACTATCTAGAATACAATATATATGTATACATAAATGCTATGGATACCCTCCTTTTATCTGCTTTTGTTTGTTTATTTGTTGTTTTTTTTCTCGTATGTTTTTGAAACCTCTTTTATAAAGAGGGTATATTTCCTACCATTACCTTCTCCCAATTTCTTTTTATTTTATCTTTAATACGCAAAACGAAAAACAAACTATATTAATATGTATTTCATAGTATAAAAATACAAAAACAAAACAACAACGAACTTTTCAAACATATTAAAATAATGACTTGTTATCTTTGAAGTTTTTGTTTGTATACTATTTATATTTTTTTTTTTATATAATTATCGTGTTAAAAATCCTTAAACGATAATTTGTAATATATGTAATGATAATATGTACAATATATAAATTTTGTTAAGTGCTTTGAGTGATGACCCACTGTGACCCTCTTGCACCTGTTACAGAATGAATAAATGGACCACCAGTTGGTGGTTGAAATTAAACAAAATAATTGGTTGCCTGATCTTAAATTAATGCCATGTACATCACTAGACACAATTCGGTTCACAGTTGCTATAAATGTGAAATCTTTTAGTATACATTGCAGACGACTGATATGAAACCTCTATCGAGTAAATGATTAAAGAATGTGAAAAGTTTACCTTGCGGTGGACCTTGCTTGTGCCTCCAGAATCGCGGCTTCTTTTTTTAAATGTTTAATTATATCCCGCTTCACTCTGTGTCCTTCAAACGCGATATTCTCTGCCGCCATGGTAGAAGCAATCAAGACGGTATTATAACGAAAGCACCCTGCTTTCTTTAATCACACATGAACAAGCAATTTATGCAGGAATATTTACTTTCACGACATCAATATCACATCTATTACGCTACTGTCAGTGGAATCGAGAGTAATCTATTGTCTTTTCTATATGTCGATCTTCAAATAGTCTTACATGCTGAACACACATTGTTGTTCGATGCATAACAAGCATGTGCAAGATTGGTCTCAACATTGTAGGCAATCAGTAAGTTATCTAGTTAGAGATGTCTAAAATATTCAATTTCAATTGCATAATTTGTAACATGTAATAAATATCATTCAATTTTGTAGACTAGTGCAGTTTTGCTTTAGGTCTAACAGAGAGAGAGAGAGAGAGAGAGAGAGAGAGAGAGAGAGAGAGAAAGATCTACCGTATAATAAAAGATTATGTCCATTACGTGAAAAAATAATTTGAATATCACATACATGGACTCCTAGTTTAACTGTTTAATGTGCTCTTTTGGCTGTTATTAATGTTAAAGCCACACAAAGGTTAAACAACACCCTGCCTACCGCCTTTAATGACAAATTGATAATCAGCGATGCTGCCACGACAGACGTTAAATATGTGCAAAATAACATCGTGATAAATGTTCATAAAATGAAAATGCATTTGTTAATACGATTTATAAATTATGTCGGATATAATAATCATTTATAACGTGTATTATTTTGCATTTTATTTATCGATGTGTCTGCTGATGAAACAGCATGCAACATAAAAACTACAACATCCATATATCAGTTTATAAACGCGACAATTAATATATGCCATACTTTGTATATTATATTTGCTAATTAATCCCTATTAGATATTTGATAATTATATGTTTATAATAGCTGATTTACGTCCAATGTTTTAGTTGCAAATGATAGCAAACATGCATCACGTGCATACGTGGCACGTACACACAAGGTTAAGGCAGCATTCCATGTAACGCAAATCAAGTTTTCCGGGTTTACTCGCAGAACGTTTTTAAGCATAGTCTCTTCCGTTAGTGATGATTGTGTAAACATGAAATGTATACATGCGCATATCCAGACATACGCACGTACGCGAATGCAAACAATTCGTTAGCAAAAGTGAAAATATAAAAAATCTAAATACATGTATGTCATAAGAGAGGTATCGCCACCTGGCTCTGCTGATTGGATTTCAAATGACAATCGACTTTCGCAGCCGCCATGAGCGTGAATGCATTATGGACCCGTATTGATTATTGTAGTTTTTATTTTTTTACAATTGTTGTTATTTCTCAATTGGACTACTGTAATATTTTTATATGGTATAGCAGAAATGGAAATAGGCAAAATGCAACGTATCCAGAATATGTGTGCAAAACTTGTTTTAAACGGGAGAAAAATTGACAGTTCTAAGCAAGCCCTATATGACTTGCATTGGTTACCTATCAAAGCTAGAATTAAATTTCTCATTCATGTTCAAATTGCTCTATCGGCAATGCACAGGTCTATTTGTCTGAGTTGTTAACAAAATCTATTTCCAAAAGAGCAGGTTTGAGGTTTTCAGACTCCTAAGATAGGTACTATGTTATTCCATTTAACAAAAGAAAGTGTTTCAGTGACAGTAGTTTTGGTATAGTAGGTCCTCTCCTGTGGAACAGTCTAACGTTGAACATAAAGATGTCTGAATATGTAGAAAGATTTAGAAATAATCCGGAAAACATTTTATTTCCGAGATTTCTATGAATTGTTTTAAGACACATCAGTCTGGTTTATTTCAATCTTTATTTGAAATTTATTCAACGATTTTATGTAATTTGAACATTTTTTATACCTTGTAATTATTCAGATTTATACATGTATTTATGTTTTTATGTTAAATACCTTAAGTACAACGCCATTGAATATGAACTTGTATACAAACAGGCGTTTAATCAAATAAATCAGTTTAAATGTGTTGAAAAGTGACAATTCTTGAATAAATCGCGCGTACATGACTATTCAATAAAGCCTAATGCATACACACTAGGTTAACAGAAACCGGCTTAATGGAACCACAGCTTTGATTGTTTGTTTGGATGCTATAAATATACCACAGAGAAAGTGAAAATTATCAAACACATAATCAGTTTTGTTTGTTTGCTACTGACTTCGGTGTGTTACATAGATACAGATATGAAGGGTGCTTTCATTGTACTGTTTGTAGTCGTCCTGATTGCTTCTGCAATCGCTGAGAACATGGCGATTGAAGGACACAAAAACGTGGAACGAATGGAGCGGGCCATGGACGTGCATCACCAACATGCTAAACGGGACACAAGCAAGGTCAGCCATCACAAGGTAAAATATAGTTTATATATTTTAATACAATAAACATTTTATTTGGTGAAAGATTCAGACCCATCGTCTGCAACGAAATGATTCTCAGAACTGCATTGATATCACTCGTATTTACTGGCTTATTAGGGCTGTGTGTTGCTTGACCATCAGCCATAGAATGTTTATTACGATACAGGTATCCAGATACGTGATACAATACGATACATGTATCCAGATACGAGATACAATACGATACATGTATCCAGATACGTGATACAATACGATACAGATTATTATTGACAATGTGATGAAATCAATGAGTAACTTTAAACACTAGGTAAAATATATATACGGTAAAATCATTCTAACAACTGAGTTTTCAGGATGGATTCTGTCCAGCAAATAACATCCATTTCTAGCTCTAATGCAACACTGGTTGCATGTTAAACCATGTGCTGGAAAAATTTAGTTATAAAGACATAGCAAATACGATATACCATGCAAAAATGATGGGTAATGCGATATACCGTGTCGCTGTGATGGGTATTGCGGTATACCGTGTCGCTATGATGGGTAATGCGATATACCGTGTCGCTATGATGGGTAATGCGATATACCGTGTCGCTATGATGGGTAATGCGATATACCGTGTCGCTATGATGGGTATTGCGATATACCGATATTTCAGTATGTTGCTACAGAAATATGACTTACTCGTGTATGACAATAATTTAAGATCAGATCACAAAACCCAAATCTTGAACTATCTATAACAACGCTTCCATTCATAAATATTTACAACTCACTTCCTGGTTCCGTTAATCTTATTTAAATCGAATCACCTCAACAGGTTAAATTTCAAAAGAATTATTAACTCAAAACGAAGTATACTATAGTTTTGTATTGTTCTTTTCTTCATATATTCATAATAAGAGGACGTTTTCCTGCTTATTCTGAGTAACGTATGCTTTTGATAGTTTTTTCCCCATAATATTGTTTGTTTTTATGCCTCAGGTTTCAGTACTGTTAATTTCTTTGTAAATACATTCGTTGGAATCAATCACTATTTGTGCTTCAAAATGTATATATTCGACTCTGGTTATATCAAACTGATTATGACAAACTACGGGATATCTCGAAGAAAAAAATACGGCCCGTTCGTTTCTTTTACAAGAACGATAGGAATCACACCTTTTATCTAAACAAATGATTATCTCAGATATTTTCCTTGTCCCCCGAACTTTGAAATAACAAGAGGAAACTACATGTATATATCGCCCCATTGGTGCAATAAGGTTTCATGTGCCTTCTTATTTCATATACACTCGGTATCTTATTGCACTGATGTAATGATATATGTATTTACTATAAGTATATGTTGAGGCACGCACTGATGATATATATAGCTTGATGGCATGTGTAACCTCTATTTTATATTAACATCTTATTAAAGTTAATGCCATTATTATTATCATTGTTTTAGATATAGATTTTAAAAGTTTATTAAAGTGTCACATATAACTATTATTACTATTACATTGTATATTATTATCATGATTAATTATACTAGTAGTACAGTCGAACACAGATGGCTCGAACCCGACGGGACTGGATAGAATAATTCGAGTTAAGGGTTGTTCGAGCCAATTATTGTTCAACATCATGCCATACAATTACATGTATATACATCGAACTAGGAATTGGCCAGTACCAAATATGTGGCATTTTAGCCATCCGTGTTCAAGCCAACAAAGTTCTACTGTATTATTACATGTTTCAGCAAAATGAATTTTGTATTTTGAAAACAGAATTGTACAGAGAAAAATATAAACTATGTATCATATTTGTTATTCAAATTGTTTACACGCTTTTAGAAATATCACAAACAATTTATTTGGATGAGCAAATTTCAATAAAAAATTCGCGAAATTTGAAATAATTGTTTTGTTTAGAAATTGAAGTTTAACATTGTTTTGATGCGTTTCAAATGTTTATATTAAAATGCTGTAAGTTCTATGACATTGGCTTACACCTGGTAGAAGTTACTGCAAAATCTTTACTGATTTTTGCCTTTTCAAAATCGGGATTTTCATTAAATTTTGTTTTACATTGCCGATTTTTCAAAAGTAAAATATTTTAATGTTTCACAAAAGAAAATTTAATAGCCTGGTACCTAATATATATTCATGCCATTACATATTGAATATATAAAAGCAAAAACAACAGTTAGTGTTTGTTGAAAAAAAAAAGGATTTTGAACAAAGATGAAAGAACGGATCCATTTTATCTATTTTCAGCATGCAGCTGACGTGCACCACAATTAATAAAACGGAAACACACTGATATATGGATGGTATATACAGGTGGGTCACATGTGAGATTTTCTGTTGTTTGTTTGTAAATCACTGGTATGAATTTTATCGTTTACTAAATACATTACAGCTATATAAAAGTCGACAACGTTCTGTGTTGTTTTCCATACTGTATGTACTGTACCGCACCACACCGCACAACACCGCACTGTAATGTTATTAATGAAGTGCTTTCACATTGGCCAAGTTATTGATCTAAGGATGGTCATATTGGCCCAAACTCGGTTCGTATCGACCGACTACACGTCATGTGACGTCATCGTTCTCCTGGCTAACATAGGTAGCCTAATGCGTAAAGGATATTTGTTTGTTTTGGTGTAAGATCGATTTCTATTTTATCAAATGGTGACCAAAAGCCATCATTTTTGGTGATCACGAGATGAAATATCATTTGATCTTACACCAAAACAAACACATTTTCTTTTTATTAAATGTATTTCCATTTTTTTTTTTTTGATTTTGACCTCAATTTGCCATAAGATTTTATTGGGTTAATAAAAAAAATCAAAGTATTCTTTTTTTTAAAATTGATATGCAAAGACAACTCTTTTTTTCGTAATTTCACTGTTTGAAACAGTGGATTGCCATCAATAATCTACTGAGAAATATCTATTATTCATCAAAAAGTATAAAATAAATTAAGTTTAATTTATACTGCACTATATTGTTTTGCGTTTATATAAAAAGTACTTTTAATGAGAGAAGTTCGTTTACAAGATCTATATTAAAATGTACAAAATTTGAAACACCATTATGTGAATTATATAATTATATTGTTTATGCAATATTTATTTCAGAAGACGATCGGTTGTTGACAGGATTTACATTGATGTACATCTTTGGAGTTCGATTTGTTGTTTTATGTGAATTGTGTTGTAATTGTATTGCCACATTTCAGTGTGTTATAAAATAATGGTTTCTGGGTAAACTGTTTTTATTGTTTTTTATACTATAACAAATACCACATCCCAAGGTCTGATAAAGATTGCCGCTACAATAGCCACATACCGGCTTTTGTGAGATTGCAGCGATGGCTAGCCACAAATACAATGTGTCGAAAACGGGGCGGTAGTGCAGTTGATCGAGTGCTGCCCGCTCACGCTAGGTTTGATTCCCACTTCGACCCGATGGCCTTTTAAAAAAAACCACGCAGAACTGGTTCTAGTCAGGAAGCGGACTCGAGAGCAGTTAATATTATCAGCTCTGAGCTTACTTCGCAATTGAGCTTAAATAAATTAATATAAACTAAATACATATACATGATGTTAACTAACATATTTCAAAGAACACATTGCCTGTTTCATTTGCCTCTTCAGAGGACTTCGGTAGTGAGATGACGTCTTCTGAACGCAGAAGCTCTTCTACCTCTTCCAGCGGCACAGTAGAAAAGGATTTTCGGAAAAAGAAGTATTCCGCATGAAAAGTGCAAAAATTTGGCGGGCAATGATGAAACTCAAATTAAATAAAAAAAAATGTATGATGTTATATGAATATACTTGCTAAAAACCCATTAGTTTACAAAACTTAATGTTTTTTCCAGTGTTTAAAGTAAAAGTGAATATATGATTATTTAAAAAGCGCTATTGGACAACAATCAAACCCGGCTCAATGCCGATTAAATTCAATTCGGCTATCTAATTATTTTTTTTAATGATTGTTCGTTGTCAGAAGTCATTAAAATTGCCTTCCAAAAGCAAAATAGCAGCAATTCTGGAAGAGGAAGAAACAATTGAGCCCTGTGAGACCGTATAGAGCTCCTGACGCATAGAGCTCACGACGGCGGGGAGCTCTATGCGTCAGTATGCCCCATAATCCCGCATAGAGCTCATTTAGATATATCGACTTCAGTATTAATCAAAACTATTTAGAGAATTAGTACAACATCTACAACTTTTTCAACAACTACAACGATAACAATCATCATTGCTGTCGATTTCATTATCATTATCTTCATCTTAACCATTGTCTTCACCATCATCATCATCATCATCATCATCATCATCATCATCATTATCACAATCATCATCATTATATTCAACATCATTTTCTCAATTAACAGTGACTAAATTCATGAAATATACAATATAAATGCTACTTTATGTTAATTTATAAAAATGAATGAATTCTTCTTTCACTAATACATTGCACACATTAAACTAATTTAATATTTATCATCTATTTCTCACATGGGACAAACAAAATGACACCGATATAACCGAGATGCGGAATAACAATTAACACCTAATCAACAAAGACCCACTTGTACATACTTTATAAACGCCCAACGACTTGTTAATAACCTTCACCTGAAAAAAAGAGAAGTGAAAAAGAATGACGGGATCAACTAGTGGTCCAACTTCCAGAGTTAAATTAAAAGAAAATACACTAATCCTTCGTCGTACAAGCGATCCTAATACCGAATATAAAGGTGGCAATATTATTAATTAAGAAAATGATCATTAAACAAAGGGAAAATCCGAATTTTATTATAGGAGTGGTCCTAATGCGAGATTTTAGTGTAGATTTAAACAACAGTGTTGATGGACATTTAGACAGTCTACACTTATAATGATGGCGTTAAGGGACTAGCAAATAACGTGACAGTCAGTATGACTATCAGTTTGAATTCGGGAGTTCTATGCGTTAAGATGTCAGACCCGTTTTAAAGTTGATGTGTATTTGATGCATAGAGCGCCCGGGAGCTCCATATGTTGAGACTAAACGCATATGGCTCCCCGGGAGCTCTATGCGTCAGGACGCAACGTCAGGAGCTCTATGTGGTCTCACAATGCTGGTGTCGTGGCGTTTTTTCCTCATTTTACTAAGATCAAAATTCAAGGCTTCAGCAGTTGAATAAATCCATGTTCTTAAACCATCCACGGCTTCTAGATAATCAAACAACTATGTGGTACTGTTGTAACGTTCATATGTGCGACTGCATTACTAAAACATATTTTAATATTAAATATGTGTTAGTTTACCATGTGATGCTCTTTCACGGGTGGAAAACATTCTAAAGTTAGGCTCGTGTAAAAATGGATGCCTTCCATAACAAATGGCAGGGGAGGGTTAGCTTCCTATCAGGTCTATATAATTATTATGCTTTCTTTCTTTCCCCGTTTTTTATTTACATGTACATTAAAGTTGATCCCAAAAACGGTGTTAACTGGCAGTGTTTTCAATAGAATAACAATGCTTTCTTCCTTTGCCCCTTTTTATTTACCTTAATATAGTAGAATTGTCATGCTTTTTATATTCCCCCCTTTTTATTTGCATCAATAATATCATTTGTATCATCTATTGACGGCGGTCTACTAATATGCGCAAGTTCTATTTGATACAATTATATTCTGTTCTGTTTCAAAACATCACTTACTAAAGCATGGGGGATGTGGCAGTCCTCTAGCAGTTATCACAGGTATCAAGTCCGGCCAGATAATTGATAACAGACACATGCTTTAAGGCTTTGATTCGTAACTATTAATAGTCCGGTTAATGAACCAAGATGCAAGATAGACATACTAATATTTTGTCCAGGTCTTAAATACTTATGATTAAATACAAGTAGTTCATATTTACACGAAATGTAAATTTGATAGGAAACTTGATTTATTTAACAGCATTATGAAATAAGTTCTTACTACTTATACAATTGCTAATCTTGTTTGATGATGCATCTGGTACATGCAGGAGAAGTAGTTTTACATACGCAAAAACGTAAGCCATCTTTAACACATGGAATGAAAACTTAAAACAGGAACCAATTTCTATATGTATCAACTAAATAAAGAAAAAAATACCTGAAAATAAATCTGAAATAAAATGTGAGTTAGACGTTTAACATTTGCAGATTGGCTGGAAGAAGATATACTAGTATACTATTCCAATAAGACCTATAATCGATAAAAAATAAAAATAAAATTTTCAATATAAATAATTGACGCGAATAATCCCAAGATTAACTTTTAAGAGTTGATGCAAATTTGTGTGAATTCTGTAACAGCTATAGAAACAACATATCGGACAACCAATTATTTGTTCCGGGAGTGCTTTCATGTGCAGACATTTTGGGAAGAATAAGGGATATCTTTAAGCGATATCAGCTTCAATATGAATATATTCAAAATTACAATATATTTTATATTTGTCACATATAACCACTGTCAAATGTCATATAACCACTGCTGAATGTCATGTAACCACAGCCAAATGATAAGTAACCACTGCCAAGATATGTGTTACCACTGCTGTATAATGTGTAGCAAAGGCCGAATGTCATATAGCCATTGCCGAATGCCATATAACCACGGCCGAATGTCATATAACCACTGCCGAGACATGTGTTACCACTGCTGAATGACATGTAACCACTGCTGTAAGACATGTAACCACGGCCAAATGTCATGTAATCACTGCCGAATGTCATATAACCACTGCCAAATGACATGTAACCACTACCAAGACATGGGTTACCACAGCTGAATGACATGTTACCACTGCTGTATGATGTGTAGCCACGGCCGAATGTCATATTATCACGGCCGAATGTCATATTACCACGGCCGAATGTCATGTAACCACGTCCAAATGTCATATTACCACGGCCGAATGTCATGTAACCACTGCCAAATGTCATGTTACCACTGCCAAATGTCATATAACCATTGCCGAATGTCATATAACCACTGCCGAATGTCATGTAACCACTGCCGAATGTCATATAACCACTGCCGAATGACATGTAACCACTGTCGAGACATGTGTTACCACTGCTGAATGACACGTAATCACTGCTGTATAATGTGTAACCACGGCCGAATGTCATATAACCACTGCCAAATGTCATATAACCACTGCCGAATGTCTTGTAACCACTGCCGAATATCATATAACCACTGCCAAATGACATGTTACCACTGCCGAGACATGTGTTACCACTGCTGAATGACACGTAATCACTGCTGTATAATGTGTAACCACGGCCGAATGTCATATAACCACTGCCAAATGTCATATAACCACTGCCGAATGTCTTGTAACCACTGCCGAATATCATATAACCATTGCCAAATGACATGTTACCACTGCCGAGACATGTGTTACCACTACCGAATGACATGTAATCACTGCTGTATAATATGTAACCACTGCCGAATGTCATATAACCACTGTCGAATGTCTTGTAACCACTGCCGAGACATATGTTACCACTACCGAAAGACATGTTATCACTGCTGTATAATATGTAACCACGGCCGAATGTCATATAACCACTGCTGAATGTCATATAGCCAGTGTCAAATGACATGTAACCACTGCCGAGACATGTGTTACCACTGCTTAATGATGTGTAACCATTGTTGTATGGTGTTTAACCACGGCCGATACCATGTACTCACTACCAAATGATGTGTTACCACTGCTAAATGCCATGTAACCACTGCTAAATGTCATATAACCACTGCAGAATGTCATATAACCACTGCCAAACGCCACGTTACCACGGCTGAATGACATATAACCAATGCAGAATGACATGTAACCACTGCTGAATGACATATAACCGCTGCTGAATGACATGTAACCACGGCTGAATGACATATAACCACTGCTGAATGACATATAACCACTGCTAAATGAATTATAACCACTGCAGAATGACATGTAACCACTGCTGAATGTCATATAACCACTGCCAAATGCCATGTAACCACTGCCAAATGTCATGGTTCCAGTGAAGAATGTCATATAATCACTGCCAAATGCCATGTAGCCACTGCCGAATGTCATATAATCACTGAAGAATGCCATGTAACCACTGAAGAATGCCATGTAACCACTGAAGTATGTCATGTTACCATTGAAGAATGCCATGTAATCACTGAAGAATGCCATGTTACCACTACTAAATGCCATATAACCACTACAGAATGCCATGAATGCCATGTAACCACTGAAGAATACCATGTAACCACTGAAGACTATCATGTAACCACTGAAGAATGCCATGTTACCACTGCAGAATGCCATGTAACCACTGAAGACTACCATGTAACCACTGAAGAATGCCATGTAATCACTGGTGAATGCCATGTAACCGCTGAATAATGCCATGTCACCACTGAAGAATGCCATGTAATCACTGCAGAATGCCATGTAATCACCGATGAATGCCATGTAATCACTGAAGTATGTCATGTTACCACTGAAGAATGCCATGTAATTACTGAAGAATGCCATGTAACCACTACTGAATGCCATGTAACCGCTGCTGAATGTCATGTAACCACTGAAAAATGCCATGTAATCACTGAAGAATGCCATGTTACCACTACTAAATGCCATGTAACCACTACAGATTGCCATGAATGCCATGTAATCACTGGAAAATACCATGTAACCACTGCTTAATGACATGTAACCACTGAAGAATGCCATGTAACCACTGCAGAATGCCGTGTAACCACTGAAGAATGCCATGTAACCGCTGAAGAATGCTATGTAACCACTGCATAATGCATGTAACCACTGCATAATGCCATGTAACTACTGAATAATGCCATGTCACCACTGAAGAATGCCATGAAACAACTGAAGAATGCCATGTAATCACTGGTGAATGCCATGTAACCACTGAATAACGCCATGTCACACCTGAAGAATGCCATGTAATCACTGCAGAATGCCATGTAATCACCGATGAATGCCATGTAATCACTGAAGTATGTCATGTAACCACTGAAGAATGCCATGTAACCACTGGTGAATGCCATGTAATCGCTGAAGAATGGCATGTAACAACTGAAGAATGTCATGTAACCAATGGTGAATGCCATGTAATCACTGAATAATGCCATGTAACCACTGAAGTATGTCATGTTACCACTGGTGAATGAAAGCAATCACTGAACAATGCCTTATAACAACTGAAGAATGCCATGTAACCACTGAAGAATGCCATGTAATCACTGAAAAATGCCATGTAACAACTTAAGAATGCCATGTAATCACTGGTGAATGCCATGTAACCACTGAAGAATACCATGTAACCACTGAAGAATGCCAAGTAACCACTGAAGTATGTCATAATCACTGAAGAATGCCATGTAACCACTGAAGTATGTCATGTAACCACTGGTGAATGCCATGTAACCACTGCGTAATGCCATGTAACCACTAAAGACGCCATGTAACCACTGAAGAACGCCATGTAACAACTGAAGAATGCCATGTAATCACTGGTGAATGCCATGTAACCACTGAAGAATGCCATGTAACCACTGAAGAATGCCATGTAACCACTGCAGAATGCCATGTTATCACTGGTGAATGCCATGTAACCACAGGAATATGTCATGTAATCACTGCAGAATACCATGTAACCACTGAAGTGTCATGTTACTACAGGTGAATGCCATGTAACCACTGAAGAATGACATGTAATCAGTGGTGAATGCCATGTAATCACTAAAGAATGCCATGTAACCACTGAAGTTTGTCATGTAATCACTGCAGAATGCCACGTAATCACTGAAGAATGCCATGTAACCACTGAAGTATGTCATATAACCACTGAAGAATGCCATGTAACCGCTGAAGTATGTCATGTAACCACTGAAGAATGCCACGTAACCACTGCAGAATGCCATATTACCACTGTAGAATGCCATGTTACCACTGAAGTATGTCATGTAATCACTGAAGAATGGCATGTTATCACTGAAGAATGTCATGTAACCACTGAAGAATGCCACGTAATCACTGAAGAATGACATGTAACCACTGAAGTATGTCATGTAATCACTGGTGAATGCCATATAATCACTGAAGAATGCCATGTTACCACTGAAGTATGTCATGTAATCACTGAATAATGCCATGTAACCACTGAAGAATGCCATGCAACCACTGCAGAATGCCATATCACCACTGGAGAATGCCATGTAACCACTGGAGTATGTCATGTAATCACTGAAGAATGCCATGTTATCACTGAAGTGTCATGTAATCACTGAATAATGCCGTGTAACCACTGAAGTATGTCATGTAATCACTGAATAATGCCATGTAACCACTGAAGAATGCCATGTAACCACTGCAGAATGCCATATCACCACTGGAGAATGCCATGTAACCACTGGAGTATGTCATGTTATCACTGAAGAATGCCATGTAACCACTGATGGATGCCATGTAACCACTGAAGAATGCCATGTAACCACTGAAGAATGTCATGTAACATATATGTAACAACTGAAAAATGCCATGTAACAACTGAAGAATGCCATGTAATCACTGAATAATGCCATGTAACCACTGAAGAATGCCATGTAATCACTGAAAAATGCCATGTAACCACTGAAGAATGACATGTAATCACTGAAGAATGTCATGTTACTTCTGCAGAATGCCATGTCACAACTGAAGAATGCCATGTAACCACTGAAGAATGCCATGTAACAACTGAAGAATGCCATGTAACCACTGATGAATGCCATGTAACCACTGAAGAATGCCATGTAATCACTGGTGAATGCCATATTACCACTGAAGATACCATGTAATTACTGAAGAATGCCATGTAATCACTGGTGAATGCCATGTTACCACTGAAGAATGCCATGTAATTACTGAAGAATGACATGTAACCACTGAAGAATGCCATGTTATCACTGAAGAATGCCATGTAACATCTGCAGAATGCCATGTTACAACTGAAGAATGCCATGTGACAACTGAAGAATGCCATATTATCACTGGTGAATGCCATGTAACCACTGAAGAATGCCATGTAATCACTGAAGAATGCCATGTTACCACTGAAGAATGCCATGTAACCGCTGAAGTATGTCATGTAACCACTGCAGAATGCCATGTGACCGCTGAGGAATGCTATGTAACAACTGAAGAATGCCATGTTATCACTGGTGAATGCCATGTAACAACTGAAGAACATCAGCAAAGTGCAATCCTACTAAGAGTTGTCAAGTTATGCTGTGCCAGACTATTAGTAGAAAATTATGTAATTTTGTGTATTGATTAAACTGACCCATATTGGTTTACATAATTGTTCATTGTTGTCTTGAGAAACTCATGTACTTTGAAAAGGTCTATTATGCACATTTGCAATTTGTATAATATCTTTTAATTTTTAAATTTAAGGTCAGTATGATGAAGTAAAATCTATTTCAAAGCTGCCGACATGTATCTTTTTATTTCATGGAACAAAATGCTGTTCACTACTGGATTAGTTATATTTAAAGAAATACAACAACAGAGATTTGATTTCTTTATTTCTGTAAAATTCAATCACAGGAGTATGCATACATACACACAAAGACATTTTGATTGAATTAAAGAGAATATTTCTAACAAACCAATCGACTATCATGTTTGAGACATAATTATCAGGGGTATTTTCTAAAAAAAAAAAAATTAAAGCAAAAAGTATGTTTTGTTTTATGCTGATAGTGAATGTTCTTACAACTCGGGTAAATCACTCAAAATCATCCTGGATTGAACCTGTACAGTATATGCAGACAAAGTGTCTTGTTTAATCCAACATATAGCTGTGGTGGGGGATCAAACCCCAGACCCTCCGATCCTAGGTCCAATGGACAAAGTTATGGTCAACAACAAATATAGCTGTGGTGGGGGATTGAACCCACGACTCTTCGATCCTGGGTACACTGGATAAAGTCAAGGTCATCGGAGGAGAATTGAGATATGAAAATTAATTACAAGACAAAAATTTCTGTTAAAACTTAACCCTTTACTTCATAGATACGTGTTTTCCCGCACCAATTACAGAAGGCCTTTGAAAACAGTACAGGAAGAGTTCAGATTACTCGTAATGAGCAACCTGAACACTTCCTGCACTGTTTTTCACTCTGTCAGTTAATATAAAACATTATTCATCAAATAATTCAAAAGCCTTCTATATTAGAGGTGTCCAAAGGCATCTTTATGAAGTAAACGGTTAATTAAGTAAGAGAAATAAGCAGCCCATCATAAATCTTGACGGTGGTCTCTTTACAAGAAGTAACTGCGTATAACTGTCTGGCTACACCTGCTAAATGTAGATAAAAATTGAATAATTAAATGACCTTATTTCAACACTTATACATACATGTGTTAAACTGCACACAGGTATGCATGTAGTAAAACATACACACAATATAAATATATGACATTAACTCTGACTAATATACATTACAATACAACATACAAATAAATGCCAGTTTTGTTTAGTCAAGTAAACATGTTGAAAAGTTGTAGATGTTGCTCATCACCGATATTGAACATTATGCAGTTGTGGTTTATGAACAAATATCAAGTTTTCTGGTGAAAAATGGATCAGAAAATTCTTGCCGACAGCAAAAAATATGGCCCAGCCAAATATTTTGCATATGTTCACGACCAAAGGTACGATTTCCTCATCTACAAGTCAGAATTGACATGGGTTTAAATCCCTGCCAGTTTCTATGGTGATTGGTTGGGAAGGAAACTTTGTTCTATGGCCACAAGTATCCCACCTCTAAATTTGTGGGGAAGCAAGCAGTGACTTACAGAGATGAGATGTGTAAACAGTATTTCAGTCAGATTTAACAATGGACAGCACATCCGATTAACGTTCCTGGACTCGAATGGGCAATTAACCAGCATCAGACCATCTTATCTCTACAAATCACTGACCACTATCCCAAATATTTAGATGGGAGAATCATGTTTCATGACCAATCGTAACAGTGACTGTGGCCGGATGGGAATCCCATCTCATGACCCGTTGATTGGCTGTCAGACATAATTCTGCTGCGATTATAGTGAATACTAGTAAACAACATGAACCTGTGTCTTTCCCCTACCTATCAGAATGTAGTGTGAGGAGCCGGGGAAAACTAACAAACAATATCTCAATATCTATATTTTAGATTTATGTAATGGTGGACATAAAAACAATTAATTTCTTAATTTTTTTTTATATAAATACAATGTCATTACACATTCACTCAATACCATTTGTATATGTTATGTGTATGCCAACACCGACAAACTAGAATATGCCAAAAATTACCCCCTTTTTTTTGGTTATTAAAACTTTGGACATCAGCTGTCGGATTAGATCCTTCATCACCATTTACATCATTTTTTTTTCTCAGATTAGAGAAACTTATTTTTACTCAAAATTATACTAGTTTTACAATTTGTCAGTAAACCTATTAAAACAAATCTGCATCTGATTTCATATTAAAACTGAGTAAATACAAGTAAATAAATGAAGTAAATAACTTAACTAGAGTAATATAAAATACATATGTAAATCTATATCATGAGAGTTATTCAAGTACTATATACATGTATAATCATTTTAGCAAAATTCACCAGGACCTAAATTCATCAATATTTTGAGTCTGAGATTGAGAATCAAACTCAAAATGTTAAAAATTTCAGATTCAAATAAAATCTATTAAACAAGCAAATTACCATATTTATTTGCATAAACAAACAGGTTTAATGATTATTTAACAGAAAATGTTACAGAATCACATTTCTTACCCATAATTGTATGTTTAGAGGGTTTTACAAAAATGTTAGATTTTGAGTCCGATTCTCAGACTCAATCTATTGATGAATTTAGACCCTGCTCCCATAGTACCAATGTTTACAATTAAATGCAAGAAGCAAAAAGTGTAACTTTGTTCTCAATTCTTATAGCAAAAGGGGTCATATAACAATAAGACAAATGACCTAGGTCAGCTATTAGCTACAATGACCACTGCTTCAATTGATTTTACAAGTCTTGTTACAATCTAAATATAATTTTAACATTTACTGGTAGAGGGACAGCTATAAATAAAGTAAACAATATCCTCAATAATTGCTAGATTTCGAAACATGAATTTTACAACTTGATAGAAACTTTTACATCTCAAGTTTAAATGACTAACATTAATTAATTATTTTTTAGACTTATAAATGCCACAACTTACATGTACTTGTAATTAGTCTTCCAATTTTTTTAATAAAATTCATAAATGACTAGATAATTCCAAGTATATAGACCAACTTCAAATAAGCTGTTGCTTGGTAACCACATCCCAAAAATAATTTTAACCTAGCATGAGCTTATTTAGGGTAATTTCATATACCTGTTCAATTAATTAAAGAAAATAAATTAAACTGAATATTGTTACAAGGTAACTAACAACTTCAAAATAGTTGACAGTCTGTTTTTTAATCAATTAATTCATGCAGGATTCAATGGAACGACTCCCACAGTAAATACGACATAACAATATTTGTAAAATGAGGTACAAATAACAATAAACATGGATAATGCAAAGTATAATCAAATCATGATTTGGGTTTTATAAAATAATGAAAATACAAATGACATTCCATGAATCACACTGGAGGTCTGCCGCAGAAATCGTGTGAAGTCAGTTCACCAGATCACATGATCAGCTCAGGCATGCGCTAGTGGTCATGCCACTTTAGGCACATGCCATCATACGTCATTATCTGATGAAGAGTCGTCAGGGATTCAAGGGCAGTAACTCTAGTCTAATCCATGAGATGTTGCACTGAAAGACGATGATGATGGTGGATATAGATGGATGAATCTTCACATGGAAACACTGAAATTGAAAAGTGAAAAACAGTCAAATTAGTTTAAAACTTATTTTATTTTGATTGTGAAACAAGTTATTACAAAAATCATGCATAAATTCTTCTTGAACAAAACCACTACAAAACGTGCACAGAAAAATTGTTTTGCGCCACACATAGCCATGGGGGAGGACCAAACCCAGAACCCTTTGATCCAGGATTTGATGTTCTACCACTGGACCACATGCTCCACACATTCAAATTAAACAAAGCATCAGAAGTATTTGCAATTTTATAATAAATATAAAAATAATTATTATGTTTTGAAAATGTTTAAGTTGTTCAGCCACCATGCAGAACCCCCACACACCATGATCTTGGCTTAACCATCATAAATTACCTAAATTGTCCCCTCACACACCATGATCTTGGCTTTACCATCATACATTAACTAAAGTATCCCCCCACACACCATGATCTTGGCTTTACCATCATACATTACCTGATTTATCACCCCCACAAACCATGATCTTGGCTTTACCATCATACATTACCTAAATTATCCCCCGACACACACCATGATCTTGGCTTTACCATCATACATTACCTAAATTATCCCCTCACACACCATAATCTTGGCTTTACCATCATACATTAACTAAATTATCCCCCCACACACCATGATCCTGGCTTTACCATCATACATTACCTGAATTATCACCCCCACACACCATGATCTTGGCTTTACCATCATACATTACCTAAATTATCCCCCCTCCCACACACCATGATCTTGGCTTTACCATCATACATTACCTAAATTATCCCCTCACACACCATGATCTTGGCTTTACCATCATACATTACCTGAATTATCCCCTCACACACCATGATCTTGGCTTTACCATCATACATTAACTAAAGTATCCCCCCACACACCATGATCTTGGGTTTACCATCATACATTACCTGAATTATCACCCCCACACACCATGATCTTGGCTTTACCATCATATATTACCTAAATTATCCCCCGACTAACACCATGATCTTGGCTTTACCATCATACATTACCTAAATTATCCCCTCACACACCATGATCTTGGCTTTACCATCATACATTACCTTAATTATCCCCTCACACACCATGATCTTGGCTATACCATCATACATTACCTAAATTATCCCCCGACACACACACCATGATCTTGGCTTTACCACCATACATTACCTAAATTATCCCACCTCACCATGATATTGGCTTTACCATCATACATTAACTAAATTTTCCCCTCACACACCATGATCTTGGCTTTACCATCATACATTAACTAAATTATCCCCCCCACACACCATGATCTTGGCTTTACCATCATACATTACCAAAATTATCCCCCCACACACCATGATCTTGGCATTACGATCATACATTACCTAAATTATCCCCCCACACACCATGATCTTAGCTTTACCATCACACATTACCAAATTATCCCTTTACACACCATGATCCTGGCTTTACCATCATACATTATCTAAATTATCCCCAACACACCATGATCTTGGCTTTACCATCATACATTACCTAAATTATCCCCCGACACACACACCATGATCTTGACTTTACCATCATACATTACCTAAATTATCCCCCATCACACCATGATCTTGGCTTTACCATCATACATTACTTAAATTATCCCCCCAAACACCATGATCTTGGCTTTACCATCATACATTACTTAAATTATCCCCCCAAACACCATGATCTTGGCTTTACCATCATACATTACTTAAATTATCCTCCCACACACCATGATCTTGGCTTTACCATCATACATTACCTAAATTATCCCCCGACACACACACCATGATCTTGACTTTACAATCATACATTACCTAAATTATCCCCCGACACACACACCATGATCTTGACTTTACCATCATACATTACCTAAATTATCCCCCGACACACACACCATGATATTGTCTTTACCATCAAACATTACCTAAATTATCCCCCCTCCCACACACCATGATCTTGGCTTTACCATCATACATTACCAAAATTATCCCTCCTCCCACACACCATGATCTTGGCTTTACCATCATACATTACCTAAATTATCCCCCCTCCAACACACCATGATCTTGGCTTTACCATCATACATTACTTAAATTATCCCCCCAAACACCATGATCTTGGCTTTACCATCATACATTACCTAAATTATCCCCCCAAACACCATGATCTTGGCTTTACCATCATACATTACTTAAATTATCCTCCCACACACCATGATCTTGGCTTTACCATCATACATTACCTAAATTATCCCCCGACACACACACCATGATCTTGACTTTACAATCATACATTACCTAAATTATCCCCCGACACACACACCATGATCTTGACTTTACCATCATACATTACCTAAATTATCCCCCGACACACACACCATGATCTTGACTTTACCATCATACATTACCTAAATTATCCCCAACACACACCATAATCTTGGCTTTACCATCATATATTACCTAAATTATCCCCCTCCACACACACACTATTATCTTGGCTTTACCATCATACATTACCTAAATTATCCCTCTACACACCATGATCTTGACTTTACCATCATACATAACCTAAATTATCCCCCCACACACCATGATCTTGGCTTTACCATTATACATTACATAAATTATCACTCCACACACCATGATCTTTGCTTAACCATCATACATTACCTAAATTTTTCCCACACACCATGATCTTGGCTTAACCATCATACATTACCTAAATTATCCCCCCACACACCACGGTCTTTGCTTTACCGCCATACATTACCTTAATTATCCCCCCATACACCATGATCTTGGCTTTACCATCATACATTACCTAATTTATTCTCCCACACACCATGATCTTGGCTTTACCATCATACTTTACCTAAATTATCCCCCCACACACACCATGATCTTGGCTTTACCATCATACATTACCTAAATTATCCCCCTTCCCACACACCATGATCTTGGCTTTACCAGCATACATTACCAAAATTATCCCTCCTCCCACACATCATGATCTTGGCTTTACCATCATACATTACCTAAATTACCCCCCATCCCACACACCATGATCTTGGCTTTACCATCATACATTACCTAAATTATCCCCCCTCCCACACACCATGATCTTGGCTTTACCATCATACATTACCTAAATTATCCCCCCTCCCACACACCATGATCTTGGCTTTACCATCATACATTACCAAAATTATCACCCCTCCCACACACCATTATCTTGGCTTTACCATCATACATTACCTAAATTATCCCCGCTCCCACACACCATGATCATGGCTTTACCATCATACATTACCTAAATTATCCCACTCTCCCACACACCATGATCTTGTCTTTACCATCAAACATTACCTAAATTATCCCCCCTCCCACACACCATGATCTTGGCTTTACCATCATACATTACCAAAATTATCCCTCCTCCCACACACCATGATCTTGGCTTTACCATCATACATTACCTAAATTATCCCCCCTCCAACACACCATGATCTTGGCTTTACCATCATACATTACCTAAATTATCCCCCTCCCACACACCATGATCTTGTCTTTACCATCATACATTACCTAAATTATCCCCCTACACACCATAATCTTGGCTTTACCATCATACATTACCTAAATAATCCCCCTATACACCATGATCTTGGCTTTACCACCATACATTACCTAAATTATCCCCCTACACACCATAATCTTGGCTTTACCATCATACATCACCATAATCTTGGCATTACCATCATACATTACCTAAATTATCCGTTCCATACACACACCATGATCTTGGCTTTACCATCTTACATTAACTAAATTATCCCCCTACACACCATAATCTTAGCTTTACCATCATACATCACCTAAATTATCCCTTTACACACCATGATCTTGACTTTACCATCATATATTACCTAAATTATCCCCCCCACACACCATGATCTTGGCTTTACCATCATACATTACCTAAATTATCCCCCACACACACCATGATCTTGGCTTAACCATCATACATTACCTTAATTATCCCCAACACACCATGGTCTTGGCTTTACCACCAAACATTACCTTAATTATCCCCCACACACACCATGATCTTGGCTTAACCATCATACATTACCTAAATTATCCCCCACACACCATGGTCTTGGCTTTACCACCAAACATTACCTTAATTATCCCCCACACACCATGATCTTGGCTTTACCATCATACATTACCTAAATTATCCCCCACACACACCATGATCTTGGCTTAACCATCATACATTACCTTAATTATCCCCCACACACCATGGTCTTGGCTTTACCACCAAACATTACCTTAATTATCCCCCACACACCATGATCTTGGCTTTACCATCATATATTACCTAAATTATCCCCCACACACACCATGATCTTGGCTTAACCATCATACATTACCTTAATTATCCCCCACACACCATGGTCTTGGCTTTAACACCAAACATTACCTTAATTATCCCCCACACACCATGATCTTGGCTTTACCATCATACATTACCTAAATTATTCTCCCATGCACCATGATCTTGGCTGTACTACCATACATTACCTAACTTATCCCCCCACACACTATGATCTTGGCTTTACCATCATACATTACCTAAAATTCTCGCTCCTCCCACACATCATGATCTTGGCTTTACCATCATACATTACCTAAATTATCCCACCTCCCACACACCATGATCTTGGCTTTACCATCATACATTACCTAAATTATCCCCTCACACACCATGATCTTGGCTTTACCAGCATACATTACCTAAATTATCCCCCACACACCATGATCTTGGCTTTACCATCATACATTACCTAAATTATCCCCTCACACACCATGATCCTGGCTTTACCATCATACATTACCTAAATTATCCCCTCACACACCATGATCTAGGCTTATAATCATACATTACCTAAATTATCCCCCTACACACCATGATCTTGGCTTTACCATCCTACATTAACTAAATTATCCCCCCCCCCACATACCATGATCTTGGCTTTACCATCATACATTACCTAAATTATCCCCGACACACACCATGATCTTGGCATTACCATCATACATTACCTAAATTATCCCCCCACACACCATGATCTTGGCTTTACCATCATACATTACCTAAATCATCTCCCGACACACTATGATCTTGGCTTTACCATCATACATTACCTAAATTATCCCCCACACACCATGATCTTGGCTTTACCATCATACATTACCTAAATTATCCCCCCAAACACCATGATCTTGGCTTTATCATCATACATTACCTAAATTATCCCCCGACACACACACCATGATCTTGACTTTACCATCATACATTACCTAAATTATCCCCCGACACACACACACCATGATCTTGACTTTACCATCATACATTACCTAAATTATCCCCAACACACCATGATCTTGACTTTACCATCATACATTACCTAAATTATCCCCTCACACACCATGATCTTGGCTTTACCATCATACATTACCTAAATTATCCCCCCAAACACCATGATCTTGGCTTTATCATCATACATTACCTAAATTATCCCCCGACACACACACCATGATCTTGACTTTACCATCATACATTACCTAAATTATCCCCCGACACACACACCATGATCTTGACTTTACCATCATACATTACCTAAATTATCCCCCACACACCATGATCTCGGCTTTACCATCATACATTACCTAAATTATCCCCCACACACCATGATCTTGGCTTTACCATCATACATTACCTAAATTATCCCCCGACACACCATGATCTTGGCTTTACAACCATACATTACCTGAATTATCCCTCCCACACTCATGATCTTGGCTTGACCACCATACATTACCTTAATTATCCCCCACACACCATGATCTTGACTTAACCATCATATATTACCTTAATTATCCCCCACACACCATGATCTTGGCTTTACCATTATACATTACCTAAATAATCTCTCCACACACCATGATCTTTGCTTAACCATCATACATTACCTAAATTTTTCCCACACCATGATCTTGGCTTAACCATCATACATTACCTAAATTATCCCCCCACATACCATGGTCTTGGCTTTACCACCGTACATTACCTTAATTATCCCCCCACACACCATGATCTTGGCTTTACCATCATACATTACCTAAATTATCCCCCCTCCCACACACCATAATCTTGGCTTTACCATCATACATTACCTAAATTATCCCCCTATACACCATAATCTTGGCTTTACCATCATACATTACCTAAATTATCCCCCCTCCCACACACCATGATCTTGGCTTTACCATCATACATTACCAAAATTATCCCTCCTCCCACACATCATGATCTTGGCTTTACCATCATACATTACCAAAATTATCCCTCCTCCCACACACCATGATCTTGGCTTTACCATCATACATTACCTAAATTATCCCCCCTCCCACACACCATGATCTTGGCTTTACCATCATACATTACTTAAATTATCCCCCATCCCACACACCATGATCTTGGCTTTACCATCATACATTACCAAAATTATCCCCCCTCCCACACACCATGATCTTGGCTTTACCATCATACATTACCAAAATTATCCCTCCTCCCACACATCATGATCTTGGCTTTACCATCATACATAACCTAAATTATCCCCCCTCCCATACACCATGATCTTGGCTTTGCCATCATACATTACCTAAATTATCCCCCCTCCAACACACCATGATCTTGTCTTTACCATCATACATTACCTAAATTATACCCCTACACACCATAATCTTGGCTTTACCATCATACATTACCTAAATTATCCCCCTACACACCATAATCTTGGCTTTACCATCATACATTACCTAAATTATCCCCCTACACACCATAATCTTGGCTTTACCGTCATACATAACCTAAATTATCCCCCCTCCCATACACCATGATCTTGGCTTTGCCATCATACATTACCTAAATTATCCCCCCTCCCACACACCATGATCTTGTCTTTACCATCATACATTACCTAAATTATCCCCCTACACACCATAATCTTGGCTTTACCATCATACATTACCTAAATTATCCCCTATACATCATAATCTTGGCTTTACCATCATACATTACCTAAATTATCACCCCTCCCACACACCATGATCTTGGCTTTACCATCATACATTACCTAAATTATCCCCCTACACACCATAATCTTGGCTTTACCATCATACATTACCTAAATTATCCCCCTATACACCATAATCTTGGCTTTACCACCATACATTACCTAAATTATCCCCCGACACACCATAATCTTGGCTTTACCATCATACATCACCATAATCTTGGCTTTACCATCATACATTACCTAAATTATCCCCCTCCACACACACACCATGATCTTGGCTTTACCATCTTACATTAACTAAATTATCCCCCTACACACCTTAATCTTGGCTCTACCATCATACAATACCTAAATTATCCCTTTACACACCATGATCTTGACTTTACCATCATACATTGCCTTAATTATCCCCCCACACACACCATGATCTTGGCTTTACCATTATATATTACCTAAATTATCCCTCCACACACCATGATCTTGGCTTAACCATCATACATTACCTAAATTATCCCCCACACAAACCATGATCTTGGCTTAACCATCATACATTACCTAAATTATCCCCCCCACACATCATGATCTTGGCTTTACCATCATACATTACCTAAAATATCCCCCCCCCTCACACACACATCATGATTTTGGCTTAACCATCATACATTACCTAAATTAACCCCCGACACACACACACCATGATCTTGACTTTACCATCATGCATTACCTTAATTATCCCCCCCACACACCATGATCTTGGCATTACCATCATACATTACCTGAATTATCCCCTAAACACAAACCATGATCTTGACTTAACCCCAACACACACCATGATCTTGGCTTTACCATCATACTTTACTTAAATTATCCCCCCACACACCATGATCTTGTCTTTACCATCATACATTACCTAAATTATCCCCCACACACCATGATCTTGTCTTTACAATCATACATTACCTAAATTATCCCCCCACACGCCATGATCTTGGCTTTACTATCATACATAACCTAAATTATCCCCCCACACACCATGATCTTGGCTTTACTATCATACATTACCTAAATTATACCCCCACACACCATAATCTTGGCTTTACCATCGTACATTACCTAAATTATCCCCCACACACCATGATCTTGGCTTTACCATCATACTTTACTTAAATTATCCCCCCACACACCATGATCTTGTCTTTACCATCATACATTACCTAAATTATCCCCCACACACCATGATCTTGGCTTTACTATCATACTTTACCTAAATTATTCCCCCACACACCATGATCTTGACTTTACCATCCTACATTACCTAAATTATCCCCCACACACCACGATCTTGGTTTTACTATCATATATTACCTAAATTATCCCCCACACACCATGATCTTGACTTTACCATCATACTTTACCTAATTTTTGGGCTATGATTTTTCTGGAGGTCCAAGGCGTACATGATTTTCAACAATCTGAAATATTTCTGAGGGAGAAGGAATCCTGCCTGTTTCTAATTTTGACCAAACTGGGACATCTGGAATGAAAACAAAAAACAAATTTCAAATACACACACACACACATCACAATATATATATATATACATAAATATTACTGAAGCCAATTACAAATATTTACTAACATGAACAGCTGAAATTGTAAATGGTGGCACACATGTACACAGGCATATCTACAATGTCAGCCTAGGGTACAAAATTTATTTTTTGTCCCTTAGTCATCCTTTCCCCTCAAATGACCAGTTGACAGTACAGGCATTCAGTAAGAATTAAAAAACAAATAATTTCTGCAGTACTTTCAGGCTTTTTTGTGTTACGGTAGTTTTTGTCAGTTACTTGTGGAGATTGGTGTGACCCCACAGGATCCAAAGAAAAGAGCGGTTGGGTTAACTGATCGTATCCTTAGCCCTCATTGGCATAAAAATGATGCTAAATATTCAAACAAACAAATACTTTTGGACTTATTTCCCTTCTTCCTTTAAAAATGCCTTCATTTGATATGTGCCAAAACAAAGTTCAGGTAAATTTTGCATTTCAATGAAATATCATATCATTGGTGAGGCGACATGCAAGCGTGCCAGTTTCAGTGTCCAAGAGTGACATTTTATTGATATTTCACTGAAATCAACATTTTTTTTTTTATTTTATGAAGTGAAACAGTGGAATTATCAGTAGTTATAAAAACAGTAGACATTCATGAAGTTTCCGACTTACCATTAAATGTTACCTCGAAGGCCCCGGTGGATATAAGTTGACCTTCAACTGCATTACTAATGAAGAAAATCATCAAGCATGCATATATCTGGAAAAAATATGGAAAAAAAGCATATGAATAACTTTTAAACTGTTTATTTTACATAGATTGTAAATCTTACAACCAATATGCTTCCATTAGTAACTGGCAAACTTTCTTACATACATAACTATATATACACTTCGGACCACGATATATGACACAATATACGCAGAACCGCGTTATAAATATCCCAAGGTGCACTGCACTATATTTTTGTCAAAATACAATTATGGTCGAAGTACTGTAATCAAACACACGATAATGTGTGATTAATATGACAGGCATTGTTTGTCAGCATAAAGGAATTAAAAATTAGAACTTATTATCATTTCAGTCTGAATTATCAAGGTGTAATTGATGAACAAATATATGGTCACAGTTTGGAAAAACATACAAAGCTCGCAAACATTTAGCGATTTAGTTCAGATTTTAGATAATTCATCAATAACTATACCACATGTTTTAAATGAATCTGGTAGAAAATATCAAGATTGGGAGCCATAGAAAAACTGCATTATAAAGAGTTTCGCATTATATCAGACTGCATTATAATGGGACCCCGAAGGTATATCAGTGAGGCATTTGATTTTGGACAAATTATCTTATTTAATTTTGGCAGTTGGTAGATCTAATTAACTAAAAGTCTGAAGTCTTCCTCCATCAGTAAAACTCGATATGCTATATATAACCTTAAATGTGTTGAAAATGGTGATAAACCCTATTCAAATAAACAATAGAATACAAACAGTTAAATAAAGTGGCTGGATGCATATATTGTGGAGTTTTCCATTACTGTATTATTTAAATGGAGTTTTCATCAATATCTCATCGCCTTAGGCCAAATGAAAATAGTTTTGTTTCCTGTGACCTGAGTCAATATTTTTACAACCCACTTCCAGAGTCAAAAATCTTTTATTGATTTTTTTTTAATTATTTTTTATTTGGTCTTCCACTCCATTTCGATCCATGAATCATGGAGGGGAAAAAAAGAAATTCCTACCGACCCAACAATTTTCCAGAATGCCACAGGAAACAAATTATTTTTTCATTTGGCTTTATTCAGCTGGCAGGTTATTGGTCACCAATCAGAGCATTATTTTGTTTGCCTTGAATCTACAGTGATATCACATCACCTTCTTCTGACTCGAGCCTTGTCAGCTGACTAATCGCTGCGATCCACTGGATTCAAGATATATTTTTCTACTAAGATAGGGGTATATACTTACTTTGTTTTCAGTGGCCCATGTATATACACTTGGTGTTTCCATGTTGAGATGAGGGAATGGGTTCTGGCCTGACACGACCATGGCAATGATAGCAAGTTTGAGAATACTGAATCCTTGAGCAAGCCACTGCCGCAGAGGAGGAGGAGGATAATTATCTCCCTCGACTGCCAAGTGCGGGAAGCGCTCATGTAAAACATGAGAGTACTGCTCAAAGACTCTCTTGTACCCTCAGGAATAACTGTAAAAATAAATAAAAGTGTTATATCATTAAGGTTTCCTAATCATCACATTTTTATCTGTGTATGGGTATATCTCTTAAATGCATGAGTTCTTGGGTTAAAAATAGTCTGAAACCTTTACTTTTCATTTGAAGAATTTTACTTTTTGGATGATGTTTCACCATTTTTGACATATTAAAGTACATAATTTTCAAAAGAACATGTTTTTATTTAATTGTCACAGAGTATGATATGCTTAATCAGGGCTGGCTCTGGCTCAAAATTTCTTTGCGCCATATTTTTTTTTGCAAAAAATTAGCAGAGTTATAGTCCTTGTTTCAATGTACACTCATGCATCTTTCCCTTTGACTTTAACTTAATTCTTACAGAAGATAAAGCTTGTATAAGAGTAGAGTAGTCTTTTTTTACACAATGTCATATGCTATTATATATTTCAAAAAAAATCTTCGCACCAAATTGAATTAGTAGAG
Organism: Panopea generosa; assembly: GCA_029582155.1. Classification (NCBI taxonomy): domain Eukaryota; kingdom Metazoa; phylum Mollusca; class Bivalvia; order Adapedonta; family Hiatellidae; genus Panopea; species Panopea generosa. Next base: position 64,995,501 of record CM055907.1, read on the forward strand.
CAATAACATATGCTATCATATAGGGCCTCTTGTTATCCTATGTCTAAAAGTACACAGGTCTTGTAGCAGGAAAGGTGTGTTTTCTCGTGACATGCATAACACAAACAAACATAGTCAAGTGGGAAAACACATAAAGTGCTTATCTATTTTTAAACATTTGGTTACCAGCTTTTCTCAGTTAACATGACAAATAAAGCTGAACATTATTTGCTCTCTTTGGAGTTTGCCAATGTGTGTATGCAAGTCACGTGACCAAGCTCCTGTTAAGGAAAACTGTTACTATATTTAGCGCATATTGCTGATCTGAGATTTGTTTGTGTTGCATAATCTGCCCTGATGGGAAAACACAGCTGGATGCCAATTTACTACCTTGTTATTTGGAAAAAGGACAGAGACACTGATTGGCAAAGATATTTAAGCTGTTCAAGCATATTAGAGGAAGTAAAATATATGGAGAATTTAAGGAGAAGATTGTCATTGTTTTACGACTTTCGCCAAATGGAATTTCTTTGCGCCACTTTTATTTATTTTGCCCCAATGACGAAGCCCAGCGCCAGCCCTGTTAATCTATATCATTGAAAATAAAAGCACAAACAAGAAGACAATTGTTTATTTTGCTCGAAACAAAGGATATTATTTTGGATATTTTTTTCCAATTCTAATTATCTCACATCATGTATTTGGATAATGTGAATATCTTCTTATTCGCTCGCCAATTAGATTTTTCTCGAGTCAAATAATTTAACCATTTTACAAACTTAGGAAGCCTAAACACCAACATAAGGACCAAACTATAAATAAGTGGGTATCAACATCATCATGTGATTAAATATTTACCAATGAAAAAAAATAGGACATGATATAATTATTTACATCCTTACCAGAACAAAAATTTAATAGTAGGTGTCGCAAATTGTGCTAATTTTGGTGCTTTGATATCTTTATTACTGTGGGAAGACTGTTCTGTTACGGATAAATCCCTCCATGTCAGGAAAACAAACAAAAATAAACCTGCCACTACCGACAGGTGTGCTAAGTCCGCCATCTTTATTCCGGATTATTTTTTACTTAGGAAGTATACGAAATGTATATCAGTAATATTTACAGAAATTATTTTAAATAAGCATGAAAATAATGGAATGTATGTTTAAGCATACATCATTAATGATGTTGTTAAATTACATATTTCTATATCCTAATTTACAAAGTTATTGAATAGAGTGTATGAATTTTATTCGTTAAATATATATATTCTTATTTTAACATTTATTCACCACTAAAGCAAAAAGAAAAAAAAATGACAGCTCCTGCAAAAAGTTCCCCCAGAGACGCGCAAGTAATGTCTGCAATATTGAAAGATATGGGCGTGACAGAGCACGAGCCTAGACTCATAAATCAAATGCTTGAATTTACGTACAGTACGTACATTTGTGTTCAATTTTAGTTTTAGTGGTATAGAATTCGGATACTTTCAATAAACGGATATATATCAATATATTTTGCTACATGCTTTCACAGGCATAATCGAGCAGCTACGCGGCGTATCTATTTGTACTCATTGTTGTGTGTTTCCACATTGACTTTTTATTACGGAATACCACATCGCCTTGTATTGTTATGTCATGCTAATGTGGTCTTAAAATATGAAAATCATACTTCTGTTTTTTAAATGCTGGCTTCGTTTTTTGTTTAATAGTTATTTAAAAGTACCAGTAATTTTATCATTAAATAAAAAAAACCTTAAACAATCCTCGATGTATCAAAGTTGATCCTCGTTAGTAAAATTTAATATACTACTTTGTTTTTACAGGGTATGTTACAGACGTTCTGGATGATGCAAAGGTCTACTCTAATCACGGTAACAAGAAAACAATAGATACGGAGGATGTACAGCTGGCTGTACAGTGTCGCATGGACCACTCTTTCACCACCCCACCACCAAGAGATGTAGGTGTAACATTGATAATGGGAACAACATTTAATTTTAATAATAAATTTCTCAGCTGCAATCAGACATAAATGGTCTTCATCTGGGACTGGGTTTGTTCATGTTTATATAAAGATTAGTTTTTTCAAACAAGTTTAATAATTTACCTACATATACAGCTTTCATAAATATTCATTTACTCCTGTCAAATGTATAGTACATATTTATGATTGTATAATTGTGTATTATGGGTCAGTGGCCTTTATATATGTACCAATATTGAACAAAAATCATTGCATTATTCATTACCAGTTATTGATGGAAATTGCACGAAGTAAAAACAGCCAGACATTGCCTCTGATCAAACCCTACATTGGTCCACGACTTCCTCCAGACCGGTACTGCCTGTCAGCTCCAAACTACAAACTCAGCAGCAATAAGAAAAAGGTACATGTTTATAAAGACACTTTAGTTAACTTCTTGATAAGACTTTATTGATGGGTTAATGATTAATCAAAGTAATACACAGTAATTTTGATAATATTTTTATTAACTATTCCAGAAAATTACACTATCTATGATTTTGATATGAAATAAAAATATATCCTTATCTGCATGCGGATTTTTTTTAATGAAGCCCTTGCCATTCGAAGATGGTGAAAGGTCATTAATTGTTACCATCGTTTGGTAAAAAATATGATATCCGATTAGGAACCTCAGAGATAGTTTATTTGTTTAACTAATATATCGTGTGTACCTATAATTATAAAAAAACAGGCCTCTTAACAGTTGTGGCCCCATTTTTACTTAATTTTCAGTGAAAAAATGGGTTTTGATAAATTACAGGGGCATTCATGTTGACAAACAAATTTATGCCTAGTTGTCTTTTTGTTGTGGGCATTACTGTTGTAAATGGTTTAAAGGCATCATATTTTCCACATGTGACAAAAGGTGAAACAAATATTTTGTGTTATCACTATTTATCAATGCGAATTTCAATATTTTCTTCACATATTTTCTATGCTAGTTACACCATATATTTGATAACTTCCTTAGATATGAAGTATCAGACAGTGGTACTTGGTATCAGATTGATGCCACCTTCATATCACTTTACATTCTGTAGTTAAATGCAATTTTGGCATAACTGTATGGTCATGAGTCTCTGTGATGATTAATATATAACATTTGGTCTCATTGTCATTTGTCTCTAACTACTGATTCAAGTGATAAAGTTAACAGTTACTTGCAGAGGTGGGTGTGCTTGAGTACTAGTTAACCTTCCAGGATCCCAGGAAAGAGTATTTAGGTTTAATGATTGTCTGTTAGCCCTCTTTATAGTATAAAAATGACACTCAATATTCAAACAAATAAACAAACAAACATTGCTGTATATGTCCCTATAAAACAGATTGAAACAAAATATCTCAGTATGTTAACATGAAATCATCTCTACTTTAATTGTGGAATTTGAAATAAACTGATAAATTGCTTTCAATAGTTGAAATTCTAATTCTTACCTGTCAGGTTGATGGACAGCTCATAAGTTGTGTTTAAAAAAATACAGGTATTTGTTGAGGGTTCCATGAATAACTGGGTAAGGCTTTGAGGTAGGTATTTTCCACAAATATGACTGAAATTTTTTCAGTTTTAGAATATAATCAGAATCTCAGAACGGGGGGAGGGTCTTGGTGGGAGTTCAAGGCCCTTGTCTTCACCACTTCTTCAACCAGGCATTATCGAGTTCGGCTTGTATTGAAGATGGAAATGAAATGGTAAGCCCCATTTTAAAAAAAATGAAATATTGAATTTATTTTCATACTGTTTAATTTGTTTAACAACAGACTCACAGAATACAGATTGGCTTGCCAATGAATTCACTATCAGGTGGACATCGAATTTCTTTGACACCAGTCCAGAAACAACCAAGTAAGAAATTAATCAACTTGCATCTTTATTGCTTATCTGAGATCTGAGAAAAACTATTACCGTTTCTGCTCACGTATTATGCACGTTTTTTTAAGATCTTCGAGAAAGGATACGTTATATATATAAGTACAGAGGATTTTTTTTTTTTTAATGTAAATTTTCTATTTTTCGATAATTTCCCATTTATATTTTTAAAAGATTAAGTAAAATAATGATTGCTCTCTGATATTTAGAGTCTATAAATTGCCATACCTGTAGCTTTAATTTATTTCTTTGTTATAAGTTTTAATCCCGAGTAATCGGTGAAATATTGCCTAGGGCATCGTTCCTTTGCTTGTAAATGTGTGATAAAACAATCAGGTGACGCATGGCCTGCTTACACACCTATTAACCCTAACTGATCTGTTTATCCAAACACCGATTTTAAGTCGCTGTACTGTTATACGATTGACAATTAAAAAAGTGTTCACGCTATTTTTAGAAAATCATGTTCGTTACATAGATACTTTTCCACATAGTGAAATAGAACGCTACGTAAAATGATGCAAGAAACTGTCAGAGTGACGACATCACACATTGGCACAAGGTTAAAAATAAATTGTGGCGGCTTATAGACATATTCAATCGCAAAATAAAAACACGGACTGGTTCACATTTATTTGTTACATACTTTCTTGATTCCGTAATGTTTACTTTAGTGTAAACCAGTCTGGCTTTGAATGGACATTTCATGATCACGTGACCGTAATGTGTTTATCTGATGGAATTGGCATGACACGCTTATGACTGTGTGTATTTAATTTCAAAGGATGCAAAGCACTTGTGTTTTCACAAATTGATGAATCTTTTAGTATGAGATATATACCAGTATATAATTTATTGATTTTTTAATGAAAATATGTTAGCGATAACGAAGCGTGAGACAAAGAGACAACTGTTCTTTGGTTGGAAGTCAATCATTTTTAAACGACACCCAGTATCTTTCGTTTGTGTGGTTTGTAGTAGTTTATGTTTATAAAATAAAATCAATATAATATGCGGTATTTCGTTATTATTAAAAAAAAAATTGTAAGATTTTTTAAAAAAAAAACGACTGTATACGAGATCACCGGTCATTTCGTAGTATTGAAAGCGGGGGCTGCCATGTGGCTTCTGCATATTAGTTGACATCTTAATTGCACGCCTGGGCAGGTGTTGACAACTCTGAGTATATATTGAGACAGTGATGCGAAGTGTCAAGTATTTTGAGTGTGTATAAAACGTAGATTAAAAAAATCAACGGCATTCTTTTGAGAAACTTCAAAATTGTCACTACCGCGAAAGTGTCACTTATGATGCGCTATATACACATATATAGGAAAATTGTATTTTTTTCTTAGTTTTTGATCTTAAAACATGGATGTGCGTTATACACAGATGCGCAATATACGTGAGTGAATACGGATACAGTGTATTATTTAACCCAGTGTTTTCCCAGAAAATTGTAAAGGCGTGTCACAAAAAGCGTGTAAACGAAGTTTCAACTAGGTCCCTAGAACAACAAACAAATTAAGGGAATTTATGTCCCCTGCTTTTTCAAAAGATTTGATTCAGACATTCTTAAGTTATTGCATGGAAATTAAAGGTGCATAATTGTAGAATGACAAATGCAACAACCCCTAAAATTGAACTTAGCCTGTGTTCTGTCATTATAAATATTGTATTAATATTTCAAAAGATGACATTTAGGCATTCTTAAGTTATTGCACAGAAAACCCCAAAAAGTATGACAGACGTACGGAAATTATGATTTTTCATAAATTAAAGGGGCAATCACACTTTGAGAGGGATTGTAGCATCGTGTCTTTCTTAATTTATATCATATATTTTATTTAACTTGAATGTGAAATAAGTTCATGGCTTGAATCAATCCTTCTCATGTCAAGCCAGTACTGTGCTTTTGGGAGGCCATCGGGTTGAGCATTTGATTGAACCTGCAACCTCTGGCATGAATGACTAAACTACCCATCAACTACACATTGGTATCACAGGCTTGGTCAGTGTCAATGTACATAAGTGGTGACTTCGTAGTTAAGTTTGCATACACATATGAGAAAACTCAAGATTGGCAAGTCATTTACTATACATGTTTATAACTACATAGTTTTACTTATAAACTGTATACTTAACTAATTATGCAAATACATGAACCCCACAAACATAGACTTAATATATTCATGCCCAGTTGTTCCAAACAGACTGTTCTGATACATGTAAACCTATATATTGACAGGTAAAGTCCAGATAAGCACACCCACACAGATGACCGTTATAAACAGGCCATCACAAGTCAAACCAATAGTTCGTGTTCAGCAAGGTAGGGAATATGCTTCCTTTATATATATACAGTATCTTATTTCAGCTACATTTTTATCATGCTATGTTATCTCAGCCACATTTTTATCATACTATATTATCTCATCCACATTTTTATCATGTTATATTATCTCATCCACATTTTTACAAGATTTTAATTAGCTTGAAAATGCATATTTTTTCAATTTTCCCTCTTAATTGGCAATAGCATGTTATGTTCTATTTAATCAAAGGTCAGAATGTTACATAATATTTGTGATAGATGCAATCGAGAGTAGCAGTTCAGTAGTTTCTGATCTTTCTTGATATGGGGCCGGGCCCGATTAGCTCAGTCGGTTACGCGTCTGACTATCAATCCAGGGGTCGTGAGTTCGAATCCCCCGCCCGGCAACAGTCTCCGTGATGATTGATATACGACATTGTGTCTCATTATCATTCGTCTCTCACCACTGATTCAAGTGGGAAAGTTATCAGTTACTTGCGGAGACGGGGTGTGCTCGAGTACTGGTTAATCCCAGGAAACAGTGGTTAGGTTAACTGATCGTCTGTTAGCCCTCGATGGCATAAAAATGATGCTAAATATTCAATCAATCAATCAATCAATCTTGATATGGGAGCACCAGTCTGGATATGCAGGACAGTTGCTGTAATCTAATGTCCATCGGAGAAAATGTGCATCAACTGGGAAAACATAATAAAATTATGAACATGTTTTTGTTAGATTTCTATCTTGATGGAGCACTGTCTGTTGTTCATGTTTTAAGTCTGTTTCTGCTCCAGCAGGACCACCATGTAACAGGCAGGACCACCATGTAGCAGGCATGCATGTTTGATTTAACACCCCCATTTGTTCTGCTTGTTTACAAGTAGAGTTACTATATGAAATCTGTCTACATATTTTGTGAAAGCAGTCTTGTTTAGATTTTCTGTATGTTTACATACTGTGAAATCATTAATTTTCGAGGGTATTTATTTTCATTGATTTTGGTCTATGTTTTAGGTACAGATAAATGCAATGCAAATCGGATGTAACAAAATTTTATCCACGATCATTTCGTTGGTATTTAATTTCATTGTCGAGGCCTCATGCTTAAGAGCCTACTCTGTGTTGTCATGTGTGTATGTAGTACAATAATAGAGATATTGCGTTATGTTTCAGAATTTTGGCCATTTATTTAATTACTTTAATTAATGGCAACCATTGCAAGTGATAATGGGGACAAGCATTTGTACCAGGAGACAAGTGAATATTTTCTGCACTTGTTCTATGGACAATTGCTTAAAAAATCTAATGTTTAAACCTGGTGGAATTTTCCATTATTCAGAACATTTTTTTTATTTCCTGGAAAAATATTCTGAGTGATGGAAAAATCCACTAGGTACACGTCATGGACATTGAAACAACCTTTTTACCTGTGTTTATTTGATGGTATTTGCTGCAAATGCATAAAATAAATTTAAGTATCCATGGACTGTTTTCAGTCAGATTAAATTAAAAAAATCTCTAGCACTGGAAACAAATGAAAAATATGTAATTCATGCAAACATTGCTCTATTTTGATTTGATTTTATTACAATAATATCATTATTTGTTTAAGAACTCTATATGCAAAAAATTAAATAGCTCTCAGGAAAAAAAAGAAACATGCAACCATTTCAATAAATTGTTGACAAGAGGACCAAAATATCTTTATAAGATCCATTGGCAAATGTCCATTCTTATGTTCAATTTTTCTGGATCAGCTGAATTAATAAGGTCCTTCATTGTTTTTTTATGGAAAGAAGAGCAGTACTTGTATAGCAACCAGGCTCCAGTTTTACTTTAATATTTAACTAAACTTATAACATAAAGCGGGGTGGTAGTGTAATGGATAGAGTGTTCGTCACTCACGCCAGAGGTTGCGGGTTTGATCCCCAGCTCTACCCGATGCCTCTCATAAAACAACACTCAGTACTGGTTCTACCCAGGAAGCCGACTCGAGAGCTATTCATATAAGCTGAGCTTTCATGGCAATCAAGCTAAAATAAATTAGTATAGACTAAACTTAACATAATTTTGGTTGGTTACTTTAATATTCTTTAATTCATGTCAATGAAACCAAAAGCAATTTTTCTAGAACCAGTCTAACATCATAATTCCCTGGGTTAGGGTGCTTTCCTTTGATTTAAGGTTTTAAGTATTTACCTATCTATGTATTTTAAGTATATGCTATATTATGTTGGTGAAACAGAAGCCGGGGCTACATTTATTTAGTGACATTAAATATTTAAATTGATAGCACAAGTCAACTGAACAATAATTTCACTGAAGACATTTGCTAAATCTCTACAGCACATGTGTCTAAATCTCTGTTAACTACAGCACATGTGTCTCAATCTCTGTTAACTACAGCACATGTGTCTCAATCTCTGTACAGTACATGCGTCTAAATCTCTGTTAACTCCAGTACATGTGTCTAAATCTCTGTAAACTACAGTACATGTATCTAGTTTTGACTTTGTGTTATGTATTTCAGCTCCTGGTCTTCTGTCAGGACACACGAGTATTGTGGGTGGCTCCACTCACATTCCACAGCAGTTGATGGGACAAGCTCAATCCATGCTGCCCGGCGGAGCATTTATACCGAATATTGTCAACTCATTGAAGCGGAAACATGAAGATGACGATTATGATCAAACCTAGCATACATAGAACTTAGTTTTTCTATTCTTTTAGTATTAAAATAAATATTCACTTAAGATAGTTTGTAACAATTAATGGAGATTAATTCACTAAGTTGATGTGGAGTACATGTAAATATTGTCATGGTTGAGTGTTGGACACAGTCTATGGTTGTGGTTTTGCAACTTCATCAGGATTGTGTTTAGTGTCATTGAGGAAGGCGGTTACTCCCCATCTTTGATGTACATGTTACTCTGCGTAGGAAGACACCAGACGTATTTTTTATAAATTATAAGAACATATTTAAGGGTCCTCCGTGGCTGAATGGTCTTAAAGCGCCGTCTCAAGATCACTTACCTCTCACCGCCAAGGTAGTAGGTTCGAGTCCCGTTCGCTCCAAAAACTTTATGTGAGAAAGTTTCTAGTTATTTGCGGAATGGAGATCTACTCAGCCAGAGGTCTTCCTCCACCAGTAAAACTGGATATGCAATATAAAACTTAAAATGTGTTGAAAATGGCATTCAACTCCATTCCACAAACTAAGTGGATTAGAATGAATAAATAACTTGTGTTTGTAGTTCCATCAACAGTATACTGTTACAAGATCTACATTTATAACACTGTTGAAATGTGCAGCGTGTGGTCTAGTGGTAGAGCACCAAACCCATGATCAGAGGGTCGTGTGTTTGATCCTCCGCTACGGCTATGTGTGGCCTCCTTGAGCAAGACACTTTTTCCGCATATGCTTTGTACTGGTTCTACCCAGGAAGACTTCGAGCATGATTTGTAAGAATTTGTTTCGCAATCAAAGTAAAATAAGTAAATTTAAACTAACACTGTAGAGAAACTGGAGCAGTTATTGATAATAACAGCAATGCACAGTTCCTGAATTCTCAACTGTTGTTTAACATCTACAATATGTTTATGATTCATCTACACATTGTTCAACCATAATTATTTGAAACTATGGTATCTTGATTTTGTTAGCCTTCCAGCAGTGGGAGTTAATGAAAAATAGAAAGGACATACCATCTTTCTATTCAAATCATACTAATTTTGGTAGAAACATGTAGATTACAATTTGTTTTGAAGATAAGGCTAATGTGATTTATTTGTATGTGCATGGTTAGAAATGAGGAATTAAAGCTCAATACTACACAGCATTTTTGTCGTTTTTAGCTGGACTATTCCATGATAAAGAGGGCAAGTCTACTCACCCAGATGTCGGCGTCGCACCATAGTTTAAGTTTTTGTTACAAGTCCCTATCTCTGTAACCATTGCATGTATTGATTTGAAACTCCTAGCCATCAAACCTACTACTATAACTCAGTCAGATAACTCTTGCATGACTATAATGCAAATCACACAAGACTTCCCAGCCATCAAGCCTACTTCAATATCTCAGCTAGAAAATTCTTGGATTACTTAATGCAAAATGATTGCCCTTGTTTGACTTACAGTTCTGCTTGCAAGTACCATCAAGTCCATATCTCATCAATCACTTAATGTATTTGACTTAAACTTCACACAAGACTTCCCAGTCATCAAACCTACTACAATAAATAAATTAGATAACTCTTGCATGAATAATGCGAAGCATTGCCCTGTTTAACTTAGAAATTCTGGATTAAGTTTTGTATGCAAGTACCATCAAGACCGTATCTCTCCAACCACTCTATGTATTTGATTTACACTTCACACAAGACCTCCAAGTCATCAAAACTACTAAAATTACTCCGCTAGATAACTCTTGGATGAATATAATGTTGTAGATAATGTTGTTGCCCCTGTTTGACTTAGAAAATCTGGTTAAAGTTTTGCGTGCAAGTACCATCAAGTCCATATCTCAGTAACCGTTTCCTGTATTGGATTGAAACTTCACACAAGACCTTCCAGTCACCAACCCTACTACAGTAACTAAATTAGATGATTCTGGCATGAATATAATAAAAATTATTGCCCTTGTTTGAATTAGTCATTTTGGTTCAAATTTTGGAGCAACCACTTGATGTATTAGATTGAAATTTTACATATGGCTTTGTAGTCCTGAAACTAAATTAATCAAGTGGGACAACTCTTGCATATTTTTCTTTACAAATTATGGCCTTTATTTGACTTAGGAATTCTGTAACACAGCAGCCACTACATGTATTGGATTGAAACTTCATACAACGTCAAGGTATTGCATTTATAAGACCTACTCAATTTAGTAAGTAAGATAACTCTTGTTTGCTTGGGTTTGTCATCAGTCTCAGCCAAATTTGTACTTTTGTGACAAATAGTCGAGTACGCTGTCTTATCAACAGCTCTTGTTAAACATTCAGTTTAAACCTATTTATGTCAAAATTAAATACAGAATAAAGTTTTGGAGCTTTTTTACGTCATTGTTTCTTCTATGGGTCATTAGTAAAAAAAACCTCTAAAACTTTATTTTGCGTTAAATTTACAAAAAAATTAGCTATAACAGTATTAAAATATAATGAATGATACATTTCATCTTTACATTGACTGTCCGTATATTCATGTGTGAAGATCCCTCGTAGAAAGGAAAACCATTCTGCATGTTTGGGCACACACTGGACCGGCTCCAAGTGCAGTTTCCAAGAAAGAGTCTTGGTTTGAATTTTACCATTGGGGGTGGGGTTGGGGGGAAATATGTACATTAAGACTGAGTGCTGGTGAACCCGAACAAACAACAGAAATAACTATTCAGGTCCATTGGAGTAGAAACAAACAACAACACCCAACATTATGTTAATTAAAAAGAATTTGTTTTTTATTCCTAATTATTTTCTACATCTTCATCATTTGATAATGAAATAATTAATTTTAACAATTAATGATTCACAGACTATTAATGACACAAATAGACATATGACACTTAAGCATCTGCAGGAAACACTGGTGTGAGACTTGCACATCTGTAAGTATCACAACTGTGAGATTTACACATTTATAAGAATAACCATTCCCAAGCTTGTGCACATGGGATACAATCTTTTTTATACGTTTATGTTTACAATATAAAGAAATAACATTTGAAGCTGAAGCAATTCACATGGTTAACAAGGTATATAGTAAAGCCTGAAATCCATGTGTGCACATAGTGCAATGTACCAGAAATCCATGTGTGCATACTGTATCGCATTAGTTACAATGCTATGTGGGAACATATTGTGTTGTGTCCTGATGTAACATTGAAATGTTTCATTCAGCACAAGGTATAGAGACTGTATTATGGTGATACATATGGATATGCTTATGTTCATGGAAAATGTGGCGGTACACAAAATACATTTTTATGCACACATGGGATTCAAACATTATTTGGTAGGACAAAATGTATATTAATACTTTTATACTGATAACTGCTTTGAACGACATTTTCATTCCATAAACATGAAAGCCATTTGGATCACATACACAAGACCAATGTTAAAGTTGTACATGGAAATGAAGATGCGACATTGATATGTATCGGGAAGCATTTTGGTAAACTAGTATTGTATATACATGTATGTAAAATGAAGGTTAATGGTCAGTATTCAAGTCCACAACAAGTAAAAATGTACTTTACCAGCATAGAACATATTTTGCCGATTTTTTTTTTTTTTCAAAAGAATTAATAAAAAAAGCTCATTTGACAAAATAACAACAATTTAATAAAAAGAAAGTTTACAGTTCAAACTGCCAGTGTTTGCAATGAAAAAATACTCTGCAAAACAAAATACTCTTTTTTGTAACAGTTCTTCCATGAGTACAAGTAAATGATTTTCCTATATGTTTTGTTTTCACAGGCCATGGAGTATTACTGGTTTAAAATATCTTTCTTCACATATAAATACTCAATACACATGTGCAAATCAAAAGACAAAAAAAAGACCACAACATCACAATGCATTTTTCTCCACAATTAAATATGGCTGAACAAAATTGTATTAAATCAAATTAAATGTTATAAAATTTCATAAAAATATTTCATTCAATCATACAATCATGTACTCTTATAAAGTTTATATTTGATTGATTGGAAACTATTCAAGCCATAATAACCTGACAAAATTACCAGTACAGAAACAAAGAACAGTATGGAAGCTTTTCCAAAAGTACTGAACACCCCACTGGATAGGTCAAATAAATTCTATTTAAAGATTTCCTGCGCAACTTGAGTATAGGTTAAAAGGTTTACAAATCGACAGCAAATTATGTTATGCAAACATGATCTAGAATAATGGAGAGTTAAGTAAACTACATTTCAAATTATCAATCTTAATTGATTTATTATCCCTATATACTTCCATACCAACTTTTGATGGTTGATGATAAAGACAACTAGAATATTTCCATACAATGATTTATAAAGTTGAAGACAAACTATGGCAAGATTTCTCGGGAACTCGTCAACAGAGCCTAGGATTCTCATGTGCTGAATGGCAGCATTTTCATTAAAAAAAAAAACAACAGCTAGATTGTGAAGAAAGCTTAAAGTTTATACAAGTTTGATTCCTAAGCAGAATCAGAACTGAGTGTTGTTTTTTCTGGAGATATCTGGTAGCAACTTCTGGTGTGAGTGACCGACACTCTTATCCACTACACTACGGCCTAGATTATAAATAATTGACATTTAGTTCAGGTTCCGAATGAAATGAAATCTGGACATTTGCTTCTTACACTGATTACTGGGTATTACTTTGATATATGATAACTGGAAATGTGTCTTGTCGATGCAAATGCTCAAGCTATTGATCAGAAACCAATTTTTATTGAAAATTAAGTCGCAAGCGGGCCAATATTTGACTGACATTTACAAATATTGAACATTGCCTGTATTTTATAGTTATACAGGTATACACGAAATAATAATCAAATACATAGACCCCTTCAAAAGATATTGATCGGAAACCCAATTTTTTACCTGAATGAACGAATGAATGAACGGACGGACAGGGGCAACACTTGATGTCCTTTCACCATTCTTCAAAAAAAAAAAAAAGAGGCCTAACAAACATTTGGTCACTTCAACTAAACAAACATTTTCCCCACCCCCCTTATTTCTGCACCATACAAAAATGTAAACAACAGTATAGACTATACAAGTAGCGGATAGCGTATTATTAAATATAAATGCGAAAGAATGGCAAAATACATTGTACAACTGATAATATAAATAACCACAAAATCAACAAAAGGAAACGTTTATGCAAAACTGTAGAAGAAAATTGCCTTTTCATATTTGAATCAAATAATCTTGCAAGAAAATGAGAATTTACAGAAAAAATATGGAGTTAAAAAGGACAAGCTTTGGCAGTTTCTTGATCCAACTTATCTTGTCATACAATGATGTAAACAGAATAAAAAAAAAAACAACAACCAATAAACTGGTAATTGATACAATAGTGAAAATTTGAAAATATGGTATTGGAAATTCTCATATCTGTTCACTGTATCATTAAATTTCTGTTGTATTTCTTTACATATATAATTATGTTAAAAAAGATAAATACATGTAACCAGCAATTAATTAATTGTGTTAACTAACAGGAGTAATGAACGTTTCAGATTGAAATAAGAACCTGTGAAACTAAAACTCTGATTGACTCTGATATAAACAAGAGTTCATATAAAAAGGCATTTTTTCTCAAAGAGTCTTGCAACAACGTATTTGTATTAAAACAATAACCCAACAGGAATGCTACAACATTATCAAATTTATATAAATTATTACAAAAATGCCTATTGCCACCAATATAAGAATGTTTTATAGCAAAACGTATTACCAACCCACCCAACGGGTTACCTCACTATAATATATACACATAAAAAGCTAATATTTATAAAGTAAAAAAATATTACATCTATTCTACTTACACAAGCTTACTATTTCACAACAGTTTGATTGCCAAAACAAACCTAGAAATGAAAAGCAGTTAGATCTATATATATAATTAAGCTGCTTAAGTCTCGTGACAAATCATCTAAATTGTATTTAATCATTCAGAGTATCTACATTAGCGTCTGGAAACATCTAGTCTTGCAGGGAACAAGTTTTTAAAGTCATGAAACATCATTGAATTTATATATACATGACATGTATCGAAAGAAATCAGTTCATTCTTAAATAATATTTCTTAAGTAATTTTTTTCCTAAACCACAATTCCTAAATTGTTTTGATACTCAATAAGAATTCCAAAATCAGGTCATAAATCACAATTCTAGTATTTCAAATTCAGACGAGAAAATTGGTGAACTCAAAGAGTTATATGTACTGGAAGTACAAACTGGAGAAATTCGAGCTGGAGAACTTAACATATTAGTTTATACCATAAAAAATTGCCGTTTTTTCAGTTTTTGGACCGATTTCTGAAGTTCAAAACCGGTTTTCGTTTCAAAGTTTAATAAAAAATCGGTCCATATATTTTCAAAGTTCAATAAAAAATCGGTCCAGATATTTTCTATCGGTCGTATAAAATCTCATAAATTGCTCTTACCATGCCATACTGACCTGAGAAATACGCCTTGCGGCAATATAATTTGACCCAATAATCCGTTTGTTTTGTCACCTGCTGTGCGAAATGATGTCAATTTCGACTAAACCATTGACGGTATTAGAGGAGTTATTCGGAAGAGTCTATCGCTATGTAGCACGCCTTCAATGTGTGATCAGTGACCCATAGCGTTCTGTCGGTTCATCAAAAGACTGTGTTTGCGTTAGTATATTTCTTTGATATACCGCTAGCCAAAGCTGAGACGGTCGGACCAAATATTGTTTGCGTCATTAAAATATTTGATAAAACGTGCGGTGTTACTTGTTTGTTTCATTTTTTTAAAAAATAATTTTAATTATAAAATTAATGACATTAATTAATGAAAGTGATAAAAGCCGGACCGATTTTGTTTTGATGTGGGACAGGTTCTGAATGATTTATTTTGGTGGTTGAACCGTTACATTGGTTTCCACGGTGATTATTTCATGCAGCTTCCGGAACTTGCATCCCTTCGGGTTCGATCGAACATTTTTAATATCATGAAAATTATTCAGTAAAGCGGAAACATAATGTCAGTCATTAAAATGTACACATTGTGATAAAGTATGTTTTAAATAATACACAAATAAACTTGAAATCGTTTCCTATTAATAAATAAACGGAGAAATACACGATGCAGCTGACATGGTGGGTGGGGTATGGATACATGTAATGGCATAATGTAAGGCAATTTTAGTGATTTTTTATAAATAAGTGCGATTCTTACGGTAGTAAAAAACCTGGACCGATTTGCATTTTTGGAATTTTAGAAGGCCTGACCATAAATTTATTTAAGCTTGATTGTGAAGTAAGCTCAGAGCTAATATGAAGCTTGCTGGAGTCTACTTCCTGGATAGAACCATCCTAAGTGTTGTTTTTTGAGAGGCCAATGGGCCAAGCTGGAGATCGAACCCACAACCTCTATCGTGAGCAGCCAACACTCTTTCTACTGCACAACCGCCCAGCTAAGAAGTTAGTAATCCCCTGAGATAGAAAACTATACTGCACAACCAAATTCATTTTCAAGGGACATGCTGGCATGTTCTCAAATTGGGGAAAAAAAGAAGTTAAATTTATCAATTAGCAAGCTTTGTTTTCCTTCAAAACATGCAATATAAAAAAAATGTGTATAGTACATGTGTTAAAATTGTCCACTTAGTGTGCATCAGAAAAAAAAGAAGCTAAACTAATGTATATGTATAATAAGAAATTAATTAATTAAAAAGCATTTATTAATAAAAGTGTGCAAGTATTGTTAAATCTGTTTGTATCAAAAGTGTATGGCACATACAGAACATGTCTCTTTGACCATTCACCTATCTAACTTGTAAACTATAATATAGTACAAAGTTTTTTTATCCATTTCTGATGTTGCATATTCGAGATTCTTAAACTGACAAAAAAATGGATTGAAAATGAAGGGAAGCATTTTATAATGGAAATATTTACTAGTTGATGAGATGGATCTTACTTTTATACCGAGGACGAACAACAGTCAACTATGACATTATCCTATTATAACTGGTACAGTTTGCTTAAGGATTTCTTTCATAAAATGAAAATGAAAATTCATTGCACATAAAAAAAAATGTTTTGTTTATTTTTAAAAAACTGACATCTTTATTCCATCTCTCTCTTTCCTCTCAAAGAAAAGTCATTCAATTTAAAATGTAAATTACATTAATGAATAAAAACAGATATTTACAGTACATTGAATATATACATCAATAATTGATATGGGTACGATGTTATAAGATACAAATATTCGCAATTATGTTTATGTATAAATGAATAAAAATGAATATAGCTCGGCTGACATGTACAGAGATGTACGCTTATGTTAAACATGATGCATTTCATTTTTTACTGAAAGCATGAAGACACGCCACATGAATTTCTGAGCCCGCTATCAAACTATTGTAAGGGATATTTACAGTTTTAGAACATGTATGTAAAAGTATTTCATAAATAATTATATCACTTGTAATGATCATACTGACAAAAATCATTAACGAAATATGTTTTCATATGTAGTATTAAACTGTAAATATTGCTTACAATATAAACCGAATACGCTATAGTGAAACTTTGTCATTCTATTTATAATTAGACTCGTCCAATAAAGATGACAAATTAATCTATTGTATTGTATTGTGTAATGTATGTAACAGATAAATGTGCTGTCATCCCTCATACGGTAGGTTCCATCTAAAAATAGAATGACATAGTTTCAAAATGGCGTATTGGGTTTATAGTAGTAATATGGCACTGAAACTCATCTGGCCTTTCTTCATCCTTTCAGTATTTGTAACAACCATTGTGTTCAAATTTGAAATATTTTTAATTATTTCCTGTGGTACTGGTACCAATATGCGTAATTCTTGCTTGTAATATTAGGATGGTGTCAGTTTTACGACCAGCCTTACATAGTGAGACGAGGTGACGTACGTTCAATATAAATGTTGACATGGCACTACAGCAATAAATGTACAAATTCCTCCCTGTTTCATAAGGATATAGCACGTTTGCGCTCTAATGCATCAATTCATGAAGTATGAAGAATCATTGAGGGTGAATGGGACTGTAAACAGTGGTTTGGGGCACAATTGTTTCTTCTTTTTAAATATCAGAGAATCAATTACTATTAACAACAATCTGATATATGCTGTATTATGCTGTGATGTATTTTTTTTATTAAGGAAATTGATTATTCCTTTCAAACATGCAAAAGGTGTAATAAAGAGAATTCCTATAGCGAGAATGATGAAAATTCCTTCTTTTACTGCTACAAGTGAACAATAAAAAGCATATCAAAACAATAAGTATTCAAGATTATTTCATAAGATGCTTTGTTTTAAATGATGCATACAGAAAGTTTTTTTTAAGTGTTAACAATGAAAATATTTTTTGTTTGAAAGTGCTCTCATCAAATTTGTATCACAAATCATTGTTTCAGTGTGAATGAATGCAAGTATATGTAGGTAAACGTGTACTGAAATGAGAAGTACTGAATCTTAGACCAAATACTTGATGCTGTAAGATTTAAGGCTACCTTGGGTACATGGGGTCATGTCCATCCACTCCCACACATGAAGTATGGTCGACATAATCTTCATATCCGTTCACATTACCACTGTTTTATCTCTTCTATCTAGGGTATGGTAGAGTGATTATGAACAACACAGAACTCTCACATCACAAATTGGTGGTTTCATATAAAGGTAATGGACACAAATTTAGGTAAATCAGTTTATACCAACTATCCAACTACATGCTTTTGATCTCTCTCAACTATCATTTTAACAGATTCCTCATACTTCATTTCAAAATCATAAATTAACCCAGAATCGTTCAATCTTCACACATCACTTTTTTAGTAAGTGCAAAAAAAAAAAAGAATACCATAATTATACAAAAGATAAAAACACTTCAGTACAGTACTTTATTTGTGTGTATTTGATCAGTGCTGAATTTTGAGCAGAACAACGTCAATTTAATTTTGTCCCCTTTCAATAATTTGAAAAGTAGATGAGGATTAAGTATCCCAACATGGCCATGTTGACACTTCGCTGCAGCGTAACCATGACATCAAGCCTTTTATCCACGGGTTCCATCATTCAACATTGGAGTAAATGTTGACCTAAAGACAAAGTTATCAACTCACAATTCACAACACATACACTGTTGCAGTTCTGTCTTACGACACCGGCCACAGATTTCTTTCTGTTATCTTTATAATAACCGTCCATTTCAGATAATGCCCATTCTAAGGCATTTTGTGTTTTTACATGTAATGTTCTGTTATAATAGGGAAAATAAATGTTTAAAACATGAGGATTATACAATGTCAACCGACCATTAAGTACAATCAGTTCTACTCAATATAATATTTATGAATCGTGTCTCCGTGTCTGTTATGTCTCCAGTGCAGTAATGGATCATTCCCTTTGATCCAATCTTCCTGATTTCTTTATAACTGATATTTTAAGCATTAATTTTAAAACTTCCCAATAAATCCAACTTGAAAACTGTCCCACGAGTGGCAATAACAGGGTTTGTAAATGTCATCTCAGAATTAATTTCCGGTTTATCAGAAAATGAAAACAGAGCACGCGTACATACACACCGGATCATCACTGTTATTGTTAATGCCCCAACTCTCGGCAATAGACTAATTGTAACATAAAACCACTGTCTGAATACTTGTACAAATAAAATTTCATCCATATTTACCATACAAGGAAGTATGCATGTATTGATCAGAAGTTTTATACATTAGCATTATTCCATTTTATATTTTTTTTTCTATATTCAGTGATATTTGTTTGCTTGTGTTTTTCATCCAATGTGACGACTGGTCATAGTGTCACATATGTAACGTGTACATAGAATATCTCAGACTGTCACAAACACATCTTCAGTGACAACCCCCGTGCTACAAACGTCACACAAGTCTCCATTCCTCCTTTAAAATCTACATCCAAGTCCAGGGTCTCCGTAAGTTTGTAAATCTAATCTTTGAGAGCTGGGATAATAGTCACTGCATATTCACGTTGACAAAAGGCCATGGAATAGTTCAATTGTGCATGTCCATCCTGTTATATGGGGAGCAACATGAGCATATTTCTACAACTTGTCCTTGGCTGGTACCCAGATGATGGGTCCAGATTGGTCCCGTATCACCTCCTTAACCTTTGCATAGATTTCACTGGCCGTGTCTCCCTGAACTACGGCTGTAAAATAACAGAAATTTACTAATTATTGTTATAATAGTTTTAGATATACATGTATACAAATGTATTAACATTCAGGATAGAACTTCAAGTATAAAATGTGGTCATTCATATCCCATGAAGGAATACCCATCAGCCGTCATTGTCATTGTTACTGTAGCAATTTTGTCCAACTAATACATGCAGGAGCACAAATTATTGTTCTTGACATAAATATACAAATACAACAATAATTTTGCTGGATATTCGATAAATGGGACATAGAGTTGGTGTGCATTGTATTAATAATATATACCTTTATATTTATTGAAGGTTCACAAGATGTGAACTTACATGACACAATAAACATAGTTCCAGGTTCACTTACTTTGCATGTCCACTGTAAATATAAGTTCATGTGTACTGTACATACACGATCATTTGTACTGTACATATGCATATAAGTTCATTTGTACTGTACATATAAGTTCATTTGTATTGTACATATAAGTTCATTTGTACTGTACACACAAGTTCATTTGTACTGTACATACAAGTTCATTTGTACTGTATATACAAGTTCATGTGTATTGTACATACAAGTTCATTTGTATTGTACATACAAGTTCATGTGTATTGTACATACAAGTTCATGTGTACTGTACATACAAGTTCATGTGTATTGTACATATTAGTTCATGTGTACTGTACATACAAGTTCATTTGTACTGTACATACAAGTTCATGTGTACTGTACATACAAGTTCATTTGTACTGTACAAACAAGTTCATGTGTACTGTACAAACAAGTTCATGTGTATTGTACATACAAGTTCATTTGTACTGTACATACAAGTTCATGTGTACTGTACATACAAGTTCATGTGTACTGTACATACAAGTTCATGTGTACTGTACATACAAGTTCATGTGTACTGTACATACAAGTTCATTTGTATTGTACATACAAGTTCATTTGTATTGTACATACAAGTTCATGTGTACTGTACATACAAGTTCATGTGTACTGTACAAACAAGTTCATGTGTACTGTACATACAAGTTCATTTGTACTGTACATACAAGTTCATTTGTACTGTACATACAAGTTCATGTGTACTGTACATACAAGTTCATGTGTACTGTACATACAAGTTCATGTGTACTGTACAAACAAGTTCATGTGTATTGTACATATAAGTTCATTTGTACTGTACATACATGTTCATGTGTACTGTACATACAAGTTCATGTGTACTGTACATACAAGTTCGTGTGTATTGTACATATAAGTTCATGTGTATTGTACATACAAGTTCATTTGTATTGTACATACAAGTTCATGTGTATTGTACATATAAGTTCATTTGTACTGTACATACAAGTTCATGTGTATTGTACATACAAGTTCATGTGTATTGTACATACAAGTTCATGTGTATTGTACATACAAGTTCGTGTGTACTGTACAAACAAGTTCATGAGTATTGTACATATAAGTTCATTTGTACTGTACATACAAGTTCATGTGTATTGTACATACAAGTTCATGTGTACTGTACATACAAGTTCGTGTGTATTGTACATATAAGTTCATGTGTATTGTACATACAAGTTCATTTGTACTGCACATACAAGTTCATGTGTACAGTACATACAAGTTCATGTGTACTGTACATACAAGTTCATGTGTATTGTACATATAAGTTCATTTGTACCCTACATATAAGTTCATGAATACTGTACATATCTTTGTTTTGATAACACTTCAATGACTAACTTAAACATTATATAAAACAGAAAATTGCATGACTTGAATAACAAATGAATGAATGAATGAGGATTTACTGCATACCAACACATTATAGGTTATTCAACGCCAACAGTAAGGAAGATTCCATGTTCACTCTACATGTACAAAAACAACAAATTAGCATACAGATTATAACAAGATGCCCTAGTGAAGAAGCTCTACTG
This sequence comes from Panopea generosa, assembly GCA_029582155.1. Lineage (NCBI taxonomy): Eukaryota > Metazoa > Mollusca > Bivalvia > Adapedonta > Hiatellidae > Panopea > Panopea generosa. The sequence goes on from CM055907.1 coordinate 65,017,589, forward strand.
GCTCATAGTGACCATAGCACTTTTTAAAAATTCACAATATTATTCCTCTTTGGGGGTCGTCTTAACAACTTATATATAATTACCCCCACGACATCCAGGCCATACTGAACAAAAAGTTAATTGCTATGAAAATGAAATACTTCAAATTCCCATACCATTCATCTGTAAAAAAAATACAGTCCCTTTACAGAAGCCTTATACATTCCAGCCCCTTGATTTGTCAAAACTTCAATCACTCACTCTTAGCGATTTGTTATGAGTAGAAATGCTTTGTTTTGAATAGATTTTTTTTTTGTACACATAGATGCGAACATTTCTTATATATCCAAGCCACTTAATTTGCAGAATCTTCAATCCCTTGCTGATGTAAGGATAATTTATATCATATATGAACAAGTTTGACAGAAAGATTATTGAGAGGAAAATTTATAAAAATTCCCAATTTTAACCATATTGCCCCCAACCCCCTGGCCCCTTATGGAAATTCAATCCTGTTACTGTTACAAGACAATGCTTTAGATCTCAAATTTAACAACATATTTACACAAATGGACAAAAAATGAGAATTTTTTCATTTTCCCAAAGTATTCTTATGTACAACTCAAAGTCCCCTTAAAGGGCCTCTATACACCCCAGTGCCCCTTGATTTGTACATATTTAGAACTCTTAATCATAGGGATAATTTATTTAAAATATGAACAAATTTCACCAGTTGTTGAAAATAAGATTTATGAAAATGTTCAATTTAAACCATTTTGTGACCTCACCTGGCCCCTTTTAGAAAGTCAATCCTTCTTATTGAACAAATCTTATTTGTTATGATTAGAAGATGCTTCAGAACTCAAATTGAATAAAAATAAATGGATGAAAGAATTAGAATTTTCTGTTTTCCCATAATATTCCTATATAAAACTCAAAGTCCCCTTACAGGGCCCCTATAAATACAAGCCCCTTGATTTGTACAAACTTTAAACCCATACTCATTGGGATAGTTTATATCAAATATGAACATATTTGACTGATTGGTTGTTAAGAAGAAGATTTTTGAAATTTTTCTATTTTAACCCTTTTTTATCAAAACCTACCAAGGTATTTTGCTAATAAGGCCGTCTTAAAAATATTTTTTTGCCATGCTCCTACCTACTCACTCATAAATGCAGTTACCCAAACGTTTTTATTGCTTTTTAAAGCGTTTAATTTTCTTTTCATGATTTCTATTTATTTTTCTTTAAAATGACTATGCAAAATCAAAATTTGGGCAAATTTATCCAATTTTTTTAAGGATGGCCTAACATTACAACATCCAAACTATCTCTTTCAGACAACATCTAAAGATTTTATAAAATCCCCAATTTTCATTGAGATTAATTTCTTCTTTTTTTTCAGGACGTTTGTGGGGACTTAATTCTGTTGGAAACCTATTTGAATAAAAATAAGTCAGCATTATTTTGAACTTCCGGATTATTAAAATCGGAATATTTCATTGATATAATGTATTCTTGTTATTGGGTTGTCGTAGGGAGTGATGTCAATTAGTCAATGCTTTTGTGCAACACGTTTTGATTAAACTGCTGTACAAACAACATTATAGAGATAAGGTAAGACCAGTGCTTACATTCAGTAACAACATGCACTAAATTATATATGTAAATATTATATCTATTCATAAGTAGTAACAAAATATGCAGAGCAGATAAAAAAGTGGATAATCTACAGCTTAGGAACTGTAGGTCTGTGTTCTGGGGACATGTCAATTCTATACATGTACAATATAAATTCTATACAGTATAAATTCTATACAGTATAAATTCTATACAGTATGGATGTAGCACGAGTATGCCTACAGTTTGTGGGTATTTGATTTTGTTGTTGCGGCACCCCATGATATCAATGAAAATTACACACCCTCCACTCACGAAAATTCTAATTTTAAAAAACTTTGTAAATTTCCATTAACCTAGAACTATAGTACCAGTATGACGTACCAGTGAAGTATTCACCAAATTCCTGCTCTAATTTCATTGTTCTATCATACGACAATCTGGCCTGCTCCTCCGTGATCCTTTTGTTCATCTCCCTACAGAACACACAAGTGACGTATATGGTGAATACAAAGTACATGTAGTGATAAGAGAGAACAAACAAATTTATATTATTCTGTTCATTATATCATACTTTATTCTATTCATTATACCATACATTCTATTAATTTTACTGTACATTATTCTGTTCATTATATAATGCATTATTCTATTCATTATATCATACATTTTTCAGTTTATTATATCGTACATTATTTTGTTCATTATATTGTACATTATTCTGTTCATTATATCTTACATTATTCTGTTCATTATATTGTACATTATTCTGTTCATTATATCATACATTATTCTGTTCATTATATTGTTCATTATTCTGTTCAATACATTTTTTAGGAGCGTATCACTTCCAACAAATAGGAATGGAACAGGTTTGTGTTTCTATGCCTACATTGGACAACTTAAACAACACTGTTATTGTTGTTGTTGTTTTAAATGGTTACACCTTTTATTGAACGACTACCATACGGCCAGGGTTTTCCATGACCCTCATATTCTGCGTTTTTATCACTCTATTTATCAGTTTTAATGACACTTAAAATTCTCCAATCTGCCAATCAAGTCATTCAGTTTTACCAGTGACTGATCTCGGAATGAAACTAAGTAACAGGCATGTCGTTAAAGTGTTTGTACCAAGCTGGGCTCAAGCTACACCCTCTCAGTGGCGACAGTTAAGTGGTTCTAAGATGACGACTTACACCATTCCGCTGCAGATGGCTCGATTTAAGGTTTATATACTTTGATAGTTCAACGCAACATTGCTCTATTTCTTTATGTGTAGATAGAGCAATGTTGCATTAAACCCTCGAGTCTTGCTTACTGCAGACGACAATTGATGTAGGAACTTACAATGAGTCGTTCACTCAATCTACTTATGTAATCAATACTCGTGACATATGTACAACAGTGATGGCGGAGATCTTCCGTTAAGATTGGTACAAGCTGTAGAGAAGATGGGCTTTCTCAGATATAAATGGTGATAGTAGGGAAGCTAGGCTAGATATAGGATGATGATAGTAGGGGAGCTAGGCTAGATATAGGATGGTGATAGGGGAGCTAGGCTAGATATAGAATTGTGATAGTAGTGGAGCCAGGCTAGCTTTGCTATACCGAGACAGTCTGATGAAATTCTATATACTTCAGTAAATTTATCAATTCTGACATTCTAATATTGTGATGTTTTCAGCAGATTACTTAAACACACTCATCACTGCAGAAAATCAGTTTACAGAAAGGATGATATTGTTTCCATCAAATTGAGTAAATATTTTATACTGATATCCAGAACTTAAAATTGTAGAATTCTACTCAATCAAATACATATATATTTAATGGTGTAACGTCTGTAGTACAAACTGATTCAAATCTAGCGCGGCAATAAATGATTTTATTTTGATTAAATATGTACAGTGTCCTCAAGCAAAACAATTTTTCCACATATGCTTAGTATTGATTCTTCTTCTCCCAGTTAAAGGCAGGAGTCTTCTTAGACTGTAATCTTCTTAGACTGATTCTACACAGGAAGGCTTCAAGGGTGATTTGTTGTTATTGTATGGTATTTAGTGTCGCTTTCAACAATTTTTCAGTCATATCGCGACCGTGTCTACTTGAGACATTATTTTAAGCGCTGTCACACTGGAGTATCATGCCGCAGACACATGGTATGATACCCCACCCAGTCACATTATACTGACACCGAGCCGACCAGACCTAGAACTCTCCTCTAAATGCTGAGCATCAAGCGAGGAAGCTTCTAGTACCATTTTTTGAAGTCTTTGGTATGACCCAGCCGGGGATTGAACCCACGACCTTCCGCATGCGAAGTGGATGCTCTACCACTAGACCACGCCGCGGTCACTGGGTGATTTGTATAAGTTGTAATAAATTGTTTCACAATCGATGTAAAACAAACAAGATGACTTACTGAATCTATTACACGAGTCTTATTCAAAGTGACACACACACCAAAGTTAAAATTACTTTTACTTTTACTTTCAAAAATATTTCTGACCGCAAATTGTTGTGGGCTGACAGGAAGTGGCAAACGAACACTATTTTTAATTAAGGCCTTAGTGAAATGCCCCATGTGCCTCTAATCTCATATGTCACTGCTATGGTATACTTACATGATACTAAGTGAAATGCCCCATGTGCCTCTAATCTCATATGTCTCTGCTATGGTATACTTACATGATAGACTCCGTAGACTTGGGTTTCACCAGTATGGCAATTGGGTACAAGTTTGCGACCTGCAGTCTCTTAATGGCATTACCACTGACATCTAATATACAATGTTTCCCCTGTAATATGTCAGCACAAAATGTAGATGTAAACAGAATTTAATAGCATGAAACATGAACTCTGGTTTCTACTTATATCAATGCTTGTTCTGTTTTATGCCAATTTATTTTTGCTTGATTACTACAAAGAAAGCTTAAAGCTTGAGTGAATCTCTCGAGAGTTTTCTGTAGAACCAAAACTGTGAGTTGTTTTTGAGAAGCCATCATGCATGACCACTGACCACATTCTATCCACTACGCAACCACCATGCTTATAACGTACATTGATATATTTAACATTCTTACATTTAATTATATACAATTTTATTTTCCATCCATTACAATTAAGATACAATGCTTTGATTTTGAGAAAAGCAAGCAGAAAAAATATATCTAAAAGTATTTTAACATCTAGTAGGCCAAACTTGAACATACGGTCTCAACAAAGAATAACATCAAGTGACCTTAAGAAAGTGTATTTGATCACATGGTCGACAAATACATTGCATAAACTTTATTTAGGAATTCTCACCTTTTCCGCGACTTCTTTCACTGAGGCCACACTGGTTCCGTACAAGTTTTCATTGTATTGACCCGCCTCGATGAACAGGTGATTCTGAATATCACGCTCCATCTGTGCACGTGATGCCACAAAATGATAGTCACGTGCATCCTGCTCATGATCCCTAGGTTCACGTGTCGTATCTACAACAGTGGAACAATTAATAAACATTTTGTGAGTTTACATTTCCCCTGTCTTCTATATCAAAGGTGGATCCAAGATTTTCATCTGGGGAGAGAGAAGAGAGGGACGGAGAGGTTCCCAAGGTTATACTTGTGAATATCTTGTTTATTACAGAGAGGTTCTTCAATGCCAACGGGGTAGGAATTCAAGTACATTTTTTTTCATTATTTTTACTTAAAGGTATGTATATATAACATTTTTTGATGTTTGTAAAAAATATTCAAATCTCAAGTGAGCGGAGGAGAGGGTCTGAATCCCCTCTAGGTATCCAAATTTGAAATAAGAGGATGAGGGGGTTGGAGTCTGAATCCCCTGTATGCCCCCTCTAGGTATCCAAATCTGAAATAAGAGGATGGGGAGGTGGGGGTCTTGATTCCCTGTATGCTCACTCTAGGTATCCAAATCTCAAGTAAAAGCATGGGGAGGTGAGGGTCTCAGTTCCCAGTATGCCCCCTCTAGGTTTCCAAATATTAAGTAAAAGGATGAGGAAGTTGGGGTCTCAGTTCCCTGTATGCCTCACTCTAGGTATCCAAATATTAAGTAAGAGGATGGGGAGGTGGGGGTCTCGATTCCCTGTATGCCCAACCCTAGGTATCCAAATCTCAAGTAAGAGGATGGGGAGGTGGGGGTCTCAGTTCCCTGTATGCCCCACTCTAGGTATCCAAATATTAAGTAAGAGGATGGGAAGGTGGGGGTCTCAGTTCCCTGTATTCCCCACTCTAGGTATCCAAATATTAAGTAAGAGGATGGGGAGGTGGGGGTCTCAGTTCCCTGTATGCCCCACTCTAGGTATCCAAATATTAAGTAAGAGGATGGGGAGGTGGGGGTCTCAGTTCCCTGTATTCCCCACTCTAGGTATCCAAATATTAAGTAAGAGGATGGGGAGGTGGGGGTCTCAGTTCCCTGTATGCCCCACTCTAGGTATCCAAATATTAAGTAAGAGGATGGGGAGGTGGGGGTCTCAGTTCCCTGTATGCCCCACTCTAGGTATCCAAATATTAAGTAAGAGGATGGGGAGGTGGGGGTCTCAGTTCCCTGTATTCCCCACTCTAGGTATCCAAATATTAAGTAAGAGGATGGGGAGGTGGGGGTCTCAGTTCCCTGTATGCCCCACTCTAGGTATCCAAATATTAAGTAAGAGGATGGGGAGGTGGGGGTCTCAGTTCCCTGTATGCCCCACTCTAGGTATCCAAATATTAAGTAAGAGGATGGGGAGGTGGGGGTCTCAGTTCCCTGTATGCCCCACTCTAGGTATCCAAATATTAAGTAAGAGGATGGGGAGGTGGGGGTCTCAGTTCCCTGTATTCCCCACTCTAGGTATCCAAATATTAAGTAAGAGGATGGGGAGGTGGGGGTCTCAGTTCCCTGTATGCCCCACTCTAGGTATCCAAATATTAAGTAAGAGGATGGGGAGGTGGGGGTCTCAGTTCCCTGTATTCCCCACTCTAGGTATCCAAATATTAAGTAAGAGGATGGGGAGGTGGGGGTCTCAGTTCCCTGTATGCCCCACTCTAGGTATCCAAATATTAAGTAAGAGGATGGGGAGGTGGGGGTCTCAGTTCCCTGTATTCCCCACTCTAGGTATCCAAATATTAAGTATGAGGATGGGGAGGTGGGGGTCTCAGTTCCCTGTATTCCCCACTCTAGGTATCCAAATATTAAGTAAGAGGATGGGGAGTTGGGGGTCTCGATTCCCTGTATGCCCCACTCTAAGTATCCAAATCTCAAGTAAGAGGATTCTGAGGTGGGGTCTGAACCATATGCACCCTTTTGATTCAGCAGTGTATATGCTTATATAAAATAATACACTGGACACAGATAACTGTTACTAACAGTTTTTTTAGTTTGAGGTAAAGAAAATTTTCATTATATCTGAAACATCTGTAAACACCGAATGAAAACTTGTTTGTCTAATGACATTAGACAATCTGGTGTCATTAAGCAACACAAATAGGTCAACTGTCACTAAATGTAATTAAATCACTGCAGGAGGCAGGACACATCTGCATCTACTAACATAGCAATAACCTTTGGTAACATTCAGCATTGACTAATTTAATTTAAGGTTGATTGCAAAAGTAATGACAGAGCTTGTGTGAATTGCTGAGTGTGTATTATGTGTATATTATGTAAGTGTTGAACCTAGGAACCAACCTGCCAGTTCAAGAATCCATTGTGTGAATTGCTGAGTGTGTATTATGTGTATATTATGTAAGTGTTGAACCTGGGAACCAACCTGCCAGTTCAAGAATCCATTGTGTGAATTGCTGAGTGTGTATTACGTGTATATTATGTAAGTGTTGAACCTAGGAACCAACCTGCCAGTTCAAGAATCCATTGTGTGAATTGCTGAATGTGTATTATGTGTATATTATGTAAGTGTTGAACCTGGGAACCAACCTGCCAGTTCAAGAATCCATTGTGTGAATTGCTGAGTGTGTATTACGTGTATATTATGTAAGTGTTGAACCTAGGAACCAACCTGCCAGTTCAAGAATCCATTGTGTGAATTGCTGAGTGTGTATTATGTGTATATTATGTAAGTGTTGAACCTGGGAACCAACTTGCCAGTTCAAGAATCCATTGTGTGAATTGCTGAGTGTGTATTATGTTATGTGTATATTATGTAAGTGTTGAACCTGGAAACCAACCTGCCAGTTCAAGAATCCATTGTGTGAATTGCTGAATGTGTATTATGTGTATATTATGTAAGTGTTGAACCTAGGAACCAACCTGCCAGTTCAAGAATCCATTGTGTGAATTGCTGAATGTGTATTATGTGTATATTATGTAAGTGTTGAACCTGGGAACCAACCTGCCAGTTCAAGAATCCATTGTGTGAATTGCTGAATGTGTATTATGTGTATATTATGTAAGTGTTGAACCTGGGAACCAACCTGCCAGTTCAAGAATCCATTGTGTGAATTGCTGAATGTGTATTATGTGTATATTATGTAAGTGTTGAACCTGGGAACCAACCTGCCAGTTCAAGAATCCATTGTGTGAATTGCTGAATGTGTATTATGTGTATATTATGTAAGTGTTGAACCTAGGAACCAACCTGCCAGTTCAAGAATCCATTGTGTGAATTGCTGAATGTGTATTATGTGTATATTATGTAAGTGTTGAACCTGGGAACCAATCTGCCAGTTCAAGAATCCATTGTGTGAATTGCTGAATGTGTATTATGTTATGTGTATATTATGTAAGTGTTGAACCTGGGAACCAACCTGCCAGTTCAAGAATCCATTACGCTACCACTTGGTTAGGAAGTTGTTGCAGGAAAATACTGCTAGTATATTCTAATCAATGGTAAGGGAGCAAGAGTTGAATATTTATCAAGCTGACAACAAGACTCTGACAACTGTGACCTTTGTGTGATGGACTACACGGTCTCATGTGGAACGTCAAACCCAAATTTAGACAGTTGATAGCTTATTTCCAATAAAAGCCCTGTGAACACATAACATGCTATATATGGCTTACAGTGCTGGAGAAGACCTCAGATGGGGATACACATACAGTAAAACCTGTGTAATCTGTGACCTCTTTTAAGCAGCCACCTGTCTTAAGCAACCATGTTTTTCTATTATGTAAATTAACCTATATTATGCAACAACCTGTTTTAAAAGACCACATTTGCTCTTTCCCTTGACCGGCTGATTAAGACAGGTTAACTGGCACAACAGTGAGAGGTAAGTGACCTTTGCGACAAAATGCCATTCGGCCACTGAGGGCTCAAAGAACATGTTTCACAATCAATGAAACAAACAGTTAAATATACCTACTTATAGCAATATACCTACTAATAGTTACAAATGAGATATAAAATCAAGGAAGAGACTTTTGAGTCATTTCACATTTTGGCAGCTGAATAATGGTTGAATATAAGTTTAGAAAAAAGGTATAACTTACGTGGAACACAGCTTCCAAACTTATCGGGGAATTCTGAAATTAGGTCATCATTGATTCTGTCCTTTAGTGGCCCCAAAATGATCACTGGTCGTGTGTACTTTACTGAAATATAAAATTATGTCCCAAAATGATCACTGGTCGTGTGTACTTTACTGAAATATTAAATCATGTCCCAAAATGATCATTGGTCGTGTGTACATTACTGAAATATAATATTATGTCCCAAAATGATCCCTGGTCATGTGTACTTTACTGAAATATAAAATTATGTCCCAAAATGATCCCTGGTCATGTGTACTTTACTGAAATGTAAAATTATGTCCCAAAATGATCACTGGTCGTGTGTACTTTACTGAAATATAAAATTATGTCCCATAACGATCACTGGTCGTGTGTACTTTACTGAAATATAAAACAATGTCCCAAAATGATCATTGGTCGTGTGTACTTTACTGAAATATAAAGCAATGTCCCAAAATGATCATTGGTCGTGTGTACTTTACTGAAATATAAAACAATGTCCCAAAATGATCACTGGTCATGTGTACATTACTGAAATATAAAATTATGTCCCAAAATGATCACTGGTCGTGTGTACATTACTGAAATATAAAATTATGTCCCAAACTGTTCACTGGTCATGTGTACTTTACTGAAATATAAAATTATGTCCCAAAATGATCACTGGTCATGTGTACATTACTGAAATATAAAACTATGTCCCAAAATGATCACTGGTGGTGTGTACTTTACTGAAATATAAAATTATGTCCCAAAATGATCACTGGTCATGTGTACATTACTGAAATATAAAATTATGTCCCAAACTGATCAATGGTCATGTGTACATTACTGAAATGTCAAGTTAAGTCCCAAACTGATCACTGGTCGTGTGTACTTTACTGAAATGTCAAGTTAAGTCCCGAAATGAGCACTGGTCGTGTGTACTTTACTGAAATGTCAAGATAAGTGCCGAAATGATCACTGGTCATGTAATATACATAAAACTGAAATCTAAAATCAACTTCCTAACAAATAAATCCCATAGCTTAACTGAAAAAATTGTAAAGCAATCAATTTCTCCATTGAAGCTATAAAAGTTACTATAATATTTTGACATTACATATTTGTTTTTTGTTCTTATTTCAGTGGAATCCAGAACCATTTTTATACAGCTCATACTGCAGATTGACTTAAAGATGATAAATGTGTCTGTATGAACATAAATATATACAAGAAACTACATGTATACACAATGTTTGTTACATATAGGAAACTACATGTATACAAAATGTTTGTTACATATAGGAAACTACATGTATACACAATGTTTGTTATTCAGTGCCAAAGATTTAGACATAAAATATCTAGGCAGAGTTGGGGGGGTGGGGGTGATATTTGACCTGTAAAAAAACGTCTTCAGATATTGGAACTCTCGAAAGTATTGTGCATGATATATTTCTTATGTAAACCAGATTAAACCTGCAATACAGAGACTCAATACCATGACTCACGTGACCTTGACCTTGTTATACAGGGCAAGATAAATATATCAGTAAACTGTACTTACATTCTTGCTGTACAACTGCTTCATATGACAAGATTGGTTCATCCCCTCCTGAAAATATACAAGTATTAATTAATATCCTTGTTCTACTGCTGCCACTCACCTCTCTTGCTGGCTATAGATACGCATTCTGGCACACACACAGACAGACAGACAAATCTAGTACAAAAATGACTTAATACCAAGTACTGGTAAGTAGTATACCAAGTACTAGTAAGTAGTATACCAAGTACTAGTAAGTAGTTTACCAAGTACTAGTTAGTAGTATACCAAGTACTAGTAAGTAGTATACCAAGTACTAGTAAGTAGTTTACCAAGTACTAGTAAGTAGTATACCAAGTACTAGTAAGTAGTTTACCAAGTACAAGTAAGTAGTATGCTTCAAGTATACAAATATGAAGCAAAATAAATGGTTTGGATTGAAATCTGTGACTCAAACATTTTTGCATTTAATGCACTGTTCTGCTAAATAATCCATTAAGGTAATCACTTTCCTCCTAACTAACCGCTTCTCGTTTAAATAACTGCCTTCCCTCCAAGTAAGTGTCTCCTCTATCAGTAACCTCTATGAAGTCGAAATAAAAGAAATATTTTTTTATCCAAGAAAATCTTATTGACCAATATATAATCTTTAACCTATAGATAGGGAAATTTAACTCTCAGGCCAAGATATATCTTTAACAGATAGATAAGGAAATCAAACTCTCAGACCAAGATTTATCCTTAACCCATACAAAGGGAAATCCAACTGTCAAACCAAGATATATCCTTAACCCATAGATAGGGAAATCCAACTGTCAGACCAAGATATATCTTTAACCCATACATAGGGAAATCTAACTGTCAGGCCAAGATATATCTTTAACCCATACATATGGAAATCTAGCTGTCAGACCAAGATATATCTTTAACCCATACATAGGGAAATCTAACTGTCAGATCAAGATATATCTTTAACCCATTCATAGGGAAATCCAACTCTAAGGCCAAGATATATCTTTAACCCATAGATATGGAAATCTAACTGTCAGACCAAGATATATCTTTAACCCATACATAGGGAAATCCAACTGTCAGACCAAGATATATCTTTAACCCATACACAGGGAAATATAACTCTCTGGCCAAGATATATCTTTGACCCATACATAGGGAAATCTAACTGTCAGACCAAGATATATCTTTAACCCATAGATAGGGAAATCCAACTGTCAGACCAAGATATATCTTTAACCCATAGATAGGGAAATATAACTGTCAGACCAAAAAATCCAACTGTCAAACCAAGATATATCTTTAACCCATGCATAGGGAAATCCAACTGTCAGACAAAGATATATCTTTAACCCATACATAGGGAAATCCAACTGTCAGACCAAGATATATCTTAAACCTATAGATAGGGAAATCCAACTGTCAGACCAAGATATATCTTAAACCCATAGATAGAGAAATCCAACTCTCAGACCAAGATATATCTTAAACCCATAGATAGGGAAATCCAACTGTCAGACCAAGATATATCTTAAACCCATAGATAGGGAAATCCAACTGTCAGACCAAGATATATCTTAAACCCATAGATAGGGAAATCCAACTGTCAGACTAAGATATATCTTTAACCACAGATAGGGAAATCCAACTGTCAGACAAAGATATATCTTTAACCAATAGATAGGGAAATCTAACTGTCAGACCAAGATATATCTTTAACCAATCTCAGACTTTTGTTCAAGTGTATTGCAGAAGAAATCTCCCTGAAGCCACCCAACTTAATAACCAGGATTTAAATCTGGATTTGTAGCTATAATACATAATCCAGGAGGAGAAATCTGTCCTGATCTCAGACAAACATCCACATTTCAAAACTAATTTTACAAGGCACTAGTAAAGCAATAGTATCGATTGCCGCCGCTCTTTTCATATGCTTGCTTTTCAATAAAAGAAATTCAATAACTTTCTTTTTCTTCTTAATGCTCTTCAACGCAGTTCTCAACATCAGACATTTCACATACATCAATATTGTATCATAAATAATTTTCATCTAATTGTATTGTATTAATTTGAACTATTAATCCTCTGTGAGCAAAAACATCTTAGTAGCGAACATTTATTCAAGCTAATTTCCTGATGAAAATTTTAGGGGAAAAAAAAATCAAGTTGAAATAGACATTGTTATGAATTGAATTATATACATCAATATTGTAGTGTACAACATATATCTACATGGCTATACATTTCTGGGTAATGTTATTTGAAGAAGACAAATTAGCCTGTTTTTGAAGATAATGAAACTTTTATATTGTGATAAAGATTGATATCATGCATTTGGAAACATTGGCCAGCAACAAAACAGATCAACATGGTGACAAGCAACTTCCTTACGTTTTTTTTTTTACACCAGATTTATAGATAAACTTTGTTATACCCAATGTCAACTTGAGTCTATACCCGATGTTAACTTGAGTATATACCTAATGTCAACTTGAGTCTATACCCAATGTCAATTTGAGTATATAATAAATGTCAACTTCAGTATATACCATAATGTAATCTTGAGTATAAACCCAATGTCAACTTGAGTATATAAACTTAGTGTCAACTTGAGTCTATACCCAATGTCAACTTGAGTCTATACCTAATATCTACTTGAGTATATACCTAATGTCAACTTGAGTCTATACCCAATGTCTATTTGAGTATATACCAAATGTCAACTTGAGTATATACTCGAATGTCATTTTGAGTATATACCTAATTTGTACTTGATTCTATACCCAATGTCAACTTGAGTATATACCCGAATGTCATCTCGAGTATATACTCAAATGTCATCTTGTGTATATACCAAATGTCAACTTGAGTATATACCCAAATGTCATTTTGAGTATATACCGAATGCCATCTTGAGTTTTTACCCGAATGTCAACTTTAGTCTATACCCAATGTCAACTTGAGTCTATACCCAATGTCAATTTGAGTATATACCCAATGTCAACTTAAGTCTATACCTAATGTCAACTCAGAGTCTATACCCAATGTCAACTTGAGTCTATACCCGATGTTAACTTGAGTATATACTTAATGTCAACTTGAGTCTATACCCAATGTCAATTTGAGTATATACCAAATGTCAACTTAAGTATATACTCGAATGTCATCTTGAGTACATACCCAATGTCATCTTGAGTCTATACCCAATGTCAACTTGAGTATATACCCGAATGCCAGCTTGAGTATTTACCCGAATGTCAATTTTAGTCTATACCCAATGTCAACTTGAGTCTATACCCAATGTCAATTTGAGTATATACCAAATGTCAACTTTAGTATATACCAAATGTCAATTTGAGTATTTCCAAATGTCAACTTGAGTATATACCCGAATGTCATCTAGAGTATATACCCGAATGTCATCTTGAGTATATACCCAATGTCAACTTGAGTATATACCCGAATGTCAACTTGAGTATATACCTGAATGTCAACTTAAGTATATACCCGAATGTCATCTTGAGTCTATACCCAAATGTCATCTTTAGTATATATCCAATGTCTCATAACTCATGCAGGGGGTACAACATTCAGCAAACTTAGCCAATAACAAGAAATGGGGGGGACAGACATTCAAACTGAAAATAACTACTTACTGAAACTAGATTCACTATCAGCACCTATAAAAAAGAAAATAAAGAAACACAATTAAAACATAAAATGCAATCACTTACACAACTTCTATTTATTAATCTATTGCAAACTGAGCAAGTTAATAAATTAAATCTCTACAGCAGGAAAAAACAATTTTAATATCAGATTTAAACTTGAACTGGCTCCCAATTATCAAGCAGTAGTTTTAATAAATTTAGCACTTCTATGTAACTCTACAATGTATTATGCATCTCTCCTATTCATTTTTTTAATGGTATTTAATGTGATTTTCAACACACTTCGGGTTATATTATTCTGGTCTATCCAGTTTTATTGGTGGAGGAAGATCTCAGAATGAACCAACGTTTTTCGTAGGTAACTGGCAAACTTTCTCACATATAGCTTTTTGACTGAGCATGTCTTGAAATCATACCTTTTAAAAAAGATTGAATTGGGGTTAAACGTTATTTTGAATACAATACTGGTTCTATTACTATAACAACTTTTATTGATGGGGAAATACCTGGATTTCAAGTAAATTGACACAAATTTACTGAAAATTTACTGAAACCTTTCCAATACTTCTGTTTTTAATCCAATTACTCATTTACGAGTAATTTTTCACGAGCTTACAGTGTTTCTCCCAGACATGTAGTCATTTTTTCAATAAAATGTATAATGTCCTTTAATCTAAAGTTCATTTCATGCAGGGAATCATAAACTAACAGTGCCAGACTTATGTAGCTAATAACTCATCCTGTTGTATGCACGAGACACAATCATATTGTTCTAGTCAAATTCTGGGTAAATTTGATAGTACCAGTCTACCGAAACAACATAAAGAAGTAAAAATACTACGATTCGTTTTTTTTTAAACATTATTTTGATGTTTTGTGGATAGAACCGTGCCTCCATCCAAATGACACACATCACATGTTGGGATCTAAACAACAGTGGCTTTTATGATTATTAAAGGGAGATAATTGCCAGCTTATGAATTTTATTCAGTTAATGAAAGGTTGCAATGCAAATATAAAAATAATCACATATCAAGCATGCCAAAACAATATCAAAGATATAATGTCGACATGGCTGTTATATCTACTAACAACATCGACATGGATGTTTATTTATAAACAATGTCGAAATGGCTGTTATATCTATTAACAATGTCGACATGGCTGTTATATCTATTAACAATGTCAACATGGCTGTTATAGTTATTAACAATGTTTACATGGCTGTTACTAACAACATCAACATGGCTGTTATATTTATTAACAATGTCGACATGGCTGTTATATTTATAAACAATGTCGACATGGCTGATATATCTATTAACAATGTCAACATGGCTGTTATAGTTATTAACAATGTTGACATGGCTATTACTAACAACATCAACATGGCTGTTATATTTATTAACAATGTCGACATGGCTGTTATATTTATTAACAATGTCAATATGGCTGTTATATTTATTAACAACATCAACATGGCTGTTATATTTATCAACAATGTCAACATGGCTATTATATTTATCAACAATGTCAACATGGCTGTTTTATTTATTAACAATGTCAACATGGCTATTACTAACAACATCAACATGGCTGTTATATTTATTAACAATGTCAACATGGCTGTTATAATTATTAACAATGTCAACATGGCTGTTATGGTTATTAACAATGTCGACACGGCTGTTACTAACAACATCAACATGGCTGTTATATTTATTAACAATGTCGACATGGCTGTTATATTTATTAACAATGTCAACATGGCTGTTATGGTTATTAACAATGTCGACACGGCTGTTACTAACAACATCAACATGGCTGTTATATTTATTAACAATGTCGACATGGCTGTTATATTTATAAACAATGTCGACATGGCTGTTATATTTATTAATAATGTTATATTATAGTCACATCTCATGTGTAATAAAATAATAAATTTACCTCTAAATTAAAATTGAATCAGAAAAACTTACAAAAATATTTTAATTTTGTAAATAAAAATAACGCCTGACTAAGCTTGGCTTTGTTCTCATATATATTTAATTATATAAGTTTTAAGAATTAAAATATCAATTTTATAAATGTATACAAAATTACTAGCAACTAAATTTGTATTTAATACAGAAATAAAATTCAATCTTACATAGTGTTTTGTTATTGACATGTCAGTTTACAAATTATTTTATTTTAGATATTAAAAATAAAACTATGGAAGTTAAAACAACTAAAGCACAATAAATGTCCGTATGAAGACAAAGCGTCTACTAGCAGGACTAGCAACACCTTAAAGCTTTCTGTTACAGATAGTATATAGCTGTAGTATGGTGACCCTACATCAATTGTAATGGTGTTGTGAAGCAGATTCTGCAAGTACAGTCACCTCTATTAAGCAGTCACTTGTCTTAAGCTGCCACATATATTATTTCCCATTTATATGCATTCAGTGCAAATTAACCTGCATTAAACCACCTGTCTTAAAAGACCACTTTTGCTCCTTCCCTTGATTGGCTGCTTAAGACAAGTTTGATTGTATAAGCTGTTTGTCATTACACAAGTGTCAGGCCCCATAATAGGGCAAATACTCGGCCAATGATGGTTCACTTGAATGGCTAGTGGTCAACTTACATATTGACAATGTATCGGATAGAATCTACAATTCTGATTTTGATGAGATGAAGTTTTTTGTATCATTTGTATTTCTTTTTTTTTTTAATGGGGTTTAACACTGTTTTCAACACATGACAGTTTATACATGACATTCAGTTTCACTGGTGGATGAAGAACTCGGAATGAATCTGAGTAGAACCTATTAACTATTAACAAGAAACTGGCAAACCTTCACACAAACATTTTCGATGGAGCACTAACCCAGGACCCCAGCAATGAGAGGTAAAGTGATCTTGAGACAGCACTGGCGACCATCTGGTCACCCGCGATCATAGTAACTATGCTGTTATTACAGTTTAATATCACTATCAATCATTAATTTGCCAACTTAACTTGCCGACAATGAGATATTCATTATCAAACTTGCGAGAAAGTTCAGTAAATGAAAGTAAAGAAGAATGGGAAACAGGGCTATAATGACAAACATTGTACGCTGTCGTCCTGTCACGATTAACCAAATAAATAAACAGGAGATGAATTGTTTAGACTATACTTGTGCGTATTACATCAAATACTTCTACGGCAGACTACTAAATTAATGGTTAACATGTGACATGTGTGTTAGTCTAAAACAATGCATTGCAGAATTTAATTTAAAATGCCAAGTGAGTGAGACAAAATCTATTCGGCAAATTTATCTACAAACTGATCAAGAATTGGTAAATACATGTGACCCATTTAATTATTATTCATGTGACCCAATTAATTTATTCCAAATATATTCTGGATCATCAATCAAATTCTTTTTTATAATTTAAATAAAGCATACAAAATTCTATGCAGAAATGAAGAGCATACAACAAACAAAATATTACTACAATGTTATAAACTGCCATTGGTTCATTGTTTTGAAAATAGTATTTTATTGTTAGTAAAGTACTACACATTACTAAAGTATTTAAGAATTATACATTAACTGGGTCATCCATATTTACATCAGTTTTTCTTGGTCAACTTATACTAAATACTAAGTGATGTGCACAATACATAGATAATATTACCTTCAGCTGATGTGAGCAAAAAGGAGAAAAACAACAATGGGTCATTGAACGATTACAATGGCTTATTGTATTATGACGGACATAAAAGCAGCGAGATCAGCTATGATTATGTATAATGTAAAGTCCATAGAATACAGGTTGGCACTTTGAGATCAAAACAACATTTCAGCACTGTCCCTGAATTTTCAGATATATTCTGATAAAGAAACTTGAAAATGTATTGCTTTTTGTAACAAAAAATGTATGTAATATTTTGAAAAACTGCATTTTTTCAACAGTATTTCAGTTCTTAATTAAACTCACAGTCATTGGATTGATACTCAGACAAGCTACCGACTGAGCTAACAGACTCCGGCAGAATTTAAAAATAACAACTTTGATGAATTTAGGCTCATGAGTTGTCAGCAAAGAATTATTTCAAACCTGGTCACCTTGGTTTCCAGCTGAGGTGAAGATTGATCTCAAGTTGACAGTCCTTAAACACAGAATTGACTTTATACAGGAATCTAAACTAGAGAAGTCCACGCCCACCGCTCATAGATGCTAAATACTACACACTGGGTATAGGACATAACAATCGCAGAACACATCTGGCTGGTTGGTTACTATCTCATGATTTTACGAGAACACAATCTGGAGTATGTTTACATGTCTCCATGAATCTGCCTTGTCACCCTGTCCCATCTCCCCTGTCTTTATCTAATCAAGGGTGATTTGTACAGGCCATGTTATTTTGTAATAGTTTGTCTTGCGACTATTTATCAAGGATTATTTGTTTGGGTCATGTTTCTTTGTAGCAGAGTCTGAGATGCCGTCACTTTTCTCTTATGCAACAGGGTTTCAATCTTAACATCCTTGCAGACTAAATAACACAAGTGTATCCAAACTTCCCATCAAACTTCCTTTACGCCAAGTAAAATTTTCTCACTGCAGTAATGTTAAATAAGAAACTTTTTTTCCAAAAAAAAAATAGAAAAGATAAATGATAATAGAAGAGAAAGGTGGTATTTATACAAGGTCATTCAGTATATGCCTTGCAGCCTCTAACAACAATCAATTAATGCAGACAAGGGCAAGACTGTTTGTCCTCACCACAACTGTGGCAGGATACTAAACCCAAACCTCAATGTTATAAGCTGCGTGCAAAATTAGTTTGAGTTACATTACCTTCAGCTGGTAAACAGAAAAAATGGAAAAATAAAAATAATAAATATAACGAAATCAGGTTTTGGAACATTATTTCAGTTATTTGGCCAGTGCAATTAATTCTCCTTCTTTGGATTTACCCGGTGTTAACCGGTAGAAGACACACCTATCCCTGTAAATCACTGGCTACTTCCCCCACATATT
Organism: Panopea generosa; assembly: GCA_029582155.1. Taxonomy (NCBI): domain Eukaryota; kingdom Metazoa; phylum Mollusca; class Bivalvia; order Adapedonta; family Hiatellidae; genus Panopea; species Panopea generosa. Next base: position 65,036,889 of record CM055907.1, read on the forward strand.
CAGCTTGGATTTACCCGGTGTTAACCAGTAAAAGACACACCTATCCCTATAAAACACTGGCTACTTCCCCATATATTCAGCTTGGATTTACCCGGTGTTAACCAGTAGAAGAAACACCTATCCCTATAAATCACTGGCTACTTCCCAACATATTCAGCTTGGATTTACCCGGTGTTAACCAGTAGAAGACACACCTATCCCTATAAATCACTGGCTACTTCCCCACATGTTCAGCTTGGATTTACCCGGTGTTAACCAGTAGAAGACACACCTATCCCTATAAATCACTGGCTACTTCCCCACATGTTCAGCTTGGATTTACCCGGTGTTAAACAGTAGAAGACACACCTATCCCTATAAATCACTGGCTACTTCCCCACATATTCAGCTTGGATTTACATGGTGTTAACCAGTAGAAGACACACCTATCCCTATAAATCACTGGCTACTTCCCCACATATTCAGCTTGGATTTACATGGTGTTAACCAGTAGAAGACACACCTATCCCTATAAATCACTGGCTACTTCCCCACATATTCAGCTTGGATTTACCCAGTGTTAACCAGTAGAAGACACACCTATCCCTATAAATCACTGGCTACTTCCCCACATATTCAGCTTGGATTTACCCGGTGTTAACCAGTAGAAGACACACCTATCCCTATAAATCACTGGCTACTTCCCCACATATTCAGCTTGGATTTACCCGGTGTTAACCAGTAGAAGACACACCTATCCCTATAAATCACAGGCTTCTTCCCTACATATTCAGCTTGGATTTACCCGGTGTTAACCAGTAAAAGACACACCTATCCCTATAAATCACAGGCTTCTTCCCTACATATTCAGCTTGGATTTACCCGGTGTTAACCAGTAGAAGACATACCTATCCCTATAAAACACTGGCTACTTCCCCACATATTCAGCTTGGATTTACCCGGTGTTAACCAGTAGAAGACACACCTATCCCTATAAATCACTGGCTACTTCCCCACATATTCAGCTTGGATGTACCCAGTGTTAACCAGTAGAAGACACACCTATCTCTATAAATCAATGGCTACTTCCCAACATATTCAGCTTGGATTTACCCGGTGTTAACCAGTAGAAGACACACCTATCTCTATAAATCAATGGCTACTTCCCAACATATTCAGCTTGGATTTACCCAGTGTTAACCAGTAGAAGACACACCTATCCCTATAAATCACTGGCTACTTCCCAACATATTCAGTTTAGATTTACCCAGTGTTAACCAGTAGAAGACACACCTATCCCTATAAATCACTGGCTACTTCCCCACATATTCAGCTTGGATTTACCTGGTGAAGAAGACACACCTATCTCTATAAATCACTGGCTACTTCCCCACATATTCAGCTTGGATTTACCTGGTGTAGAAGACACACCTATCCCTATAAATCACTGGCTACTTCCCCACATATTCAGCTTGGATTTACCCAGTGTTAACCAGTAGAAGACACACCTATCTCTATAAATCAATGGCTACTTCCCAACATATTCAGCTTGGATTTACCCAGTGTTAACCAGTAGAAGACACACCTATCTCTATAAATCACTGGCTACTTCCCAACATATTCAGCTTGGGTTTACCCAGTGTTAACCAGTAGAAGACACACCTATCCCTATAAATCACTGGCTACTTCCCAACATATTCAGCTTGGATTTACCCAGTGTTAACCAGTAGAAGACACACCTATCCCTATAAATCACTGGCTACTTCCCAACATATTCAGTTTGGAGTTACCCAGTGTTAACCAGTAGAAGACACACCTATCCCTATAAATCACTGGCTACTTCCCCACATATTCAAAGGTGGGAGACTCATAGCCATAAAACAAAGTTCATGACCAATCATCATAGAGACTGTGCCAAGGTGTGGATTTAAAATCCTGACCCCTGGATAGGCAGTCAAGACAAGTTACTATACGAGCTAACTGGGCCCAGATTATAACTTAGTTTGAATTGATGTTAAATAAATAACTATTTTCATTAAAGTTATAAGATAAATGATAATGGAAAAAAAAGAGATTAACTGGACATGGATATTTGTATTTTATTCAAGAAATGTCAGTATAGGCCTTCACTAACACTCCATTATCAGTTTATACAATGTATGTCCTGACCACAAGTCTGGTATGAGACTTAATCTGCCCTATCCCCTATGTTATAAGCATGGTGCAAAATTAGTTTGAGATATATTACCTTCAGCTGTAGTGAAGAAAAAAGAAGAAAGAAAATGTTAAACATAACTAAATTTGGCACTGTTTAGTGGTCGTCAGTTATGGAACCCAACACGACGCATTGGATGTATAAATTGGTTGAGACGGGGTGTTGGTGTACAATGATTGGTAAATAATTACATGTATCACATGACTGCTTGATTAGCAACATTTGAAATACAATCACTTCTTTTAAATGAAACCCTACTGTCAATCCACCTTGTCACACTGTCATACTGACAGTGGTTTCTCTGACTGCTCACAAAATGGTTTTGTATACCATACACAATGTTGACGTTAAACAAGAGGTTCACAGCCATGTTATGCTCTCATGACAAAATCTGACTGTTTTATTGCCAGTTAGATTTGTGTTGATTATTTCCAGTTAACAGACTCATAAGCAGTGCTTGTATTCCATTTGAAATAAGCAATTTACCTACTTTATCAGAATATTAAATGGGAAATCACATTATTGAAATATTTAGCTATTTCAGTAACCAGGGCTTGAAATTTCTTATAAAAGCTACTCTTCCCTCAGTTTCCAACATTTTTATTTAAATGCCTAATACCACAGAAACATTAAGGTCAGTTTCTTAAATCTTACTCGTTCTGACCAAATGTTCACTCGTCATGGCGAGCTGATGAGAGGAATTTACCAGCCCTGGTAACAGTGACCATGAGGTCATTGACTTTAAAAAACAATCCCAAGTTTTCCTTTTGGTTTACAATGTCAGCAATTTACATACAAAATTTTATCAATCTATCTTAAACAGAACTTAAGCCGAGCAGAATATGTTTTCTTCTTCTTCACAGTGATCTTGACACAAATATCAGTGTACGCAGGTAACACTATGTCCTGACCACAATAGCAGAATGGTAAATCCCCATCCGTTACAATTATTATAAGCAGTGTGCAAAAGAAGCTTGAATTATATTACCTTCAGCTGTAGAAAGGAAAAAAGAAAAAGTAAAATAATAAATGTAACAAAATCGGGAGTGGCATAAATATAATAATCAAAGACATTCATAATATAGCGGAAGGCAATGAGAAGGAAGGTATCAATATCATGTACTTACATGTGCAAGCCAACACACCTAATGGAGCTTGACAATCTTTACATATTCATCTAAAGGGACAATGATTTTTACTATACCTACATTAGTAGGCATGTTTATTCAGGCAACTATTCACTACTCAGTCAATAAATTTAACAATAAACATACCTATCCATTTAGAATGGAAATATCAAAATGTAAAACAGTTAGTTTAAACTTATTTCTTTTACTTTGATTGTGAAACAAGTTCTTATAACTTAGACAAATCACGCTCAAAGTCTTCCTGGGTAGAACCAGTACTAAGCATATGCGGAGAAGTGTCTTGCTCAAAGACACCACACATAGCCGTGGCGGAGGATCGAACCCACAACCCTCCAATAATGGGTTCGGTGCTCTACCACTAGACCACTGACTTAAAACACTTCATTATAGAAGAAGATCAGGGTAATATCAAATGGAGTAAGATGTTGAATATAATATATAAAAGCAATAGTTCAAACATTTAGGAAAAGAACTTTGGTGACAATGATTTTGACTGCATGTAATTTTTTTTTAAATTGCTTGTAAAATTAACAAGTAACCAGTAAAAAAACCCGCAAGTTCTATGTATCCAGGTTAAAAGTTGATTGGAAATTAATTAAACAGAAACATTTGCTAAAACTATGATACATAAAGAAAATCTACCCTAGTTTAGATGATGTTTATACTAACACTAATTATGTAGGATGAGAACACTGGAACTTCAAATCGTAAAATATTTCATACTTGTTTTAAAATACTCATAATTATCTAACTTAAATGGTTCCTGGAGATTAACCTGGTACAAGGCTTGCAGAGGATCACCTAGACAGCACTGTTAACTCTCTGCCACCTTAACAACATTTATCACTAGAAAGAATCTTTTCTGTTGTTTTTATTTTGGTTCTGATAAGAATATTCAGACTATTAAGCAACATATTGCAAGGCCAAATAGCAACAAAAGAGGATTGAGGGAAACTTTATGGGGCATTTAACTCCAGTAAGTAGAAATGAGAACTAAAACATCCAACAGAAGTCAGTCAGAAACTATTTACAATGAGGCATGCTGGGTGTAAACTCTGCGTGAAGATGGGATGGGTTGTTTGTAATTTAACAGTTTATTATTTATTGCTCCTTAGTACTTACGTTCTTCACAGCTAATGTCTTCGCTGCCACTTTGGTCTTTACTCTTTATGAATGGAAACCGATGGGAAAATGAGAAATTCTTCTTTTTTCTATCATTTAACGACATTTGCTGTAACAAGAAAATGAAAATTTGCATAGGTAAGTAGGAGATTGTAACTTTGTCAGAAAATCACAGTCAGTATTTGTTCATAATGACCATGACATTTCAGTGACAGAGTTAACCCACGAACCAAGATGATTACAATGTGAAGTTTCAAACCCAAGCAAAGTTTTGTGGCTTTTTTCCAAAATAAATCTAGCTAGGAATAAAACCAATAAGCAAAAAGGTCTCAAATATCTGACACCAGTGACCTTGACCTTTCAGTGATTCAGTCCAAAAAACACCCGGGTAATCTTCCAACTAGACATGTCCATATTTTTCAGTATTGTGAAGGAATGTATTGGTTACTGCCTATAAACTGCCAGACCCACTTAGCTCAGCTGGGAGCATGTCTTGATTATCAGTCCAGGGGTTGTGAGTTCGAATCCCCGCCCAGTTTCATTCTCCATGATTATTGATATATGCCATTGCATTTCAATGTCTTTTGTCTCTCACTGCTGACTCAAGTTGGCAAGTTATTAGTGGAGATAGGTATGTCCAAGTACTGGTTAACCTTTCAGGGTCCCAGGAAATAGTGGTTAGGTTAACTGGCCCTTAATGACAAAAAAATGAAGTTAAATATTTAAAGAAAGTCTATCAATATTTGTTATAAAGTTTAACCAATGCCAACAGTTATGCAACACAGATTCGCCTTTCCGTGATTAGTCCAGCTAACTCTATCACATGAACAACTGCTCCTAGTCTACTTACACTATTTTTATCTGCATTGCTTTTGCCTGTAAATTTAACAGCTTTTGTTCTGGCTCGCTCCTTCCTTTCAACCCTGAAAGAGGAATCATGATTTCTTTTTTCATAATGTTATTCCACAATGCAGATCAACATATAAAAATTGAATCAATCAAATCAATAGACTAAAAAATATGCATCATCAAGGGCAATAACTCCAGAGATACTGTGGCAAATTTCATAATTCTTGGTAGGGCACATTATATTATTGCACTAAACATGAGCATCAAATTTTATTGAAATCTGACCAATTATTACCAAGTAATTGTCCTGGATGAACAAAAAAATTTTTTTTTATCAAATTTAACGTCAATAACTACATTGATTTACATTTTCTGTGGTGTTTATCATGCAAGGGGGTGAACATTTGTATCTTACTGTTCTTCAAATCTGGTCGACTATTATAAAGTTATTGCCCTGGATAGACAACATTAAAGTTATATCCCTCCATTTTTGGCGGGGGATAAAAACACATAAAATGAAGCTGGAAAACTAGATGCTTTTGGCAACATCCATTGTACACTAAATTCATGGTTTATCATTGTATAATATTACTGATATTCTATTTTTGTTTATATTGACCATGTCTATGAAGAATATTTTATCCATTCTTTTACCTTCGACCCTGAAAACTAGGCATGGCTAGCTCTGTCAGAAGTGTGTCCAACTATCAATCCGGATATGACAAGTTTGAATCCCTGCCCAGTCGCAGTCTCCATGATGAGTGATATACAACAATGCATCTCAATCATTACTCGCTCACTCAGGATTCAAGTGGGAAAATTATCAGTTACTTGCGGAGATGGGTGTGCTTGAGTACTGGTTAACCGTCCAGGATCCCAGGAAAGAGTGGTTAGGTTAACTGATTGCTATTTAGCCCTTAATGGCATAAAAATCAATAAACAGACCCTAAATATGGAGCAATAATCCTTACCTTTTTTTACTTGGTATAATGCCAATACCTTCCTCTTCTCCGTCGGGTGTGATCCTCTTGGCCTGCCACCATTCATCGTCACTGGCATTTGTTACATGCAGAATATCTCCATACGTGAACGCAAGACCTTTACTTGGTAGGCCGCTGTCTTTAGATGGGTCATAGTCAAATAACGCTCTGAAACAAAACAAGAGTTGTCAGAAGACAACAAAGCTCGCACCTTGGTGTCTAAGTCGAAAAAGGGCCATAACTGTGCCAAAATGCAATCAAGAGTTATGGTTCTTGTCTCTGTGTGTTCCATTGATGATGGTGAACACACATGCAAAGTTTCATTCACATCCAATGAGTGGTTGCATAGATATCTTTAACTTAAACGCAAAAGTTTAACCTGGGTGTCTACAGACAACGCATTGATGACGATGCTGGGGTCATGGCAATAGCTCTCCTTGGACTTCATCCGGCGAGCTAAAAACATTCATAATTATGGCTTGCTTTTTTATAAATTCCAGCCAATGGTTACCGAGAAATAAAACCACAATAAATATGTATGAAAAATTCAAAGGGCCATAACTCATTGAAAATTTTATTTGATAAACAAAGGCGTAACATGCTGTGACTTCATCAACTTAATGATAGCAAGAAATGGATACTGTACATGTTAATCAGTGCTAGATAAATGTGAAACAGGACATGGAGATGTTCATCGAATGTTGAATATCCATCAGATATGAACTTACATGGTACTGGCAAAGTTTACTCTATTTGATCTTGGATAGAAAGAAATGATGGTTAATGAATGGATTGAATTGATAAACATAAACTTGCAAAACACCTATCCCCTGTATCGGAATGAATCCATAAAGAAAATAAAATCAATGGAGTCTCTTTCTTTCCTTCTCTTCAACCAATACTCTCTTCTTTATTTGAAATATTCGGAATAAACCATTATTTCTTTTATCAATTTTTGCACATTTGGCCAAATTGAAATTATTTCTGAATAATATGATAAAGTCTATATGAAATGGAAAATAACTGTTATGGAAGTAGATCTACACAAGTTTCTAAAGCTTTTTTCTGTATCCTTTCCACATAATTCTTTATACGCATGACTTTATGCTTTATTGTTAAATGTATGCTAGATATATGTACTTATGTGAATAAAATATTGTTTAAACTAAACTAAAGTTTACTTGGGTTCACTTAATCTGCATGTCCTACATGTAATCTATATCTCTTGAACTTTCAACAAAAAACATTCTGTCCTTAAAAACAAAACTTTTTTTGTCTGTAAGCTGTGTGATACCTACCTTACATAAAGTGTACGTTTTCATGTTGTCTGTAAACTGTGTGATATCTCCCTTATATAAAGTGTATGTTTTTTTGTCTGTAACTGTGTGACACCTACCTTACATAAAGTGTACGTTTTCTTGTTGTCTGTAAACTGTGTGATATCTACCTTATATAAAGTGTATGTTTTCTTGTTGTCTGTAAACTGTGTGACACCTACCTTACATAAAGTGTACGTTTTCTTGTTGTCTGTAACTGTGTGATACCTACCTTACATAAAGTGTATGTTTTCTTGTTGTCTGTAACTGTGTGACACCTACCTTACATAAAGTGTATGTTTTCTTGTTGTCTGTAACTGTGTGACACCTACCTTACATAAAGTGTATGTTTTCTTGTTGTCTGTAACTGTGCGACACCTACCTTACATAAAGTGTACGTTTTCTTGTTGTCTGTAACTGTGTGACACCTACCTTACATAAAGTGTACGTTTTCTTGTTGTCTGTAATTGTGCGACACCTACCTTACATAAAGTGTATGTTTTCTTGTTGTCTGTAACTGTGTGACACCTACCTTACATAAAGTGTATGTTTTCTTGTTGTCTGTAACTGTGCGACACCTACCTTACATAAAGTGTACGTTTTCTTGTTGTCTGTAAACTGTGTGATATCTACCTTACATAAAGTGTACGTTTTCTTGTTGTCTGTAACTCTGCGACACCTACCTTACATAAAGTGTACGTTTTCTTGTTGTCTGTAAACTGTGTGATATCTACCTTACATAAAGTGTACGTTTTCTTGTCTGTAACTGTGCGACACCTACCTTACATAAAGTGTACGTTTTCTTGTTGTCTGTAACTGTGCGACACCTACCTTACATAAAGTGTACGTTTTCTTGTTGTCTGTAAACTGTGTGACAACTACCTTACATAAAGTGTACGTTTTCTTGTCTGTAACTGTGCGACACCTACCTTACATAAAGTGTATGTTTGTTTGTCTATAACTGTGTGACACCTACCTTACATAAAGTGTACGTTTTCTTGTTGTCTGTAAGCTGCCTGTACTTGTGTTCATCATTTGTTCTCGCAGATCCTGGATTTTGGCTTCAAATCTGTTGTATTCTAAACAGGATATGACAAAAATATATATTTCTCAGTTACTTTGTATCCGGTTTTATGTTTTCAGTAAAATTGAAAAATTCGTTTATTTTGAAATTGGGGTATAAAAAACCCTACGATACTCATAAATAAATTATGTTTGCATTATATGGTTACACTTTGTAAAATGAACAATAGACTACGATAATATATTCACTTTATAGATAAACTTACCTAGGTTGTTCCTCTTCAAGCCTAGGTTAACTACATGTTAACATAATTTTACAGTATTTACGAGTTTATTTTCACATAGTTATGGTATTATCAGTAGCCTATATCCACTGCAGTGTTTGTTATTTTTAACTTGAGCTCTGTCATCTCAGTCAATAATGCCAACATAACACATGATTAAAATAATAGTAATGTTTTTTTCCCATTCCGTTGTCATTCCAAGTTACAAAGGCAGCGCCTAAATTCATACTAATTTCTCAAGACAGAGAGGAAAATGCGATTGGTCCTAGAAAGACAAGTACTAGTAATCATTTAACCCTTTACTCCATAGATACGTGTTTTCCCGCACCAATCAAGAAAGCCTTTGAAAACAGTGCAGGAAGAGTTTAGATTGCTCGTAACGAGCAATCTGAACACTTCCTGCACTGTTTTCCACTCTGTCAGTTAATATAAACATAATTCACCCAATAATTCAAAAGCCTTCTGTATAATAGAGGTATCTGAAGGCGTCAATATTAGAGGCGTCCAAAGACGTCTATATGAAAGGGTTAAAACATTCAACAAGATATTATATAACTCACCAAGAATGTTAAGGTCTTTATCAAACTTTTGAGTCTAAAACTATAACTCAAGCCTGTTGATTCTAGATGCTTTTAAATAGTGACATATTTAGTAGACCAAGTTGAAAAAATGATTTTTTTTTTATTTTCTGATAAACATCATCGAGTTTTAGATTTAGCACTTATATTAAACTATGGTCCTGGGGCTGGTTCCACTAAACATCTCAAACTGAGATTTTCCTCCACCAAACAAATTCATTTTCTCTAAATGATTACTTGAACACATTAAATGGCCACACAGAACTGAGGTCAGAACACATACACTCAATAGTAATGGATAACATGCAAAATGATCAATGTACATGGAGTTAAAACCATTAAAATCTCAAGTTGAGATGTTTAGTGAAACTGGGTCCAAGTCAGGCTTAATGAAAACAAACTTGAGCCAACAAAGAAGGTACTGTTGCCTAGAAACTGATAAAATACAGACATTGTTGTTTGTGATCACAATATTGAATCCTGCGACTCCAAACGTCACAACTCTGACAGTAATTGTGTATAACCAGTGTTGTGGGGCATATCTCTGTCTCGGATGAATTGTCATGTTGGGTGCATTATTGCGCACATGTTGGCGCTCAAGTCCTCTGTACATTATTTTATCAGTTAGATAACCAAATTTCTCCCAAAATTCTGAGATTAACATATCTGAAAATGATACTGAACAAAAGTAAAATAAAATGATCAAGTTTACCTTCTGGTCTGTACTGACACACTATCTCCACGGTGTCCCCTGCCCCCATCAAAGTAGCTGCCGCCTCCTCATGAGTAGCCTTCCGCAGGTCATGACCATTGACCTGTAATACAACAATCAGGTTTGTGGAGATGTTTCCTTTAGCTAAACATCAGCATCCCACTCGGAAGTGCAATGCAGTCTTGAACTACATGCCTACACCCACTTTACTTCAATCACTGGCCAATACATACTGTTACAATCGACTATTATTTTTTAATTACAATTTATTTTTATAACCTTCCATTATGCAATGAGATTTTAAGAGGGAATTTTTTTAATCTCAAACATGTCATCTTTTTAAAAAATGCTTAAATAATGTCATGAGGCTGGTTACTTTATACTTATCTATATTAACTCGATTGTACAGTAAGCTTAGAGTTTATATAAATCACTAGTGTCCACTTTCTGTGTAGAACCAGCACTGAGTGTTGTTTTTTTGAGAGCTGGGGATTGACCCCACAACCTCTGGCTTCCCACTATCCTACCCTTTCACTTATAGGAGGCTGGCTGATGACCTGTTTTATCTTATAATACTTTATCATATGACCTTAGTTCTAAAAATGCAGATGTAAATATCTGTCAATTAATCTGTCATCTTTCATAATAAATTCTTGTTCACTATCCTTTAGAAGGGATGATATAAATAAGAATTGAGAGTGACTGAGAGTCAAACCATAATGTATGGAGAGCGAGTTACTTAATAACACCGTACATTGTTTATGACATCTAGCTATCAGTCAGGAATAATCATTTTTAGCGACATCGACTCAAGAAATCAATATTACTTTATTTGTTATTATGCAAAAAGGCTTAAGGCTTGAATACTTTCACTTTTTTCTTTCTACAAAAGACCACCACATGGAGACTTCAGACTTGGATAATGACACTGTAACAGACCAATACACCATTTTTTGTGCACAAAGTCTGCTCAGAATTAATGATAGAAATTGTTTGTAAATATACAACAATTAGTAAGAATAGAAGTGTGTCCGTCAACATGAATGCCTCAGCTAATGATGGGAAACCAATTTTTTTACAAAAATGTCAAAAAGGAATCAAACTCCAGTAAAAATATCAAACTTGACCTGTATTTTATAATTATAAGAAGTGAGTGATCGTTAACCAATAGTTTACCTCTGACAGACGGACAACGAATGGATAATGCCCTATCACCTTTCTTAGAATGGCAGGGGTATAAAAAAAGATGGTGTATCAATGTACATTTTATTTAATTGTATCGTATCATGAGGTTTAATCATCTGCCTGTGTTGTTCCACAGGGCTACGCGAGTGATCCCAACAATATGACTGCTGTACCTCATGCATGTCCCAAAGAAGTGACAAATTGAGAATTTGATTGCTGAAAAATAAAAGGGCCGTAACTCAAACATCAATGACCTGATTTGGTGATTTTAAACCTTGGCCAACATTCAACGGTAATATAAGGTATACATCCAAAATTACAGATGCTAGAGTGTACTTTATTCAACAGTTAATGAACAGAAGACACAGGGCAATCAAAATAGCTCCCTTGACACTTTCGGTAATAACCACGATACACAAGAATAAAGAATTGTCAATATTTGACTTAATGATCATACTTTGTATAAATCAGATGCATACATCCACTTTTGTCTAACAATCTATAAACACAGAACCATAAAATTTCACTATCTCAACATTATCTCAAAGTGCGCAGAAGTAAACTTTACAGATAGCATGTTTTGTTTTTTTTTAATTTCAAAAGACAAACTACCAGCGCAATTATCAGTTTCAAAGTAAAACATTCATGTTTCGTTACATTGATTATGTTTGGTGTCAGATAACATTTCATTAACCAGTTACATCAGATGCTATCACGACCATGTCCTCAGTTAGAGAGCATTCAGATATTAGCATAGTCTCATCCAGGCTAATAAAGTCTTTTATATCTGAAATCGGACAAATTGAAACTGACAGTAATATTGCCAGCTGTTTGTATCCTTGTAAACAACTGCATATTGGCAAAAATTGAAACTGGCCTTTTGTAGAAACTTGACTATCAACCTGGACAGCATTATTTGATAGAATTGTGTCTACTGTGCTGTTCGCTTGCAGCTTATAGGAGAAGTCTTGTATGTATGGTTCCTTTGCAAGAAATTGACAATTAAGGGGAAATTATTTCTAAAACAAGTGGTCTAGAGTGCTGCCCAAGTCCTGTGTGGTGGAGTGGTTTAAGGCACTGTTTGTTTGTCTGTTTCATGGTCCTCAGTGACCAAGTGGTCTAGAGTGCTGCCCAAGTCCTGTGTGGTGGAGTGGTTTAAGGCGCTGTTTGTTTGTCCGTTTCATGGTCCTCAGTGACCAAGTGGTCTGGAGTGCTGCCCAAGTCCTGTGTGGTGGAGTGGTTTAAGGCACTGTTTGTCTGTTTCATGGTCCTCAGTGACCAAGTGGTCTAGAGTGCTGCCTGAGTCCTGTGTGGTGGAGTGGTTTAAGGTGCTGTTTGTTTGTCTGTTTCATGGCCCTCAATGACCAAGTGGTCTGGAGTGCTGCCCAAGTCCTGTGTGGTGGAGTGGTTTAAGGCACTGTTTGTTTGTCCGTTTCATGGTCCTCAGTGACCAAGTGGTCTGGAGTGCTGCCCAAGTCCTGTGTGGTGGAGTGGTTTAAGGCACTGTTTGTTTGTCCGTTTCATGGTCCTCAGTGACCAAGTGGTCTAGAGCGCTGCCCAAGTCCTGTATGGTGGAGTGGTTTGAGGCACTGTTTGTTTGTCCATTTCATGGTCCTCAGTGACCAAGTGGTCTCAAGCGCTGCCCGAATCCTCTGTGGTGAAGTGGTTTAAGGCATGTTTGTCCGTTTCATGGTCCTCAGTGACCAAGTGGTCTAGAGCGCTGCCCAAGTCCTGTTTGGTTTAGTGGTTTAAGGCACTGTTTGTTTGCTTGTTTCATGGTCCTCAGTGACCAAGTGGTCTATAGCGTTGCCAAATCCTCCATGGTGGAGTGGTTTAAGGTGCTGTTTGTTTGTCCGTTTCATGGTCCTCAGTGACCAAGTGGTCTGGGGTGCTGCCCAAGTCCTGTGTGGTGGAATGGTTTAAGGCCTTGTTTGTTTGTTTGTTTCATGGTCCTCAGTGACCAAGTGGTCTAGAGCACTGTCCAAGTTCTGTTTGGTTGAGTGGTTTAAGGCACTGTTTGTTTGCTTGTTTCATGGGCCTCAGTGACCAAGTGGTCTAGAGCGCTGCCTGAGTCCTGTGTGGTTGAGTGGTTTAAGGCACTGTTTGTTTGTCTGTTTCATGGTCCTCAGTGACCAAGTGGTCTAGAGCGCTGCCCAAGTTCTGTTTGGTTGAGTGGTTTAAGGCACTGTTTGTTTGCTTGTTTCATGGTCCTCAGTGACATAGTGGTCTAGAGCCCTGCCTGAGTCCTGTATGGTTGAGTGGTTTAAGGCACTGTTTGTTTGTCTCTTTCATGGTCCTCAGTGACCAAGTGGTCTAGAGCGCTGCCCAAGTCCTGTGTGGTGGAGTAGTTTAAGGCGCTGTTTGTTTGTCTGTTTCATGGTCCTCAGTGACCAAGTGGTCTAGAGCGTTGCCCAAGTCCTGTGTGGTGGAGTGGTTTAAGGCACTGTTTGTTTGTCTCTTTCATGGTCCTCAGTGACCAAGTGGTCTAGAGCGCTGCCCAAGTCCTGTGTGGCGGAGTAGTTAAGGCGCTGTTTGTTTGTCTGTTTCATGGTCCTCAGTGACCAAGTGGTCTAGAGCGTTGCCCAAGTCCTGTGTGGTGGAGTGGTTTAAGGCACTGTTTGTTTGTCTGTTTCATGGTCCTCAGTGACCAAGTGGTCTAGAGCACGGCCCAAGTCCTGTGTGGTGGAGTTGTTTAAGGCGCTGTTTGTTTGTCTGTTTCATGGTCCTCAGTGACATAGTGGTCTAGAGCGCTGCCCGAGTCCTGTGTGGTGGAGTGGTTTAAGGCGCAGTTTGTTTGTCTATTTCATGGTCCTCAGTGACCAAGTGATCTGGGGTGCTGCCCAAGTCCTGTGTGGTGGAGTGGTTTAAGGTGCCGTTTGTTTGTATGTTTCATGGTCCTCAGTGACCAAGTGGTCTAGAGGGCTGCCCAAGTCCTGTGTGGTGGAGTGGTTTAAGGCGCTATTTGTTTGTCTGTTTCATGGTCACTAGTAGTACAAGTTGTCCAACATTCAGCGAGTAGTTGTAGAATTAGCTGGTCTCGTATCAGTTTGTCATTATCACAAAATATGTTTGTGCATGCTTCTTAAATCTGACAAATATCGGCATGCTATAACTGAAGCATTGATAAATGGGATATTTTTTTCATAACTTTTTTATTGCATGTGATTTAATGCCATGTTCAACATATTCCAACTTAATATATACTAATGGCAACCATTTTAATTGGTAAAGGAAGACTTCAGATAAATATTCTTCAATCTGAAAAAATCAAACGTCCTCCTTATGTGCAGAATCACCATCCTCACCATCCTCCCTCATGTGTAAAACCACCGTCCTCCCTCATGTGTAGAACCATCATCCTCCCTCCTGTGTAGAACCACCATCCTCCCTCATGTGTAGAACCAACATCCTCCCTCCTGTGTAGAACCATCATCCTCCCTCATGTGTAGAACCACAATCATTCCTCTTGTGTAGAACCACCATCCTCCCTCATGTGTAGAACCACCATCCTCCCTCATGTGTAGAACCAACATCCTCCCTCATGTGTAGAAACACCATCCTCCCTCATGTGTATAACCACATCCTCCCTCATGTGTAGAACCACCATCCTCCCTCATGTGTATATCCACCATCCTCCCTCATGTGTAGAGTCACCATCCTCCCTCTTGTGTATAACCACCATCCTCCCTCATGTGTATAACCACCATCCTCCCTCGTGTGTAGAGCCATCATCCTCCCTCGTGTGTAGAACCACTGTCCTCCCTCATGTGTAGAACCACCATCCTCCCTTGTGTGTAGATCCACCATCCTCCCTCATGTGTAGAACCACCATCCTCCCTCATGTGTAGAACCACTGTCCTCGCGCATGTAACTAGTTAACCATCTCAAATATTTTGGACCAAGACCAGTCATATATTACCTATTACAACTCTGCAGTGAGTTGGGAGTATGAGTCTCTCAGACACAGACCATGACAGTGAATGCTAAAGATGATAAACTACAATCCTGATACAGCCTCCATTAACAAGACTTTTGATTGATTGATTGAATATTTAGCATAATTTGTATGCCATCAAGGGTTAACAGAAGATTAGTTAACCTAACAACTGTTTCCTGGGATCTGGAAAGTAAACCAATACTCGAACATCCCCCTCCCCCATCTCTGCAAGTAACTCATAACTTTCCCACTTGAATCAGCGGTGAGAGATGAATGATAATGAGACACAATGTCGTATATCAAACATCATGAAGACTGTAGCCAGTGGGGATTCAAACTCACGATCCCTGTATTGATAGTCAGATGTGTAACCGACTCAGCTAATATAACAAGACTAACATTTCTTACTACAAATACAACAAATATTTTACTTCAAAGTTATTTAAAATTTATTGTAACATATGAAAAACTGATGCAGGAATGACAGTTAGACAACTTAATCCAACTTCCAATTAAAACAATTTTGTTGGAGTACAATGGACAAAAACAGAAATACATTTTTATTGTAAAATCCTTAAGTGCTTGCTATTTTTGCAGTTCAATCTAGTGTAGTTTTATATTAAAATATAATAGACTCAGCAATGTATTTGTATTCACGATGTATTTGTATTCACGTTACAATAAGAATTTCCTATAACACAGGTTAGAACAGCTTTATTGCCATGGATACCGTGGACACTTACGGAGAGTATTTGGTCTCCACGTCTGATTTCTCCACTGAGGTCTGCGGGCCCGCCGGCGAGGATGAACGATACAAATATCCCCTCTCCATCTTCTCCACCCACTATATTAAAACCCAGCCCCGTTGACCCTTTTTTCAAGATCACTTTTCTCGGCTCTCTGAAATGGATTTAAAACACAGAATGACTACACAGGAATTGGTAAACACAAACATTTAGATATTTAAAGGAACGGATCAAAAGGAAATATAAACATTATCAAGGAAATTAAAAGCAAGTTCAGTTGGATAAAAAATTTGAAGTGATGAAAATCTGGATGAAATAAACAATGTATCGTGAGAAAGGCATATTACAATAAAAGATGAAACAAAATTAATATGTTCATTGTCAATTTCAAGAAACAATATATCACTAAAACTATAAATGGAAATGCATGTCTAAACCATGATATAATTTACATATATATAAAATTTATAATGAATGACAATGCGTGAGAATTTAATTATATCATTTACATTAGGTCATTATAAATTAAATGATTATCATCAAAACACTTTTTTTAAAAAGGGGGAGATGGGAGGGGGATGATTTTTTAATTTTTTTTTTAAATTTTTTTTTTTTTTAGGAAAATAAAAAGGGTCAGGCTTCATGAAAATTAGAGTGTGGGTGAGAATGACAATCTAGCAATTAATTTATTATGGCCTTAGGGTTTCAGGTATATAATCATCTATCAGATAAATATTTTAAACATCAGTATTAATCACAACAGGCATTCAAAAGTGAATCATGAGTTTGGAAACCAATGACAAATACACACTGGTGTGACGAACTGATTGATAGCAGAAAACAAAGATATCTAGTACAGACAGACAGTTACTAACTTACTGAATAAATTCTTTAAAAAGTGAACAAATTATCAAGCCCTGTTATTCATTATTCATGTAATGTTAAACACGGTTCAATTTGAAAAAACCTACACAACTGCTATGTAAGTTTAGTAAAGATCAAGAGATAATGCAGGTTCCAGATGTTAATGATAGGTGATGGATATATATAAATGAAGGCTGATCCCAAAAGCTCACCCTGAGCCTTTGATTCAGACAGTGATCAAATTATGGTTATTAACTATTTATATCAACATACAACTCAAAACTACATGCATACTGCATATAATATAACACACATATTCTTGTAACTATGCAGCTACCAGAGACTCGAATCCAGTACCATTTGTGGACAGGATGAATGCTCTACAAACCCAGATAGCCAGACAACTGACATACATTTCTCTCCTAAAAAATCACACACACACTGTGATAAACTATAATATATAAACATTGAAAATGTACAAGAAACAGTTACTATATAATTTTTGTCAAAATTTCTCTTCTCCATTACTCCATCTACTTTTATATACTGTACTATTCAGCACATCCCTGAATAAAAAAACCCAGGGGTGATGCATTTTGCCAAGGGAGTGTTTATTTGGGCCAGAGAAATCAGATTAAATTTTGTATGAAATGTTTACAAAATGTCATAAAACAACATGTTATTTCCAATGTGCCATTTTATTTTTTTTTAAAGAAATAAGGTGTGGGGGGTGGGGGTGTTATAAGGGTGTGGGGAAGAGCATAATTCAAATCAAAGACAACATAAGCAAAGACATCTTCAAATAGCCTGCCAGACTGGAACAAGAGTTGTCAAAAAAACAACAAAGCTCACTGATTGGATAAAAATCACCACCCATGCAAAGATTGAGATTGGAGGCAAACACCAAAACTTAAATGCAACTAAACGCAAAATTTTAACCTGGGTGTCTACAGACGCCGCCGACATCATGGCAATAGCTCTCCTGGACATTTGTCCTGGCGGGCTAGTAAAGAAGAAACATTCATTTCAAACAAGAAAAAAAATAAAATAAAACAAACCAAACTTTCCATACATGGACCCATCTACCCAAGCTTAATGCGGCAGAACAATTATAAACACAAAACCATGAGAAACCAAACACATTCTATTTTTATTGCACAGTGGAGCAGATAGAATATATTGAAAAAAAGACAGTTGTATCATAAAAAGTAATTTGATTGCTCTCTAACTTTGTTTTCATAAAATTTATGATAAACCACAATGCATATCAGATCTACCCATGAATTAAAACAACTGAGCAGTCAAGATTATGTTGTAACTGGTGATACTGATTTAAATAGCTCTGGAACAATTGAGCGCGCCTCGGGATTATATGTCAGCCAATTTCTGCTGCTTTCAAAAAAGCATCTGTTTATTTGATGTCTGTTAATAACTCACAACATCTGAAGTTGCCGACAAACAGAGCATGACAAGTTTTGACAGAGACTATTTTCTCCCCATTAATTTCTTTTGTAAACAAGGAAGAAGGAAACGACTCTGCCAGAAACTGTGAATGAAGTTGCAATGCCAACAACTGTCTCTCTGATGATTTCCCACAGCAGTATGGCACCCGTGGCACATCTATTTACTGTAACACCCACTCATGTCATATATAATACTTTTATCAATATGTGATGTCTTAATGAAGTAAACTGAATTGTGTTACAATACGTCATGTAAAATTAAATCGATGTTGGAAGTTACCACCACTAATGATCAACACCATTGGAGAAAATGCCACAAGAAATTGATTGAAATCTTGATACATATTCTGTAAATCTCCTTCAATTTCTCCCCTCTGACAGACCCTGCCAATTATTACCATCTAAACGTTCTACACTTTTCTGACCCTATAATATAAAGTCTATCAGGGTAAAAGTCACTTATGCTTTTTCTTTACACATTATTACTACAGGTTCTGTAGACAAAGTGTCATAAAAGTTGGAGTGGATCAAGCCATTTACAAAACATTATAATTATATGGCATCAAAAAATCTTGGATTAAATCTCTGGTCTGGAGTAAAACTACTTACTAAGTAAATGGCAAACTTTCTTGCAAAAATTGTTTAGACTGAACTGGGCTTGAATCAGATACCCCACAGTGAGTCTTGAAACAGTGCCTTAAACAGCTCTATCATTGAGAACCCCTGTAACTACAACAATCAACTAAGTGGCATAACACGCTCCGCTATCGACCTGGACTTGAACTCATCTCAGTCTGGAGAAGTCACTTAATAAAATTATAGAACGGTAAAAAATGAATCGAAAATTTGTCACTTTTAGTGAATACATGTAAACAATATATCATTCTGATGGGATCAAATTTCATATTCACTTGTGCTGCATATTCATGAAAGAAATCAAAATGATCTCTTACAACTTTTCATGTGATTTTGCCCCACGCCAGTGGATATAATTTATGTGGTTAAATATTCCATTCAGTGAACTATATATCTATATACAGATCAATGTTATTTAATCGGTTAAATATTCCATTCAGTTAACTATATATCTATATATAGATCAATGTTATTTATGCGGTTAAATATTCCATTAAGTCAACTATATATCTATATATAGAACAATGTTACTTTCTGTCTGCTTTACAATCAGGTTACATGACAGAAGTGCATTCCCTTACAGAAAACTGTTTGTTTGAGCTGTGCCACTTGTTTATCACCAATGCACCTATGTATGTGACATTGTGGCCTATAAAAATATATATACTATTTTATATTACTTAACATGGAAGGACGAAATAAAACGTGTAAAGCTCTAGTCTAACTTTACTATGCTTCCCTCACACACTAACCATGTGTCAGACATATCAACAGACAATATAATGGTGTGATAAAAAACAACAATTTCCTGAACAATGTTACTATAGAACACATGGAATGTGTCCCTGCAGTTTTCACACTCTATCCTGGGAATATAAATTCTGTATCTATGAATATTTCATCCCCACATTTATTCTCAAACAGACAAATATGTTTTATTTCTGCCTATAGACGATTGCTATCACATCACATTTTAATTTCACTGAAAGAAATAGCAGAAACTTTCATACATTTTTAGCTAAATATGAACTGATAACAGTTTATAATTCAAACTGATGCCAATCTCTATCTACAGCAATGCCAATCCCAACCTCCAATGCAAATCCTAACATTGAATACAAATCCAAACCTCCAATACAAATCCCAACCACCAATACAAATCCCAACATCAAATATAAATCCGAACCTCCAATACAAATTCCAACTTCCAATGCAAATGCCAACCTCCAATTCAAATCCAAACCTCAAATGCAAATGCCAACATCCAATACAAATCCGAACCTCCAATACAAATCCCAACCTCCGACACAAATCCCAACCTCCAATACAAATCTGAACCTCCGACACAAATCCCAACCTCCAATACAAATCTGAACCTCTGACACAAATCCCAACCTCCAATACAAATCCCAACCTCCAATACAAATCCAAACTTCCAATACAAATCCAAACCTCCAATGCAAATCCCAATCTACAATGCAAATGCCAACATCCAATACAAATCCGAACCTCCAATACAAATCCGAACCTCTGACACAAATCCCAACCTCCGACACAAACCCCAACCTCCAATACAAATCCCAACCTCCAACTCAAATCCCAACCTCCAATACAAATCCCAACCTCCAATACAAATCCCAATCTTCAGCAATTCTTATCTGGTATCTTAACAATACACCCCTCCCCACAAGCTTTACAATTTCACTTTGAGTGTAGACTCCAGTTGAGATAGGGCCTGGTGACATAACTTAAACACTTCACTACGTCTATAATTATGTATCACTTGTACCCTGGTGGCAATCTTCATATTGACATTAGCTGTCCTAACTAACAAGCATGCTTCTAAATGCAATTTACACAACATACAGATGCACTGGAATTTGTTTACCAAGACCCTGGGGATCATGTGCATGCTATATTGATTTCTCCTGTATCAATTGTATGCAATAGTTCTGGAATTAAAACATGAATAATGCTGTCAATCCCTGTAAATCATTTTAAAATGATACTAGGCAGCTATGTTATTGAAATGTTAACCATCAACTCATAATGGCTATTTGTAAGTTTGTCAGCTAGCTTTCAACACTAACTGGCTAGCTATCAACTCTTACTGGCTTGCTATCAATGACTCTAGACTGACATGATTAATAAGTAATTGGTAAGATATCAACTTTTACTGGCCAACTATCAGCTCTTACTGGCCAACTATCAACTATTACTGGCCATCTATCAACTCTTACTGGCTTACTATCAACTGTTACTGGCTTACTATCAACTGTTACTGGCCAACTATCAACTATTACTGGCCATCTATCAACTGTTACTGGCTTACTATCAACTGTTACTGGCCAACTATCAACTATTACTGGCCATCTATCAACTGTTACTGGCTTACTATCAACTGTTACTGGCTTACTATCAACTGTTACTGGCTTACTATCAACTGTTACTGACCAACTATCAACTATTACTGTCCATCTATCAACTCTTACTGGCTTACTATCAACTGTTACTGGCCAACTATCAACTATTACTAACCATCTATCAACTCTTACTGGTTTACTATCAACTATTACTGGCCATCTATCAACTGTTACTGGCTTACTATCAACTGTTACTGGCCATCTATCAACTGTTACTGGCTTACTATCAACTGTTACTGACTTACTATCAACTGTTACTGGCCAACTATCAACTATAACTGGCCATCTATCAACTCTTACTGGCTTACTATCAACTGTTACTGGCCAGCTATCAACTATTACTAACCATCTATCAACTATTACATGCTAACTGTCAACTCTAACTGGCCAACTATCAACTCTTACTGGCCGACTATCAACTCTTACTGGCAACTATCAACTCTTACTGGCCGACTATCAACTCTTACTGGCCAACTATCAACTATCAACACTTACTGGCCAACTATCAAATCCCATCTATCAACTCTTACTGGCTTACTATCAACTATTACTGGCCATCTATCAACTGTTACTGGCTTTCTATCAACTGTTACTGGCCATCTATCAACTGTTACTGGCTTACTATCAACTGTTACTGACTTACTATCAACTGTTACTGGCCAACTATCAACTATTACTGGCCATCTATCAACTCTTACTGGCTTACTATCAACTGTTACTGGCCAGCTATCAACTATTACTAACCATCTATCAACTATTACATGCTAACTGTCAACTCTAACTGGCCAACTATCAACTCTTACTGGCCGACTATCAACTCTTACTGGCCAACTATCAACTCTTACTGGCCGACTATCAACTCTTACTGGCCAACTATCAACTATCAACACTTACTGGCCAACTATCAAATCCCAACTATCAACTCTTACTGGCCAACTATTAACTCCCAACCATCAACTCTTAATGGTTATGTTACAGATGATAAAGAGCTGATTTTATTTCAGGAATAGTGAAAGATTCCTTTTCATCGCATTACAAGCTATCCAGTATGATAACCAGTCTCACTGGTGGAGGAAGACCTCAGATAGTAATATTTTCAAACACCACTGGACTTGTTCACTCTACTTCCGGTTCTTAAAAGTGAACATTCCTGCATTTTACTGTTTAAAAAAATTGCTAAAAATTCATAAGAGTCTACATGCATGAACGATTTCAATTGACACTCTTTTCAGCAGGAGTCACAACCAAGATACCTAGATTGTAGGATATTTAGCACTGCTTTCAGCAATTTTTCAGTCACATCACAACGGTTTCTGCTCAAGACAGTATTCTACGTGCTGCCAGTCACACTGGAAGTGTCATGCCGCAGACACATGGCATGAAAACCCAGCCTGTCTCATCATATCAACACCAGGCCAATCTGACCTAAAGCTATCCTCTACATGCTGAGCACCAAGCAAGGGTTCTCTTACCATGTTTTCAAGTACTTGGTACGATCCATCCGGGCACTGAACCGACGACCTTCCACATGTGAGGCAGACAAAAGTAAACGAAAACAGATTAAACCAAAATTAGTCAAGCTAAAAAGGGAAATTAATTAATAAGAAGTGAACAACAAGCCATGAATGTGTCAATGACTCATTTCCTCTGTACATTTCTCCCACTATAGGTGTATCATATATCAGCCATTAAAATATGAAAATAAAAGAGTTCATTAAACTGTTCCAAGATTATTAACGTGATAACAGATCACATTGAAGAAACTGATTAATTATGCAGGTTTTTATAATGCTGAAAATAAATTGTTATGGTAACTTGTTTTTTTTTTTAAATGAAGTTTAATGCAATGTTCACAACATTACGGGTTAACCATGGTCGCCAGTTTTATTGGTAAACAAGTAGAATATGGTTTAAGTCTGACCTCCCATAACAAGCAAAATTTTTCTTACCCCACCAAAAAAAACAACAACAACAAACAAGAAATGTCACTGGTAAGTGTCGCATGCTTGAAAAATAACAATGTAATTATGTTATAATAGGTAGCGATGTATCCATGAATATAAAGAGTAATGGACTGATGTTGGGGATGGGGGGCATAAAAATGTATGGATTGAGCCTGGTTTGAACCCACAACCATAGCGATGAGAGGTTAGATGAGAGGTCAGTGATCTGGAGTGGAGAGTGATTCCAATATTTAATAAATACGCCATACCGAGATACTTCACTGTTTTTACATCAATAAATAAACAGTGAATGGAATTAACATTATATTTCCAGTGTGCTTATTGCGTCATTGACATCCACCATCACCAGAACAGCACATTACTCTTACCGTGATAATTTGGTTTACATCGACTTCAAGATCGCAATCACTTTTTTTTTTGTTACTAATTCCAATTAATGGTGAAAACATATTCCCCTGAAGGATTAGAATTATATCCTGAAATCTGCCAAATAGAGTCAACTGTATATATATAGTCCATAATCATTATTGTACTATACTTTCCTCATACAACACGTACACGGTTGTTTATGGTATGATATCCCAGACTCACAAACTGATCCTGACAAATGATTTGAATGCAGAAGGCAAGCAATGTTAAAATATAAGTATATATTTCATTCCTGACTACTAGAGAATGTGTTTTAACGCCATTTTCAACACATTTCAGATTATATATGGCATATCCAGTTTTAGTGGTGGAGGAAGATCGACTGATTGATTGATTGAATATTTAGAGTCATTTTTATGCCATCGAGTGCTAACAGATGATCAGTTAACCTAACCACTGTTTCCTGGGATTAACCAGTACTCGAGCACACCCCATCTCCACAAGCACCTGATAACTTTCCCACTTGAATCAATGGTGTGAGACGAATGATAATGAGACACAATGTCATATATCAATCATCACCGAGACTGTTTCTGGGCGGGGGATTCAAACTCACGACACCTGGATTGATAGTCAGACGCTTAACCAACTGAGCTAATTGGGCCTGGCCTCAATGAATCTGAGAAGAATGAATCTCAAACCTACGACATTAATGGTGAAAGGTAAGTGATTTTGAGACAGCGCCTTAGACCAGGAGAACCCTTTATTATTGGAGAAAATTTTAAAGGCCTTACAGATCCCATTACCAATAATTAGATACACTCCCCACAGTTTACTCATTAAAATACTGTTGGAAAAAACAACAACTTGCAAACAAATCTATTCAATTATTTACAATTATTTTATATCATTGTTTTTTTTATATAAATGCTGTGCCTGAGTTAATTGGTACACAAGTATTTGCATATATAACATATTACATGGAGTTTAATAGCTTCTAAAATATGTTTATTTTTCAACTTTGGCAATGTGTTCACACTGAAAAACTCTCCATGGCTGTAAAGCATAAACTTGAACATTGGTGAATGAAATGACAGTTTGACAGTCAAGTGCCATAACTGAAATTAAACATGCATAAAATTGAAATGGTTGTGGCAATTATATATATATATATTTATATATCCATAAATTATGACAGACTGTATTTATGTTCCTATTAGTGAAATGCAGCACAATTACCTGGTGACAAATAACTACCTGTTACATTCACTATGACTATAAAAATAGGACAACCCCTTGATTGACTGACAGACAAATACCTGGACCTGGAAGGCCATGCCCAATTGATTTTTATTTCCACAATAAATTAGCAAACAATAAGAAATGAAAGGTCAACTACAACTTTATGTGTATTGAGATCATTAAGAAAGCTGACAGGGTGGAGAAATTGTTTCAAAAAAAGTTTCTGTTTTCATTGATGTGTTATGTGTTAAAAAGTCTGGTCAGTCAAAACTTGAGACTTATACACTATCATTGCTAACTGACACAGGAATGTCTCGATCCTAACTGACACTGGAATCCTAACTGACACTGGAATCCTAACTGACACAGGAATCCTAACTGACACAGTAATGTCTCGATCCTAACTGACAGGAATGTCTTGATCCTAACTGACACTGTAATCCTAACTGACACAGAAAATGTCTAGATCCTAACTGACACTGGAATCCTAACTGACACAGGCATGTCTTGATCCTAACTGACACAGGAATGCCTTGATCCTAACAGACACAGGAATGTATTGATCCTAACTGACACAGGAATGTCTTGATCCTAACTGACACTGGAATCCTAACTGACACAGGAATGTCTTTATCCTAACTGACACAGGAATCCTAACTGACACAGGAAATTTCTTGATCCTAACTGACACAGGCATGTCTTGATCCTAACTGACACAGGAATGTCTTGATCCTTACTGACGAGGAATGTCTTGATCTTAACTGACACTGAAATCCTAACTAACACAGGAATGTCATGATCCTAACTGACACAGGAATCCTAATTGACACATGAATGTCTTGATACTAACTGACACAGGAATCGCAACTGACACAGTAATGTCTTGATCCTAAGTGACATAGGAATCCTAACTGACACAGGAATGTCTTGATCCTAATTGACATAGGAATCCTAACTGACACATGAATGTCTTGATCCTAACTGAAATAGGAATCCTAACTGACACAGGAATGTCTTGATCCTAACTGACACAGGAATCCCAACTGACACATGAATGTCTCGATGCTAATTGACATAGGAATCCTAACTGACACATGAATGTCTTGATCCTAACTGAAATAGGAATCCTAACTGACACAGGAATGTCTTGATCCTAACTGACACAGGAATCCCAACTGACACAGGAATGTTTTGATTCTAACTGAAATAGGAATCCATGCAATTTTTTTCCATTCAATTTTATTTATTCAATACTCAGTTTCACAATGTGAAAAGCATAAATACATACAGTATAAAGCATAAGTACATGCATATAAAAGATGAGTACATACTGAATAAAGCATAAGTACATACAGTATAAAACATGAGTACATACTGAATAAAGCATAAGTACATACAGTATAAAACATAAGTACATACAGAATAAAGCATAAGTACATACAGTATAAAACATAAGTACATACGGAATAAAGCATAAGTACATACGGTATAAAGCATAAGTACATACAGTATAAAACATAAGTACATACAGTATAAAACATAAGTACATACAGTATAAAACATAAGTACATACAGTATAAAGCAATACATAATCAGAATATCAATGGCAACTAATACACAAGCTTACATCCCATTCACAAACGTCTTGATTCTAACTGTCACAGGATTTTTTTTTTAGTTTAAACTTATTTATTTTACTTCAATTGTGAAACAAGCTCTTAAAACCTAGACAAATCACACCGAAAGTCTTCCTGGGAAGAACCAGTACTAAATATATTCAGATAAAGTGTCTTGCTCAAGGACATCCCATGCGGATAAAATGTGTTTAACCACACAAGCTGTGGTGGAGGATCAAACACACTACTCTTTCATCATGGGTTCAATGCTCTACCACTAGGACACGCGCTCCACTATATAATTATCTAGAGAAGAACTTTTCTACTTCATCAACTCAATGTACTGCAGCAGCTCTGCAAAATATATAATAATGGTAAAAACCATATCTTATATTATAAATGGTAAAACCCATATCTTATATTATAAATGGTAAAACCTATATCTTATATTATAAGTGGAAAAAACACATATTTTATATTATAAATGGTAAAACCTATATCTAAATTATATATTATAAATAGCATTACAGGAAGATAGGAGGTAATTGAGAGAGGAAAGCAGGGACAGAAATGGCTTATCTGTAATTAATATAATAGAAGAAAATTGGAAAATTTACAATCAGGTGAGAGTGCTTATCATAAGCTGCTGTGAAATTGTCACCAGCACTGGAAGGCTATTTCATTATGAGGTCTTACAAACTTGATGGTTTCACCAGCAGACGGAATTATTGCCCAGAAAAAATCAATATCACTGGAGAGAATGGAACAAAAAACAGGCAAATAAAGTCTGGCAATACTTGTTTAGCAAATCTGATGAAGCTTTTTATGTGGAAGTACGAGGCAAATAGGCCACAATAGGAATTGTCTGTCCATTTATGGGCATTTTAATGAGCAAAGCGGAGGCCATTTTGTTTTTAAGGAGAACATAATAGATGCATATTGGATTTTTATGAGTATATACAGTCATGGAGGGTTTCAAGGTCTAACAGAGTGCACATGGTAGATCATCTGAGATAAATGAGACAAATTCAAATGCAATATAGATTCTTATCTGAAGTATGGATAGCATATGGTTGTCTTGTATGTGAAACAGAAATATGACATTTAAGTGACAGTCACGTGACAAGTTGTAATGAATGACACAAAACTGCTCCAGTTATGAGCTGACAGTAAATGACATACCTCCAAGTATATAATGACAGACAACTAGTTTTATTTTACACATATAATGACAATTTTATCATCTATATCTCCTGATTAAAGGCATCACAGTTTAACTGAGGAGCGTTGACATTCAGACTTGGGGCAAAGGAAAAGTAAAAATACTGTCATAAATATCGGAGACCCATGAATAACAGTCATATAATTGTTTTTATTATTACTTTCCTTAGTAAGGTTTAACACCATTTTCAACACATAACAGGTTATATAGCTATGGCTTCCGTTTTTATTGGAGGAGAAAGACATCAGAATGAATGACAGTTCTTCAGCAAGGTGACTGGCAAACAGTCTCATATTTAGTGTTTAGGCCAAGTTGTGCTTGAACCCACAACCTTAACAGTGTTCAGTATATAGGCCCAGCTGTGCTTGAACCCACAACCTCGGCAATGATAGGTTACCGTATATCGTCGGCCATAAGTCGAATTTTTCAGACTCCAAAATCACTCTCTGAATCCCTACTCGACTTATGGCCCCGTCCTAGTCCCGAGTGATGATTTTTTTACCAACGGTCAGCTCCTACTGAAGTTTTGAACGTCGAATTTCAGTTTCAGCAACAGTCTATATGAACAATGACACCAAGTGCAGAATTGAATTACACTCTTGTCAATTAACTATGCATCTCGCAAACACAAAGGATGATTACGTCATACGTGGAAAGTTACTTTGTTCATGGAAAACTCTGATTGACAGTGGAAAAAACTGATCGGTTTCAATTAGACGCTTGATGTTTTAACTCTATGCAAGGGAAACCTTGATCTTGGTTAGCCGAACGATTGCGTTGCCTAGCAACCTATACGATGTTGGCACGGGGTGTAAACATATATGCCGAAAATTGCCTTGGGATATTTGGGTCAGAAGTAACCGATTATTGCAATTTGCATTCCCACATATGTGGTGACACTTATCCACGGATTACAGAATATAACAAATATTCAACAGAAGACTGCATTTGTTTGTCGGCATCATATTTGCCGTTGATTCGATAACGGTACATGAACGTATACTGGCGTAAGGTCAGTTGTGAGTGCAGGCAATCGCTACTGTAGGAATTTTAATATTTAGGTGACCCAAATCTCACCCACTTCCTTTTCGAAAATTCTGGGTCGACTTAAGGAAGGGTCAATGCAAAAAACTGAGATCTGAAGGTCAAAAAGTCCCCTCGACTTATGGCCCGACTCGCCTTATGGCCGACGATATACGGTAAGTGGCTTGGACTTCTCAGCCACAGGGGACCCATTTTTAGGAAATATTCATAAATTAATATTATTGATTGATTGACTGAATATTTAGCATCATTTTCATGCCATCCAGGGCTAATTGATGATCACTTAACTAAACCACTGTTTCCTGGGATCCTGGAAGGTCAACCTGTACTCAAGCACACCCCCATAATTGATAACATTCCCACTTGAATCAGTGGTGAGAGACGAATGATAATGTGACACAATGTCATATATCATCCATCACAGAGATTGTGGCTGGGCAGGGATTTGAACTCACGACTGGGCGGGGTATCACGCCATATGTCTGCAGCATGATACTTTACGAGTGGCAACACTTAGAATACTGTCTTACAAAGACACCACTATATAACTGAAAAATTGTTGAAAGCAACACCGAATTCCATACAACCATCCAATCAACTGTTTGTCCGGAGATGGAAAATGGCCATTAACGTAACTGTGTAGTTGATCAGGTGTTGGCTATTCACCCAACAGATCTTCGGTTCTGTCCAACGGCATCTCAAATCTACATCCAGTACAGAAGATCCAAGCTTACTTTGCAATCAAGCTACAGTAAAACAAAACCTGGGTACCTGTCACTGAGAACCAAGTTTGTTCACCAGAAATGGCATCAAGATTGAAGAAATAATGACAGGGTGTGTATTATAGTGCAATGGTAAATTATCCTGTCAGTGGTGTATAAATCAATGGAATCACAACTATGCATTATGGTAAAATTGGATGATGTGAAAATGATGTAGACCCCACCTATGTATGCATCATTCTCTCTCTTGTTCTGTTTCTCTGTGTCTCTTTCTGAACTTTATCTCACTCTGTGCCTGCCTGCCTGCCTGTCTGTCTGAGTTCTCAATGTGTTTATCTTCTCTTTCTTTCTCTTTTCTCTGTTTGTTTATCTATTCTCGCTGTCTTTCTCTGTTTTTGTGTTTGTGTCCAGCAATCAAGCTAAATGTGTACGACCAGATACTAACTGTATCATAAACAACAAGTGGTCTGGGAGAGAGTATACACAATTATCCCTGAGTCAATAAACCTGACAACAAAGGAATGTAAACAAACTCCACTAGGATTACTGGAGATGTCTGGCTTCACAATATGTGCTTAATAAATGATCAGTTGATGATACAAACTGTCTTGAACCAAGCAAACACCAAATTACTGAAAAGAGTGGACTCTTTTATTATTATATGTAAAATTATTGATTGCTCAATCTTTCTTCTCAACAGTTTTATACTAGAGCCAGTCTAAAATCTTGATATCGTCCAGAAGTTTTGTTTCTTTAAAAGTAGGAAGTACACACTCCAAACTGGCTACTGTATGCAGATGAATGAATGAATTGGGATTTACAGCGTACCAACATCTGACTCCAATAAAAAGGAAGATTACAGGTTCACTCTACATGTTAAAAAACATCAATAAATGAATATGCAGAATGAACATAGAAGACCACCTTAATATCATTCCTATGTGACGGATGCAGTGACATGGGGGCAAGAACAACATTTGAGAGAAAATGTTAAAGATGACAATCAACTGTGGAACTGATTCAGAGTCTGCCCCTCCTACTTGAAAACAAGAACCAATCAACAACAAATCTCAAGAGAAACAAGAGCTCTCATTGGAAATAACTAATATAGAAAAAGTAATATGTTGGTTCTGCAACAGATTAATATCAACATGTGGATTTTCTAGTTGCAGTATACAAATTTTCTTCAACAATTTGCTACAAATGGTCTCGTTTTGTAGAGAATTCCATTGTGAGAAGAAAGAATTTTAATTTGTATTTCTGAGATAAATTGAAATTAAAATATTTAAAAACGAGATTTTGCGTGAATACGCGAGCGTTTATAACATCAACCAGTTTGTTTACCTTCTCTATATACAGCCTTGTCAATAACACCCCCATAGCACCTGAAATACTGTTGATAAAAGGCCAAAAACTTTAAATATATGCTTATATGGCAAAACCATGTTATATGTACATATTGGGACACTGATCAAGAACAAATTTATGTATCTAAACTGATAATATATCTGACCTATATAATCACAGGTACACAAACTGTGCATAGCCTTGGGCTATTGTCCAACATAGAACCACAATTAGAGCACTACCTGCACAGACTGAAGGTGTGATAAGTTTGGGTTTGTGTGTCAACAAGCAGGATCAATCTAATGGCCAACTACAATATGGCCAATATAACTTCTGTCCAGACCACATTGAGGTGGTTAAATTGTTTACCTATGGAGGTAATGTTATACTGGGGTCAGACAAATATGGCATTCTCCCTATCATTTATCCAAACAATGTGGCCAACTAATGTGATGATATCATATGGACTCAATCACAATGGTGATTAATGTTTCCTTACTGGTGGTCAATGTTTGTGGCTTTTCAACTGGTGACCAATGTTGCCTTAGTCAGAGAAATGATGGTCAATTTGTTGATTCAGTTGTTGCTGTATGAGATTAGTTGGGAAACTGAGGTCAGATGTTACCGGTCATTCACAAGACATCGCTCCTCATCTAAGTCTTGCAGGCAAGTGCTACTTTCTAAGTCTTGCCAGCAAGTGCTACTTTCTAAGTCTTGCCGGCAAGTGCTACTTTCTAAGTCTTGCCGGCAAGTGCTTCTTTCTAAGTCTTGCCGGCAAGTGCTTCTTTCTAAGTCTTGCCGGCAAGTGCTTCTTTCTAAGTCTTGCCGGCAAGTGCTACTTTCTCAGCATCACATATCATTTTTGAAGTAGCAAGTCTGAGGCTGGTTTGGTCGGCTTTCAGAGAGTTTGAGGAAAGATGATGATTCTATTTAGATGCATGTGCAATATGGATCAAAGATCTACGTACACCAACAAAAGCAGTTTCTATAACATTTTATAAAATGTTGAAAATGGGTGTTAAATCTCATCAAAATCTATCAGCTGTTGCAATGACCTTCAATTTTATATGATGCGGACTGTCAATCAAACAAGTTGATAATCCAATCAGCGATCAATAGTGCTTCCAAGGCAACATTTTCCTTAGACAAGCAAACAATCTCTTAAGTAAACACAACATTGTATTATACTTAGATAATGTTGTTGTATGGTGTTTAGCATTGCTTTCAACAATTTTTCAGTCATATCACAACGGTGTCTACTTGAGACAGTATTCTGAGTGCTGTCACACTAGAGTATCATGCCACAGACATGTGGTATGATACCCCACCCAGTCACATTATACTGACACTGGGTCGACCAGACCTAGAACTGTCCTCTAAATGCTGAGTGCCAAGCGAGGAAGCTTCTAGTACCATTTTTTAAAAGTCTTTGGTATGACCCGGCCGGGGATCAAATCCACAACCTACAAAGCTCTACCACTAGACCAGACTGCGATCTATACTTAGACAAACAACAGCACATGGGCAGTGGGCAGAACGATAGCCCCGCCTATGTCAGGTCAATTTTCACTTTTTTTTCCCTGCAACTGAACTGAAGTTGCCTGGTGAATTAATGCAGCAACCGAGTGTCCTGCAGTGGTTTGTCCAGCTGTTGTGTCCAGTGGTCTGTTCATCAGTCAGACATCAATTTAAATAAAACTTTTGAATAAAGGGTGCACAACTCTGACAAATGGTTAAAATTCATCCTATTCACACATTTATGACAAAAAATGTAAACTTATCTATTTTATTTCCATCAGATTTATTGGCACAATAGAAAACATGCTAGATCTATTGTCACCTCACTAGTTTTATAAAAAACTATTGGTAATTTCTTAAAAGATAAAGTTTGAAATCCCGTCTGCTGCATAATAATGTGGTTGTATAATTTTAACATTGACATTGTGTAACAAACTACTGTTTGGAGCGGCTGAGAAGTCAACATGTCCACAAATGTTGATAAAAGACTGGCTTTATCAACTGTTGATTGTGCCAAATCGTTGAATAAGAAAAATCCTTGTTCCTGACACTTAAAACCGCTCACTGTCTACTGTCACGTAACTATCTAATCAAATGAAAATGTCAGAAAAACTGCCAACACTAAATAATCCCAGGCCATTAGTTCTCTTCATTTTACTAGTTCTTATAATTATTGAGTATGTTAGTGGTTCATAAAACATCTAATATCTCCGTATTTAATAGACAAGAGGACCTGAGGACGCTCTACTGAATCAGTGGCCATAGCACTTTTTGAATGTTCACAATATTTACCCTATTTTGTGTGTGTGTGTTTTGGGGGGGTGTGTGGGGGGTGGGGGTCGTCTTAACTTATGGATAAATACCCCCACCACTCCCATACTGAACAAAAACTTAATTGCTATGAAAAGGAAATTCTTTAAATTCCCATACCATTCATAGGTAAAAAATATATAGACCCCTGTACAGAACCCTTCTACAACCTAGCCCCTTAATATGTCAGAACTTCAATCACCCACTCTTAGCGATTTGTTATGAGCAGAAATGATTCAAATTTTGTACACATGGATGCAAAATGAAAAAAATCAGTTTTCCCTATAATATTCCTATGTAAAAGTCACATTACAGGGCCCAAATATATCCCAGCTCCTTGATATGCAGAATCTTCAATCCTTGCTGATGTAAGGATAATTTATATCAAATATGAACTAGTTTGGCAGAAAGGTTATTGAGAGGAAATTTGTGAAAATTCCCAATTTCAACCTTATTGCCCCATCTACCCCCTGGCTGCTTATGGAAATTCAATCCTCTTTATTAAACAAAATCAAATTTATTGTTACTAGACAATGCTTAAGATCTCAAATTAAACAACATATTTACCTATATGGACAAAAAAATGGTAATTTTCTATTTTCTCATAGTATTCCTATGTAAAACTCAAAGACCCTTACAAGGCCTCTATACATCCCAGTGTCACCTGATTTGTGCAAACTTAGATTTCTTAATCATAAGATAAATTTATATCATATATGAATGAATTTGACTGACCGGTTGTTGAAAATAAGATAAATGACAATGTTCGATTTTAATCATTTTGTAACCCCACCTGGCCCCTTTTAGAAAGTCAATCCTTCATATCGAACAAAATCATATTTGTTATAGTTTAAACTTATTTATTTTACTTCGATTGTGAAACAAGTTCTTACAACTTAGACAAATCATGCTCGAAGTCTTCCTGGGTAGTACCAGTACTTAGCATATGCGGAGAAGTGTCTTGCTAAGGGACACCACACATAACGCACCATTGCATAAGCACTTCTGGCCTTTATTAATATTAACATTGCTGGTTATGGATATTTATTAATATTCATGACCCTGGATAACAATATATTATTGTCATTGCACAGCAATCAATTTTCTGAATGGGGTTTAACATACTTTTCAACAAATTCAATGCTACAGCATTCAGTTTAAGACCACATTATAAATCTCAGTAGAACCAGAAGTTACAGACAGAGCTAGAGTTGGGCTCCAAATGATGATCTCCAAAGTTTTCATGACTCATGTTAAAAGCTTGTAGACATGGCAATTCAAAATGGTGAGACTCCAGCTACCTGCCACCAACCTAAGTGAGACTCCAGCTATCTGCCACCAACCAGTGTGACTCCAGCTACCTGCAACCAACAATGGTGATACTCCAGATACCTGCCACCAACCATGGTGAGACTCCAACTACCTGCCACCAACCATGGTGTGATTCCAGCTATCTGCCACTATGGTGAGACTCCAGCTACCTGCCACCAGCCATGGTGAGACTCCAGCTACCTGCCACCAACCATGGTGAGACTCAAGCTATCTGCCACCAACCACAGTGTGACTCAAACTACCTGCCATCAACCATGGTGTGACTCAACTCAGCTACCTGCCCCTGTCACCATGGTGAGACTCAAGTTATCTGCCACCAACTACAGTGGCCTCAAGTTACTTTCATCAACCATGGTGTGACTCAAGCTACCTGCAACCAACCACGGTGAGAATCAAGTTATCTGCCACGAACCATGGTGTGACTTAAGTTACCTGCCCCTGCCACCACAGTGAGATTTAAGCTACCTGCCATCATCAACCACAGTGAGATTCAAGCTACTGGTACCTGCCACTGTCACCACAGTGAGATTAAAGCTATCTGCCACTGCCACCACATTGAGATTTAAGCTACCTGCCATCATCAACCACAGTGAGATTCAAGCTACCGGTACCTGCCACTGCCACCACAGTGAGATTAAAGCTAGCTGCCACTGCCACCACAGTGAGATTTAAGCTACCTGCCACTGCCACGACAGTAAGATCTAAGCTACCTGCCATCAACCATAGTGAGATTCAAGCTACCTGCCCCTGCCACCACAGTGAGATTTAAGCTACCTGCCCCTGCCACCACAGTGAGATTTAAGGTATCTGCCACTGCCACCACAGTGAGATTTAAGCTACCTGCCATCAACCACAGTGAGATTTAAGCTACCTGCCATCAACCACAGTGAGATTTAAGCTACCTGCCATCAACCACAGTGAGATTCAAGCTACCTGCCATCAACCACAGTGAGATTTAAGCTACCTGCCATCAACCACAGTGCGATTCAAGCAGAAGCTTCATACAGGTAAATTTTTATATGATTAAGCTCATCATCACTGCATAATCAATTATTTCAGGGGAAAAAATTAGACAATTTACCTCAACATTATTTTGAGGGTTCAGTGCAGGACTGTCCTATCTACATATAAACAAACCAACAAATACAGCAGTGTTCATTGAACCATCAATTCGATGATAACAATATATCCCTGTTAAAAAGTTTTTTTAACAGTAAAGTAAACATGTTAACCTCCTGAAAAACTTAATTACATAACAGTTTCCCACATGGCAGTATTTGGCTATTCATCTTCTTTGAAGTTTTTGTTATCCCATGGGATCAATCCAGTGGTATGTTATAAAATATAAAAGATTGCAATGGTCTGGCATGAAAGGCTGGCAGGAACTTCACATCTGAGATGTTAAATTTGAAGTATGAAAAGTTAATAAAAAAATGTGGAAGTCCCAACCAGTGTTTCATATATGGAAACAAATCACTATTTCTACGATCAGAAACTAAAAATTACAAGATCTTTATATGAGATTAACCGATGACAAATCAGACAAACAGGTCCCTACATATCCCGTATCCGTACACCCGAGACACAGGTATGAATACAAACACTTCTATATTTGGATTACGATAACACGTGAGATTACACTTGGCTGTTTTAAACACTAACTCACTATACGGATCTACTTTATCATCTGAAATACATGCCATTATATCATCTCACTGCTTGTAATATTTCCCCAGGAATTAAAATATATACACATAATATAATTTTATCAAGGATTCTTTTTATATATTTAGTAAGTTTTATATTTATTTATTTTAGCTTGATCAAAGCTCATAGCATAAATAACTCCCCTTCAGTTGCCTAACTAGAACCATTATTGGGTTATGTTATTAAGGGGTCACCAGGCCCAGAATCCTTTTCTCTTCTCTGGGACATGCCTAAGTTTTCTCTTCTCTGGGACATGCCTAAGTTTTCTCTTCTCTGGGACATGCCTAAGTATTCTCTTCTCTGAGACATGCCTAAGTATTCTCTTCTCTGGGACATGCCTAAGTATTCTCTTCTCTGAGACATGCCTAAGTTTTCTCTTCTCTGGGACATGCCTAAGTATTCTCTTCTCTGGGACATGCCTAAGTATTCTCTTCTCTGGGATATGCTTAAGTAACATTGACACATTTTCTCTTCTCTGGGACATGCCTAAGTAACATTGACACATTTTCTCTTCTTTGGGACATGCCTAAGTATTCTCTTCTCTGGGACATGCCTAAGTAACATTGACACATTTTCTCTTCTCTGGGACATGCCTAAGTAACATTGACACATTTTTCTCTTCTCTGGGACATGCCTAAGTATTCTCTTCTCTGGGACACGCCTAAGTAACATTGTCATATTTTCTCTTCTCTGGGACATGCCTAAGTAACATTGACACATTTTCTCTTCTCTGGGACATGCCTAAGTATTCTATTCTCTGGGACATGCCTAAGTAACATCTACACATTTTCTCCTCTCTGGGACATGCCTAAGTAGCATCTACACATTTTCTCCTCTCTGGGACATGCCTAAGTAACATCTACACATTTTCTCCTCTCTGGGACATGCCTTAGTAACATCTACACATTTTTTCCTCTCTGGGACATGCCTAAGTAACATCTACATATTTTCTCCTCTCTGGGACATGCTTTAGTAACATCTACACATTTTCTCCTCTCTGGGACTTGCCTAAGTAACATCTACACATTTTCTCCTCTCTGGGACATGCCTTAGTAACATCTACACATTTTCTCCTCTCTGGGACATGCCTTAGTAACATCTACACATTTTCTCCTCTCTGGGACATGCCTTAGTAACATCTACACATTTTCTCCTCTCTGTGACATGCCTTAGTAACATCTACACATTTTCTCCTCTCTGGGACATGCCTTAGTAACATCTACACATATTTCCTCTCTGGGACATGCCTTAGTAACATCTACACATTTTCTCCTCTCTGGGACATGCCTTAGTAACATCTACACATTTTCTCCTCTCTGGGACATGCTTAAGTAGCATCTACACATTTTCTCCTCTCTGGGACTTGCCTAAGTAACATCTACACATTTTTTCCTCTCTGGGACATGCCTAAGTAACTTCTACATACTAATACTCATCTAGAAGATGGTAACACAACATTAATATTACATAAAATGTGACAATGTCATGATTATATGGGGGTAGACATGACCTGCAGTTGTTACATAATAAAGAAACTGGTTCCCAGATTATAAATTATGAGGCATCAATTTTCTAACACTTAACACCCACTATCCTCAACTGTAAATGCCAACTGTGATGGCACTCAGATTCCTTCCCATTAAACTATCAGTTCCATAAAAGCCATGAGAAATGTGACATGTGCATTAGCACTAACTATCAAGCAGGTATGAGGAGACAATTTGTATTCAGTCCAATTAAGATCAAGGTTTTGACTTGTTTATGAGGTAATTTTAATTGAATCTACCAGTCAGTAGAGTTCAACAAACGCATGATATGTATGCTGAACTGAATGTTGGGATGCCTGAACAAATGTAGACATATATTTCAACCTGTGCAAGTGGTCACCTCTATTGAGCAGCCACTTATCTTGAGCAGCCACATTTGCTATTACCCATTTCTGTTTTCAGAGCAAATAAACCAGTATTAAGCAACAACCTGTGTTAAAAGGTAAAATTTGCTACTTCTCTTAACTGGCTGTTTAACTCTTTACTCCATAAATACGCGTTTTCCCCCACCAATCACAGAAGGCCTTTGAAAACAGTGAAGGAAGAGTTCAGATTACTCATAACAAGCAATCTGAACACTTCCTGCACTGTTTTCCACTCTGTCAGTTAATATAAACATAATTCAAAAGCCGTCTATATTAGAGGTGTCCAAAGGCGTCTATATTAGGTGTCCAAAGGCCTCTATATTAGGTGTCCAAAGGTGCCTATATGAAGTAAAGGGTTAAAACAATTTTCACTTTGTCATAAGCTTTGTTAGTATAATCAGGGTGTCTTTAAATGTCAGAATTAGCAAAAAACATTATTTTCCAATATGTCATAATATTATTTGAATAAACTCACTGAGCCCCTATTACTGTTGCAAGGGTATCTATTAAAACATGCAAAAATAATATAATGAAAAGGGAGATTAAAACAGATCTTCCCATCTAAATTGCAACACATGTGACATGTTTAATTATTAACTTACACACAGAATAGCGTCAGTTACAATCACCATTCTTAATCACACTCATTCATTTTCTCAAAGACATTTTTGTAATACCATGACAACTATGTTTCTTTCAAAGGCAGCTAGTTCAAGAGACTGGAATCTCCTCACAGCTGATACATTTTAGGTCACAGCATTCTATATAAGACTCGATTATCAGTTCAAGGGACTTGAATGCCCTAAATAGAATCAAAGAATCTAGGTCACAGCATTTTGAATGACTCAATTATCTTCTTAAAGACAGCCTTTGCGACTCGGATGCCATCACTGCAACTAAATTTAAGATCACAGCTTCTAAAAGACTTGATTTTTTTTTCCTCAAAGGAGCTTTGATCAATGTTGTCACTGCGCATACCCAGGTCACAGCGATCCAACTCATTATCTCCAATCAGTTTAATCTGGCAACAGCTCAGACGTTTAACTTTTAGCCACGGCTGTAATGCAAATACAGATCTGTCAGTTGTTTTATAAAATAGTAATTTGTCCAAGTGTGAATGCCAAAGTATACTATTGGTATAAAATATAAGTGATACCATACAAACCAATTTAACCCTTTACTCCATAGATACGCGTTTTACCGCATCAATCACAGAAGACCTTTAAAAACAGTGCAGGAAGAGTTCAGATTGCTCATAACGAGCAATCTTAACACTTCCTGCACTGTTTTCCATTCTGTCAGTTAATATAAACATAATTCACCCATTGCTGATATGTGGTGAATTAATGCTTTCAATAAGGAAGAGTCCAAGAAAATGCTTATGGAGTAAAAGGTTAAGAAACAAGAGTTAAACAGAAGGTCTAACTAGATGAAGAGGACTCCCATCTGAAAACAAATCTTCATGACATTGTCATGGATAAAAAAATGAAACATGTAACACTTAGAACCCTCAATGGTGAAAACATTAAAATTGTAAAACAGAACAAGCAATAACTGTACTAGCTTAATGTCTACCTTAATGTCACCGCGGAGTTTCAAGTTGTGCCATGAATAGATCTAAACTTAACCTGAAATCTGACACAAAAATTATCAGAAGGAAATCTGAGATCTGGCATACAAAGGTCTGATTGAAATTTAAAATTTGACATAAAAAGGAAATCTAAAATGGAAATTTCTGAGAGAAATCCAACATAAAAACACGAGAAGACATTCCAAAATTAAGTCTTGTGTATTTACCAATGTCAACAAAACTGTTAACACGGATATTCATCTTTTACTGGGGTTATACAGCCATTTCCAGAGTACTATAGGTTATATTTGGTATGTAGTAAGGTGATGGTAGAACTCTTCTGAGCAGAACCCCTGCTTAAGTAGTACCGCTTTCTGAGTATAACTGATAGCTGAGTAGTACCACTATCTGAGTAGTACCACTATCTGGGTAGTACCTCTTTCTGAGTAGAACTGATAGCTGAGTAGAACCACTATCTGGGAAGTACCACTATCTGGGTAGAACCTGTTCTGAGTAGAACTGATAGCTGAGTAGTACCACTATCTGGGAAGTACCACTATCTGGGTATAACCTGTTCTGAGTAGAACTAATAGCTGAGTAGTACCACTATCTGGGAAGTACCACTATCTGAGAAGTACCACTATCTGAGTAGTACCACTATCTGGGAAGTACCACTATCTGGGAAGTACCACTATCTGAGTAGTACCACTATCTGGGTAGTACCACTATCTGGGTAGTACCTGTTCTGAGTAGAACTGATAGCTGAGTAGTACCACTATCTGGGTAGTACCTGTTCTGAGTAGAACTGATAGCTGAGTAGTACCACTATCTGAGTAGAACTGCTATATGAGAAGAATCACTGAGTAGATCCACATCCTGAGTAGAACTGCTATATGAGTAGACCATCTATCTGAGTAGAACAGCTACCTGAGTAGAACATCTATCTGAGTAGAACAGCTACCTGAGTAGAACATCTATCTGAGTAGAACCACTACCTGAGTAGAACATCTATCTGAGTAGAGCCACTACCTGAGTAGAACATCTATCTGAGAAGAGCCACTACCTGAATAGAACATCAATTTGAGTAGACCATCTATCTGAGTAGAACCACTATCTGAGGGAACTGCTATCTGAGTAGAACAACTATCTGAGTATTATGTACTACTATCTGAGTAGTACTATTACCTGAGTAGTACCTCTGTCTGAGTAGAACCACTATCTGAGTAGTACCACTACCTGAGTAGAACATCTATCTGATCAGTACCACTACCTGAGTAGAATCACTATCCGAGTAGAACCACTATCTGAGTAGAACCACTATCTGAGTAGTACATACTACTATCTGAGTAGAACCACTATCTGAGTAGTTAATACTACAATCTGAGTAGAACCACTATCTGAGTACTACATACTACTATCTGAGTAGTACTACTATCTGAGTAGAACTACTATCTGAGTAGTACATACTACTATCTGAGTAGAACATCTATCTGAGGAAAACTGCTATCTGAGAAGAACCACTATCTGCGGAGAACTGCTATCTGGGTAGTACCTCTGTCTGAGGAGAACCACTATCTGCGGAGAACTGCTATCTGGTAGTACCTCTTGACGAGAACCATTATCTGAGGAGAACTGCTATCTGAGTAGACCACTATCTGAGGAGAATTGCTATCTGAGTAGTACATACTAATATCTAAGTAAAACTGATATCTGAATAGAACAGTTATCCGAGTAGAGCCACTATCTGAGTAGTACCACTATCTGAGTAGAATCACTATCTGACTAAAACTGCTTTCTAAGTAGAATCACTATATGAGTAGAGACAGCTATCTGAGTAGAATCATTACCTGAGCGGAACTACTAATTATCTGAGTAGAACTGCTAAGTAAAACACTCCCTGAGTAAAACTGCCATGTGAGTAAAACATCTATCTGAGTAGAACCACTATCCCTTTGCAAAAAACTGGCAAATATCTGCAACCAAGCCAGGATCAAGCCCACAATTGCAATGGTAAGAGTGACAACTTTTAAGTATAATTACGGCATACAATGTATAATGATATTTACCTTGTGACCCTCGGGTCATAAAAGTAGGGCTCCTTCTTTGCTGTGAAACCTTGCCTATATCCATACATTATATCCTGTTGAGGAAGTTCTAACCCAAAAATGTTCTTATTCCATCATTAAAACACACACACCGCCTCTACTTATTATATCACAGACAATAGCTTATAAGGGCACTTGTAAGCACAGGAAACTACATTTTGCACTATTGGTTTAACTAAAACCTTGTAACTGAAACATTAGTAATTAATCAAACATTGTCATGTTTTATTCCAGTTTTAATGATCCTGTTTACTTCACATCTGATCCAATAATAGACAGCTTAAATACACAAATTAAACACAAATTATATATCCTTCACTGGCTATCTATTGTACATCGGATCCATTGATAACAAAGATTAGATGTTCATTAATAAATCTGTCGCTATAAATAATCCGTAATGGAGGTCAGTTTCTGTTTTACCTATCAACACTGTTGTGATATTCCAAATATTGAGAATAGAATTAACATGTCCCCACTATCTTATTTAACCCTAATGACAAACACACACGACACTGCACTAGAGGTATATTATATCCACCTTTATAATCCAGGATCATGTCTTGTACAAAAAGACAAAAGAAAAACCAAATATCCAGCCTGTTAAGGTATTTTTTTACATTAGTCTTTACATTTAAGGCAACACCGGTGAAATATTATCCATACCGTATTTGTATTACTATACACTACACGTTTGTCGTAACTGTTCGTGTAGTGAGGTATGCAACATTACACATAGCGTGTATTCAGTCTGCCTATTGAGGCATTTATTGATCGCTCAGTCGACTCTCTATAGCTACACTGGATCAAGCTTTTTTTCTCCGATTAATGAAAATTCTATAAGTGCATTTCTCTGCTCATGACAATGCTGCGTCTTTACTTATGAGCGGCCTTTATGGAACAAGTGACACATTGACGACGTCTCGAGATTTAACACTTAATATCAGACATTAGTATACAGCAGATTGATACAGCCAGAGTGACCTTAAATGAAGGCCTTGTGTGGTATATAGCCGGAGTGAGCTAATGAAGACACAGTCAGAGTGAGCTTAAATGTAGGTATTGTATGCTATACAGTCAGAGTGAGCTTAAATGTAGGCCTTGTATGCTATACAGCCAGAGTGTGCTTAAATGTAGGCCTTGTATGCTATACAGCCAGAGTGAGCTTAAATGTAGGCCTTGTATGGTATATAGCTGGAGTGAGCTAATGAGGACACAGCCAGAGTGTGCTTAAATGTAGGCCTTGTATGCTATACAGTCAGAGTGAGCTTAAATGTAGGCCTTGTATGCTATACAGCCAGAGTGAGCTTAAATGAAGGCCTTGTTTGCTATACAGTCAGAGTGGGCTTAAATGTAGGCCTTGTATGCTATACAGTCAGAGTGGGCTTAAATGTAGGCCTTGTATGCTATACAGTCAGAGTGGACTTAAATGTAGGCCTTGTATGCTATACAGTCAGAGTGAGCTTAAATGTAGGCCTTGTATGGTATATAGCTGGAGTGAGCTAATGAGGACACAGCCAGAGTGTGCTTAAATGTAGGCCTTGTATGCTATACAGTCAGAGTGGGCTTAAATGTAGGCCTTGTATGCTATACAGTGAGAGTGAGCTTACATGTAGGCCTTGTATGCTATACAGGGTGAGCTTAAATGTAGGCCTTGTATGCTATACAGTCAAAGTGAGCTTAAATGTAGGCCTTGTATGCTATACAGTCAGAGTATGCTTAAATGTAGGCCAGAGTGAGCTTAAATGTAAGCCTTGTATGCTATACAGTCAGAGTGAGCTTAAATGTAGGCCTTGTATGCTATACAGCCAGAGTGTGCTTAAATGTAGGCCTTGTATGCTATACAGTCAGAGTGAGCTTAAATGTAGGCCTTGTATGCTATACAGCCAGAGTGTGCTTAAATGTAGGCTTTGTATGCTATACAGCCAGAGTGTGCTTAAATGTAGGCCTTGTATGCTATACAGCCAGAGTGGGCTTAAATGTAGGCCTTGTATGCTATACAGTCAGAGTGAGCTTAAATGTAGGCCTTGTATGGTATATAGCTGGAGTGAGCTAATGAGGACACAGCCAGAGTGTGCTTAAATGTAGGCCTTGTATGCTATACAGTCAGAGTGGGCTTAAATGTAGGCCTTGTATGCTATACAGTGAGAGTGAACTTACATGTAGGCCTTGTATGCTATACAGGGTGAGCTTAAATGTAGGCCTTGTATGCTATACAGTCAGAGTGGGCTTAAATGTAAGCCATGTATGCTATACAGAGTGGGCTTAAATGTAGGCCTTGTATGCTATACAGTCAGAGTGGGCTTAAATGTAGGCCTTGTATGCTATACAGTCAGAGTGGGCTTAAATGTAGGCCTTATATGCTATACAGTCAGAGTGGGCTTAAATGTAGGCCTTGTATGCTATACAGTCAGAGTGAGCTTAAATGTAGGCCTTGTATGCTATACAGTCAGAGTGAGCTTAAATGTAGGCCTTGTATGCTATACAGTCAGAGTGAGCTTAAATGTAGGCCTTGTATGCTATACAGTCAAAGTGAGCTTAAATGTAGGCCTTGTATGCTATACAGTCAGAGTATGCTTAAATGTAGGCCAGAGTGAGCTTAAATGTAAGCCTTGTATGCTATACAGTCAGAGTGAGCTTAAATGTAGGCCTTG
The DNA here is from genome assembly GCA_029582155.1 of Panopea generosa. Classification (NCBI taxonomy): domain Eukaryota; kingdom Metazoa; phylum Mollusca; class Bivalvia; order Adapedonta; family Hiatellidae; genus Panopea; species Panopea generosa. Next base: position 65,081,483 of record CM055907.1, read on the forward strand.
TATGCTATACAGCCAGAGTGTGCTTAAATGTAGGCCTTGTATGCTATACAGTCAGAGTGAGCTTAAATGTAGGCCTTGTATGCTATACAGCCAGAGTGTGCTTAAATGTAGGCTTTGTATGCTATACAGCCAGAGTGTGCTTAAATGTAGGCCTTGTATGCTATACAGCCAGAGTGTGCTTAAATGTAGGCCTTGTATGCTATACAGCCAGAGTGAGCTTAAATGTAGGCTTTGTATGCTATACAGCCAGAGTGAGCTTAAATGTAGGCCTTGTATGCTATACAGCCAGAGTGTGCTTAAATGTAGACCTTGTATGCTATACAGTCAGAGTGAGCTTAAATGTAGGCCTTGTATGCTATACAGTCAGAGTGAGCTTAAATGTAGGCCTTGTATGCTATACAGCCAGAGTGAGCTTAAATGTAGGCCTTGTATGCTATACAGCCAGAGTGAGCTTAAATGTAGGCCTTGTATGCTATACAGCCAGAGTGAGCTTAAATGTAGGCCTTGTATGCTATACAGCCAGAGTGAGCTTAAATGTAGGCCTTGTATGCTATACAGCCAGAGTGTGCTTAAATGTAGGTCTTGTATGCTATACAATCAGAGTGAGCTTAAATGTAGGCCTTGTATGCTATAAAGCCAGAGTGTGCTTAAATGTAGGCCTTGTATGCTATACAGCCAGAGTGAGCTTAAATGTAGGCCTTGTATGCTATACAGCCAGAGTGTGCTTAAATGTAGGCCTTGTATGTTATACAACCAGAGTGTGCTTAAATGTAGGCCTTGCATGCTATACAGCCAGAGTGTGCTTAAATGTAGGCCTTGTATGCTATACAGCCACAGTGATCATAAATGTAGGCCTTGTATGCTATACAGCCAAAGTGAGCTTACATGTAGGCCTTGTATGCTATACAGAGTGAGCTTAAATGTAGGCCTTGTATGCTATACAGTCAGAGTGAGCTTAAATGTAGGCCTTGTATGCTATACAGTCAGAGTGAGCTTAAATGTAGGCCTTGTATGCTATACAGCCAGAGTGTGCTTAAATGTAGGCCTTGTATGTTATACAACCAGAGTGTGCTTAAATGTAGGCCTTGCATGCTATACAACCAGAGTGTGCTTAAATGTAGGCCTTGTATGCTATACAGCCACAGTGATCATAAATGTAGGCCTTGTATGCTATACAGCCAAAGTGAGCTTACATGTAGGCCTTGTATGCTATACAGAGTGAGCTTAAATGTAGGCCTTGTATGCTATACAGTCAGAGTGAGCTTAAATGTAGGCCTTGTATGCTATACAGTCAGAGTGAGCTTAAATGTAGGCCTTGTATGCTATACAGTCAGAGTGAGCTTAAATGTAGGCCTTGTATGCTATATAGCCGGATTGAGCTTAAATGTAGGCCTTGTATGCTATAAAGCCAGAGTGTGCTTAAATGTAGGCCTTGTATGCTATACAGAGTGAGCTTAAATGTAGGCCTTGTATGCTATACAGTCAGAGTGTGCTTAAATGTAGGCCTTGTATGTTATACAGCCAGAGTGTGCTTAAATGTAGGCCTTGTATGCTATATAGCCAAAGTGAGCTTAAATGTAGGCCTTGTATGCTAAACAGGGTGAGCTTAAATGTAGGCCTTGTATGCTATACAGTCAGAGTGAGCTTAAATGTAGGCCTTGTATGCTATACAGTCAGAGTGAGCTTAAATGTAGGCCTTGTATGCTATACAGTCAGAGTGAGCTTAAATGTAGGCCTTGTATGCTATATAGCAGAGTGAGCTAATGAAGTCCTTGTATGCTATGATTACGATTTTTCATGAATTCGCAAAATGACTAAATAATTTATAAATTGTGAAACTTAGTAATTGTAAAATAAAAATGACAACAGCTGGTATATCTATACAGTAGATGTTTCTTATAGTAATTACTTAATTAAGAAAAAAATATTTATTAATTAAATGATATCAAGGAATTATATAGTGAAGGAAAGGCAACTTATTGAGATTTTGTGAATGCTTGTGTATTCATGTAAAATCTCGCACTATCTCATTTTCAATTATCTTAACTTCCATTCGTCTTAGGAAAACAAATCAAAATTCTTACATCGCAAAATCACTTTCATCAAAACAATACCATTCCAAACATTTTGTGTATAAAATTGTTGAAGTATTTATGATTACAAAATGTATATACTGCAACTAAAATAACAAGAAAATCATGAGAAAATTTACTTCAAACCTCATTATCTTTAATTCAGTATCATTTTGTTTAATTCAATATCATTTTGTTTAATTCAGTATCATTTTGTTTAATTCAGTATCATTTTGCGTGATCGAAATATTTTTAAATGTCTAAGACTACATAAGCTACAACTTACAGTTTATATAAAAGAAAATTCTAAATGATAAATTTCTAAATAATTTATCCTTTGTGTGCTATTTCATCAACACTTAGTCAGAAGATGCAAGTTTCCTATCCTTCTATACAAGTCCTCGATAATATTAATAAATTTCAAACCATCACAACAGATGTTAGAACACAGGCCGCATCACAAATGTGTCAGTGAACATAAGGTAATTGTTCCAGTTTTAGTTTCCTGCCTGTATCAGCCAATATAATTTACATGTCAGCCAACAAACCATACCAACATAATCCAATTTCCAAATCAATTTTAAATAATTAAATTTGATAAAATGACGGTTCCACTTTTTGTGCAATAAATTTCATTCCACCATTTTAACTAGTCAATAAACTAGATTTTAATGAGGAAACACTGGTTTTGTAACTCCTCGATATTTCACACACGGACTCTCACTATCGTGTTTCAAATTCAAAATTAAAATCCAATCAACCAATCAAACATGCCATGACACTGGAGATCACTACCAGACACTACAGGTGTACATGAACTACCATCACTTTAATAAATTATAATCTATATCAGGTATATACATGTGTACTTTGTTCCTGCACATCTGTGTAGTTGAAAGAGATAACTGGTGGTATTTAACTCCCCCACCCCCCCCCCCCCCACCTTTCCCTAATTAATGTGTTCCCACACCTGTGTCAACACTACCACATGTACAGTATTCTATTACAACATATGGTCATGTATACAGGACTATGTGTAACAAGAGAGCCTATATCACTGATGTGCTCATCTGATTTCATAGATTTAGTTTGCTTATGATTTTCTGTTTTATAAATGGAGTTTTAACACTATAATAACTGTTTTGGCTGATTCTTTTTTTTGGTGTGTTTTTCAAAGGAGGTTTAATACCATTTTCGACATGTTACACAATACAAGATTTGTGGAATCCAGTTTTATTAGCATTGTGGGGGTCCTCTGTAGGTTAAAGGTGCCATCACAAGATCATTTCTCCCTCACCGCTGGGGTCATAGGTGTGAGTCTCGCTCAGTTAAAAAAATGATTCTTTTCAAAGAAACTGTTGCAGTTACTTGCTGAAGGACAATGGTTTTACTCACATTACTCTGAGGTCTCCCTCCACCAATAAAACTGGGTATGTCATGCATAACCCATCATGACAGTGTTGACAGTGTTAAACTCAATATTTTATGTTGGCAGGGAATACCTTGTCCTTTGCCCCTTTATAATTATAATGTATGCTTAAAAGATATTTTCAGTCAAATAAGGTCATGTTATCTGCTTCATTCAGTCAAGTGTTTGTGTTTTATTTTTGTATGTGTTACTTAGAAACTGTGTGCATGAAATGCATGACTTTGATACACATGACTTTGAAATATAAATGTATAATTATGTCCTGCATATTTGTGTAATATACCATGATACTTGTTGTATGACCAGTTATAGACTATGTGTACAATAAAGTGTTACAATAAAACAGAACAAGGGTCAATATAATTAATATGCGCCTCGGATTTCATTGTTTTCATTTGCAAACAATTGAATAAATGAATAAATTAATGAATGTCATGGAAGGCAGGAAGGACATTTTGGGTTCTCTTCCACTTATAATGATGAGACAGCAATGTTAACAATCTTACATAGGAGATTAACTAGAACTCTCTCCTCCAACCCACTGCCCGCCCCAGGGCATCATTTCTCTAATAAAACTACATCCTTGGCATTGGAATATTACATTACTGTTAAGAAATGGTGTCAAATAAGAGAATTGACTGATCAAGAGACAAACAACGCTGCTAGTGGCTACAACTCTGGGTCTACATTGATTACACGTTCCACTACTATTACTGAACAACTGACTATTACACGAGAGGTAACCTCACCACACTCAGCCAGCACTACCAGATGTGTAAACACAATTACCAATGCAGCCATCATTACTGATACTCAGGGAACAAATCGCAGAGATCATAATTAGTTTTTACTAATGCTGTACCCATATTAATAGATATTGCCATTCAAGATCAATACAACCTCTGATAGAAGGATAAAACTAAATTTCTACAGCAATCATCTCTCTTAATAGCTAGACTTTTTTTTCACAATAATCTCTTATCTTTTTGAATTTTTACAATATACTTTTTTATCCTTTATATTCTGGTTGGATGTAAGTCAGGAAAGTTATTAAGAATTTACTGAGAACCAAACAATGTTGAGCGACTTGTTTGTATAAATGAGGTCTGAAAGAAAACTGTGTTTGTATAAATGAGGTCTGAAAGCAAACTGTGTTTGTATAAATGAGTCTGAAGCAGACTGTGTTTGTATAAATGAGGTTTAAAAGCAATCTATGTTTGTATAAAATTCAATGAGGTTAAAAAGCAGACTGTGTTTGTATAACTGTTTTTAAAGCAGACTGTGTTTGTATCAAGGAGGTTTAAAAGCAGATTGTGTTGTATAAATGAGGTGTAAAAGCAGATTGTGTTTGTATAAATGAGGTGTAAAAGCAAACTGTGTTTGTATAAATGAGGTGTAAAAGCAGACTGTGTTTGTATAAATGAGGTGTAAAAGCAGACTGTGTTTGTATAAATGAGGCGTAAAAGCAGACTGTGTTTGTATAAATGAGGTGTAAAAGCAGACTGTGTTTGTATAAATGAGGTGTAAAAGCAGATTGTGTTTGTATAAATGAGGTGTAAAAGCAGACTGCGTAACTGTGGTTTAAAGCAGACTGTGTTCGTATGAATTAAGTTTATTTTCATCTTGGTGATAAAATACCTCAAAATTGATTGTGTCAAGTGTATGCAGAACACTGTTCACAGACCTTGCAGTATGAATTAATATACAACCCATTTTGAGTTGAAACAAATTCCTCCTCTTTAACCAATCAATTCTATTGTTTTTATGATTAGGTTTGCTGACATCATTCAGACTGTATAGCAGGCTGGAAATGGTTTGGAATTGTACCTAGAGGGCAGACATGATGCATGTGATGACAACATAATAAATTAAAAGAATTGTCAGGACATACTATTCATAATTAACGCTGGGAGCTATGGGGGTTTGTATTTCTTAAAATAAGCCCAACCATGCCAGGATATATCCAACCTAATAATTTCGACAGGGTCATATCAATGTATCAGTATCCTGTATCATTATTACTATAACAAGATGCAATATGCAAATTAAGAAGTTCAACAGCAATTATCAAAGGTCATCAAACTGGAAGTGTCAAAATGGCATAGCTTCATATCCACACAAAACCATGGCAAATACATTCTAGACATTAATTAAAAGCATTTCCTCAAGATGGATATTTAAATATATTTAAAGTGTACAGACTGTACAATACTGGCATTACTTCAAGTCATTTCTACACAGGATGTCATTAAATAGGTCAAACAGAGACCAGGATATATTAGCATTTTATTCTTGACATTACCACAATAGACAAATATAACTGGTCAAATGAGGATGCCATTTCATACATTATTGTTGTTGTATGGAGTTAGGAGTTGCTTTCAACAATTTTTCAAGTTATATCACTGGAGTATCCTGCAGCAGACGCTGGAGTATCCTGCAGCAGAGGCTGGAGTATCATGCAGCCACACTGGAGTATCCTGCAGCAGACGCTGGAGTATCCTGCAGCAGAGGCTGGAGTATCATGCAGCCACACTGGAGTATCCTGCAGCAGACGCTGGAGTATCCAGCAGCAGAGGCTGGAGTATCATGCAGCCACACTGGAGTATCCTGCAGCAGACGCTGGAGTATCCTGCAGCAGACGCTGGAGTATCATGCAGCCACACTGGAGTATCCTGCAGCAGAGGCTGGAGTATCATGCAGCCACACTGGAGTATCCTGCAGCAGACGCTGGAGTATCATGCAGCCACACTGGAGTATCCTGCAGCAGACGCTGGAGTATCCTGCAGCAGATGCTGGAGTATCATGCAGCCACACTGGAGTATCATGCAGCAGATGCTGCAGTATCATGCAGCAGATGCTGCAGTATCATGCAGCCACACAGGAGTATCATGCAGCAGATGCTGCAGTATCATGCAGCCACACTGGAGTATCATGCAGCAGATGCTGCAGTATCATGCAGCCACACTGGAGTATCATGCAGCAGACACATGGTATGATACTCCATCTGGCCACATACTGACACCAGGCTGACCAGACCTAGAACTATCCTCTAAATGCACACAATTAATTCAGCATTATTTTATTAACCACAATCGATTTTAAGACTTCAAAATTGTATAATTTATATCACATATTATATGTCACGCCACAGCCTGAAGATGACAGGAAAGGCCCATGGAGGTGATCAAAGATGAAAATTCCATATTTGGTATCCGTGTCTGGTATGATAGAAATATATTTGTTTATTTTACTATACATACTATGTCCCTTTGATCAAATATATAGCAATGGCTTCTTGCTGACCCAGCAAATAATTACTGCCAATTAACAGAGACACCTTGTCATGAATTAATAAGCAGCCAATAATTGAATGACTTTTAGTTGCTGTCTTACTTTCTCAGCCAATAGAATCACTCAGATTTTTCAAAATAGGACATTCCATTTTACATAAAATGCCATGACCATCAGTAGATGTTGACCTACTTCCTCAGCTAATGAATTTTTATTGATTGAATATTTAGTGTCATTTTTATGCCATTGAGGGCTAACTGACAATTAGTTTACCTAACCATTGTTTCCTAGGATCATAGATTGATTGAATGATTGAATATTTAGCGTCATTTTTATGCCATTGAGGGCAAACAGACAATCAGTTAACCTAACCACTGTTTCCTGGGATCTTGAAAGGTTGACCAGAACTCGATAATGAGACACAATGTTGTTTATCAATCATCACGGAGACTGTTGCCAGGCGGGGATTAGAACTCGCAACCCCTGGATTGATAGTCAGATGCGTAACTGACTGAGCTAATCGGACCTGACTAGGATCCTGGACGGTTAACCAGAACTCGAGCACACCCCATCTCCACAAGTAACTGATAAATTTCCTTCTTGAATCAGCAGTGAGAGACGAATGATAATGAGACACAAAGGCGTATATCAATCATCACAGAGACTGTTGCCGGGCGGGGATTAGAACTCATGACCCCTGGATTGATAGTCAGACGCATTTCTGACTGAGCTAATCGGGCCCGGCTAGGATCTTGAACTATAACAAACCATGTTACTGGCTCCTAGTCTTGGATTGTAGCAAACCATATTACTGGTTCCCAGTCTTTGACTGCAACAAACCATGTTACTTATTCCCAGTCTTGGACTATAACAAACCATGTCACTGGTTCCTAGTCTTGGACTGTAACAAATGTTGTTACTGGTTCCAAGTCTTAGGCGGCAACAAACCATGTTCTGGTTCCAAAGGTTAGGCTGTTACAATCCATGATACTGGTTCCAAGTCTTAGGCTGAAACAAACCATGAAACTGGTTCCCAATCTTGGACTGTAACAAACCATGATACTGGTTCCCAGTCTTAAACTGTAACAAACCATGTTACTGGTTTCCAGTCTTGGACTGCAACAAACCATGTTACTGGTTCTCAGTAATTGACTGTAACAAGCCACATCACTGGTTTCCATTCTTAGGAACAATGTTACTGGTTCTCAGCATTTGACTGTTACAAACCATGTTACTTATTCCAATTCTGAGGTACTTTCCATGTTGCTGGTTCTGTAAGAATGGTATGAACTTTATAATATTGGAATACACTTCACTAACGCTGCACTTACAGGATACAGACATGAATAAATGATGCAGAGTTTTCTCCTGAAAAGACAATTCTGCCCTCTGCATCCATCAACACCAGTCACATGATTCCTTGCAAATCCATTGTTGATAGTTGTTGTGAAGGAAACTATTAAGTAAAGCGCTAATAGACGGATCATTTTGCCATCACATGAGAGTCATAGAAGACCCTGGTACAAAATATTTATCTTCCAATAAGGTAATCACCATTATCCTGAATGGCGCTCTCCTTCTCTCCAGTATAACCTGGGCAGACTTGAAACAGAGGTAGCTATTATCTTAATAATGACATTTACAACCATTATGACTCTCATCATGACCATCATCAGCAGCAGCAGACCAACACAGCAACTATCATCATCATCATCAATAGCAGACTAACACCAAATATCATCATCAAAAACATTTTCACTTCCACCTCGGTCACTCTCATCATCACCACCAACATCACTTTTATCATCATCATCAACATCACCACCAACATCACTATTATCATCATCACCACCAACATCACTATTATCATCATCAACATCACCACCAACATCACAATTATCATTATCATCACCACCAACATCACTATTATCATCATCATTGTCACCACCAACATCACTATTATCATCATCAACATCACCACCAACATCACTATTATCATCATCAACATCACCACCAACATCACTGTTATCATCATCAACATCACCACCAACATCACAATTATCATCTTCAACATCACCACCAACATCACTATTATCATCATCAACATCACCACCAACATCACAATAATCATCTTCAACATCACCACCAACATCACTATTATCCTAATTATCGTCACCACCAACATCACTATTATCATCATCAACATCACCACCAACATCACAATTATCATCACCACCAACATCACTATTATGGTTATTCTTGTCACAACCAACATCACTATTATCATCATCAACATCACCACCAACATCACAATAATCATCTTCAACATCACCACCAACATCACTTTTATCCTAATTATCGTCACCACCAACATCACCATTATCATCATCGTCACCACAAACATCACTATTATCATCATCATCGTCACCACCAACATCACAATAATCATTTTCAACATCACTACCAACATCACTATTATCGTCATCATTGTCACCACCAACATCACAATTATAAACATCACCACCAACATCACAATTATCATCATCATTGTCATGACCAACATCACTATTATTGTCATCATCATCACAACCAACATCACTATTATCATCAACATCACCACCAACATCACTATTATTATCATCATCATTACCACCAACATCACTATTAGCATCATCAACATCACCACCAACATCATTTTTATCAACATCACCACCATGTATATCTACTGTGTACGTCTGGTCAATATCAAATGGTAAATGCTGGCACTGAAGTATGCACATAAGGATCAAATTAAACGCTATAGCTTACAGAATGAGATGGACATAGGCAATGCTCACAAAATCAAACAGGTCTCAAGTATCTGACCAGGTGAGCTAATACAAAATATATCAATAACAAAGACTGAAGAACATTCTAGCTCTCCAACAGTGACTACACACGGGTCAACAGCCAAGACTGAAGGAACGTTGTAGCTCTCCAACAGTGACTACACACAGGTCAACAGCCAAAACTGCAGGAACGGAACATCTTAGCTCTCCAACAGTGACTACAAACAAGGTCAACAGCCAAGACTGAAGGAACGTCCTAGCGCTCCAACAGTGACTACACATGGGTCAACAGCCAAGACTGAAGGAACCTCCTAGCTCTCCAACAGTGACTACACATGGGTCAACAGCCAAGACTACAGGAACGTCTCAGCTCTCCAACAGTGACTACATACAGGTCAACAGCCAAGACTGCAGGAAAGTCCTAGCTCTCCAACAGTGACTACACATGGGTCAACAGCCAAGACTGCAGGAACATCATAGCTCTCCAACAGTGACTACATACTGGTCAACAGCCAAGACTGAAGGAACGTTATAGCTCTCCAACAGTGACTACACATGGGTCAACAGACAAAACTGCAGGAACGTCCCAGTTCTCAAATAGTGACTACACACGGGTCAACAGTCAAGACAGCAGGAATGTCCTAGCTCTCCAACAGTGACTACATACGGGTCAACAGCCAAGACTGCAGGAACGTCCTAGCTCTCCAACAGTGACTACACATGGGTCAACAGCCAAGACTGCAGGAACGTCCCAGTTCTCCAATAGTGACTACACACGGGTCAACAGTCAAGACAGCAGGAATGTCCTAGCTCTCCAACACTGACTACACACTGGCCAACAGCCAAGACTGAAAGAACATCCCAGCTCTCCAACAGTGACTACACATGGGTCAACAGCCAATACTGCAGGAACGTCCCAGCTTTCCAACACTAACTACACCAGGGTCAATAGCAAAGACTGCAGTCAACAGCCAAGACTGCAGGAACCTCTTAGCTCTCCAACAGTGACTACACACAGGTCAACAGCAAAGACTGCAGTCAACAGGCAAGACAGCAGGAACATCCTAGCTCTCCAACAGTGACTACACACGGGTCTACAGCCAATACTGAAGGAACGTCCTAGCTCTCAAATAGTGACTACACACGGGTTAACAGCCAAGACTGCAGGAACATCTTAGCTCTCCAACAGTGACTACACACGGGTCAACAGCCAAGACTGCAGGAACGTCCTAGCTCTCCAACAGTGACTACACAGGGGTCAACAGCCAAGAGAGCAGGAACGTCCTACCTCTCCAACAATGACTACATACTGGTCCACAGCAAAGACTGCAGTCAACAGGCAAGACTGCAGATACATCCTAGCTCTCAAAAAGTGACTACACACGGGTCAACAGCCAAGACTGCTGGAAAATCCGAGCTCTCCAAAAGTGACTACACACGGGTCAACAGCCAAGACTGCAGGAATGTCCTAACTCTCCAATAGTGACTACATACGGGTCAACAGCCAAGATTGCAGGAACATCCTAGCTCTCCAACAGTGACTTCACACAGGTCAACAGCCAAGACTGCTGGAAAATCCGAGCTCTCCAAAAGTGACTACACACGGGTCAACAGCCAAGACTGCAGGAATGTCCTAACTCTCCAATAGTGACTACATACGGGTCAACAGCCAAGACTGCAGGAATGTCCTAACTCTCCAATAGTGACTACATACGGGTCAACAGCCAAGACTGCAGGAACATCCTAGCTCTCCAACAGTGACTTCACACAGGTTAACAGCCAAGACTGCAGGAACATCTTAGCTCTCCAACAGTGACTACACACGGGTCAACAGCCAAGGCTGCAGGAACGTCATAGCTCTCCAGCACTGACTACACATGGGTCAACAGCCAAGGCTGCAGGAACGTCCTAGCTCTCCAACACTGACTACACCAGGGTCAACAGCCAAGGCTGCAGGAATCTTAGTTCTCCAACAGTGACTACACACGAGTCAACAGCCAAGGCTGCAGGAACGTCATAGCTCTCCAACACTGACTACACATGGGTCAACAGCCAAGACTGCAGGAACGTCCCAGCTCTCCAACAGTGACTACACACGGGTCAACAGCCAAGGCTGCAGGAACGTCATAGCTCTCCAACACTGACTACACATGGGTCAACAGCCAAGACTACAGGAACGTCCCAGCTCTCCAACAGTAACTACACACTGGTCAACAGCCAAGGCTGCAGGAACGTCATAGCTCTCCAACACTGACTACACATGGGTCAACAGTCAAGGCTGCAGGAACGTCATAGCTCTCCAACACTGACTACACATGGGTCAACAGCCAAGACTACAGGAACGTCCCAGCTCTCCAACAGTAACTACACACTGGTCAACAGCCAAGGCTGCAGGAAGGTCATAGCTCTCCAACACTGACTACACACGGGTCAACAGCCAAGGCTGCAGGAACGTCATAGCTCTCCAACACTGACTACACATGGGTCAACAGCCAAGACTACAGGAACGTCCCAGCTCTCCAACAGTAACTACACACTGGTCAACAGCCAAGGCTGCAGGAACGTCCTAGCTCTCAAACAGTGACTACACACGAGTCAACAGCCAAGACTACAGGAACGTCCCAGCTCTCCAACAGTGACTTCACATGGGTCAACAGAAATAAGTAAGAACACACTGGTGATTATCCTGCTTTAGAGGTACATCAGGAGATGTCAAGTAGGTATAACAAACATTAGGCCTAAAAAAAAAAGATGTTTGTTTCCGGTTACCCGACCGACCCTATATTTTAACTGCCGACTCAAAAGTTTTTGGCATCGGATTTCGCGCTCTTTTTGGTGATTTTCACAACGAAGTAATTCTTACGCACCGGCGCGCTGTGTCGTTTAGACGCTCGTAATCTCATTATAAAATAATCACTGCATACGCCTAGACGATATAGACTCACAGAAACGGTGCAAGGTATAATTTTTGCGAAGACAGTATAGGTGTAACCCCACCATTGATTTTTGTTCTTTATTCTATAGTAAATAATAAAAGTTTGAAGGCTTGTCATTCATAGAGGGTCCCAAATGAAAGAAGTGAAACCTACATTTTACTGTTTGTCAACCTCTGCACTATCAAAATATGATGAGAAAAGTAGGGGTCATGTGTCATATAAGAGATTTTTTTTCTGCTCAGTGTGTACACTGGTGACAAAGTGAAAGTAGACTTCCGAAACCCCAATTTCCAATCATCATTTTTTTTTTCTAAATTCACAATTCAAACATGACAATGCTATCAAAATGTTCAAAATACATCAATAATGCCATTCAAATAAAAAAAATGAGCATTAAAAATAGGAAAATGCATTTTTAAAGAAGAAGAATTGAGGATTATTTACAACCGCCATTATGCGACTACCCCACGGAAGCACTTCCTTTTTGCAGTGGTGGCACTATGCCTATAGCTTATATCAAACATCTTCCTCGGTTTATTATAGCCACTTCAGATTTCAGATTCATATCTGAAATTGAGTACTATTTAAAAGATATATTACTTTCACACCACTACCCCCAAAATGACATATATAATCATGTAATAGAAACTAACAAACTCATTCATTTTGATGTTCCATTTAATAAAGGAGTGTGGTAACGACAAAAAAAAAAAAAAAAAAAAAAAAAAAAAAAAAAAAATCCCTACCTACCGACCCATATTTTTTTGGGCATGTAACAGGAAACAAACCTTCTTTTTTTTTAGGCCTTATTGTAATATGAAATGACAATTTTATCAGTTTGGTAATATAATTGCCTTTAAGGCATAAAATCATAATTTATGTCAAAAATTTTTTTTACGTGACATTATGGATAGTTCCAACATCACGTAATCTCAGCTCTACCATGAAATAGAAATATCTGGTGACTGTAAAATAACATATATCCTTATCTGGTATGCAAGAAAACACTTCTCACCATTTTAGAACTAAAGGAACAGCAGAAAATCATAAAAGGAAATCTCAGATCAGAAACAATATGCCCCATGGTACTCATTCTAAATTAGAAATGAAATATATTAAATTCATTTATGTAAATGGCACCCACGGGAGGAGGGAACAGATCACTGAGTGAACCTCGGGAACTACAATGATGCTACATTGTGAGAATGAATGTAAACTAATCTGTTACAAATGTCAGGGGGTTTTCCAGTGAACATTTCAATTATTACTCACTTCTAAAAAAAAATCTAAACAAAGTGAAAGAACATTTTAACTATATTTTAAATACATTGCATAGTATTTCTGTTATCGGTAAGGTCTGGTAATTGCTGGAGATTGGAGGTATATGATTTTTAATTTTACCATTTCAAATGAAAAATATAAAGAGACTTAAAACAAAAAAACAAAAAAGTTGCATATAAAATTATGTTGTTGTTTTTCCCATATTAATTTTTAATGCTGGGGAACATGTTTAATGAACTACATGTACATGTGAAACAAAATAGTTAGGTTATTGTGGACTACTTTAGTAGTGTCAGCTAGTACGTGTCCATTGTAATGATATAGGCTATATTTAGAACAGGTAGCATGGAATTGTTAAAACATATCGATAGCTCGATAGGATTAACGTTTTTAAGATCTTTTTACAAAAACTATTTTAAGTTTACATTGGCCTACTAGCATAAAATCCGCATCATACGATATCGTACGATACATGAAAGATTGTTGTTTCATAATTTGCCGAAATTCACTAAGGTATGTTGACTGTTTTGCTATACATTCTGACTGTGTTATGAAGAAACTGTCCAGTATAGCAGAAACATCTTTGGAGTTGGCGTGACGAGAAGGTTTGAGCTTGTTAGTGTTCCAGTACATAACGGCAGATGGGTATGTGAATTTTATATTATGTTGTGTTGAAATGTCTGATAGATATATTTTGACATAATCAGATCGAAGAAAACTGGTATAAATCAGGGCTTCTAAAATCACCAGTTTTTCGTATTTTGGACCGATTTCTACTGTTCAAAACCGGTTTTCATTTCAAAATTTAATAAAAAATCGGTCCAGATATTTTCTATCGGTCGTATAAATTACCCTTATCATGCTTTACTAAGCTGTGAAATATGCCTTGCGGCAATAACATTTGATTGTTTTATCACCCGCTGTGCGAAAGTAGGTCTATTTTGACTAAGCCATTATGGGTAGTTGTTTGTCTGAGTTTTTTGAACAATTGCTTTAATTATAATATTTATGATATTAATTAAGGAAAGTGATCAAACCTGGACCGATTTTATTTTGATGTCGGACTTAAATTGTTTGCGTTAGCCATATTGTTTGGAAAAATAGTTGTCCACAGAGTACAGATATGTGCATCATCAACCTAATTTGAACTAAATAACTAATATAAAATGTCCATATCGCTTATATATCTTATCCATTAATTTGATATATTTCCTCCATATTACTTACTTTGCAATCGAAAAACATGCTTCAATTTTCAAAAAGAAACAACATAAAAATGTCACTTCCAAAGACTATAAATCATGTACGTTTTACCCTTACAATATCACTTTGATGTTAGCTGTTGCACAGTGACGTCACAGTCATCAAAGAGACGACAGCCAACGTGTTGTTTCATTCAATACATGTGATGAAATTGTGCAGTTTGTTTGCATTCACTTAAAATAGGATTTCGTCAATAAGTATTATATTCCATTTTAAATATCTTCCATTAGATGTGACTGTTTTTTTTAATGAATTGATAATAATATAATAGGAGACAGATTTGAAAGTGGTTGTATCCAAATTTACATATATTCATATATAGTTTAGCGAGAATAATACTGCTATTGGCTAGTCTGTTTAAACGTCAAATTCAATAAAAAGTGCTTCTCGCAAGGTTCAAAGCATTGAATGCGACATCGACTCAGAACGAACCGAGGCTATATCCGGTATACACGATTCTTCTGGTTTACATCCTGGATCTATTTTTTGCATGAAATTGACTGAAACTGTTCATTCAAATGAGTATACATAATGTTGGTAATAATAATGTACATATTTCGAAAAGTTAAGTTAAATTAAACAATGATAGCATGAAACATAGACAAACTGATAAAATTGTGCGGTGGTTGGGGTATTGGAATATATATACATGCATGGGTATAATTTAGAGTGGTTTTAAAAGGAAAAAGTGTGATTCTTATGGCAGCGATTCTTACGGCAATAAAAACCTTGGACCGATTTGCATTTTGGAATTTTAGAAGCCCTGGTATAAATTGTTCATATCCATACTGATGATAATGTCTGTAATTTAATTTCACATTCGCGATATTGAGAGGCGTTTTGTTAGAATATAGGCCGAGGAATCTGAGAACATATTTTGAGCTGTTGATATCGTGTTTACGATGAAGTATTGAAATTCACCATGTTAGAATTGATTGATATGTGTAATTAAATTTTGTTGATGCTTATTCTGATATTCACAAAGTGAATAGATACAGAATTGGTCTGTAATTGTTTAAATTATAAATGAGAAGTTATGTAGAGATATAATTGCTATTTTGAGATTGACGGAAGGTCATATATGAGATGTTGTTTAAACTACCATGAAACTGCAGATAGTAAGAATTGAATGGACTGTTATCATATATTGATAAATCTACCATGAAACTGTTAGATGGTAAGAATTGAATGCACTGTTAAAATATGTTGATAAATCTACCATGAAACTATTAGATGGTAAGAAATGAATGCACTGTTATCATATATTGATAAAAATATCATGAAATTGATAGATGGTAAGTATTAGATGCCATGTCATTACATATTGAGTAACTAGTAAATCTGAGTTCATATATATATATATTGTAGCCGTTTTTAGACATAAGCGAGACATGTGTCTGCTATGTTAACGACGTGTAGATGTGACAGGAAGTCAGCTGGTGGTAAGGACAGCAACCCACAACTCGTCATATGGACGACTTGACAATCTGGCATCGGAGTACGGTGGATAGTCGGTACGAGGTAACGTGAAGCCAGAAACTCAGTAGAGTTCTAAGAAAGATAACCCAGTTTATATAACCTTTGCCATGAGAGACGATTGATGCTAAGTCTACAATAATCCAGACGCGGTAGTAGTATCTTAAATACCATATAAGTGCATTTTTAAAAACAGTTTTAACATTCATATGATATAAGCAGTTTGGATCGCGATATAGATTACGGAACATGTAGGAGATAGAACTGTGTAAAAAAGTGTTACTACCATCATAGGACCTTTTTAAACCAGCTGTGTTTTTTCTTTTGTTGAGTAATTATCTTTAAATTGTATATATTGCATAATTGTATATTCTTAATTTTAATCATGTAAAATTAAAATTGTAAATTTTTCTTTGTGTATGCTTTATTCTACCCTCGTGAGTTGTCGGTCCTTGGTCATTTTGCTACAACATGCAATAAACAAACAGCCTTTACCCAAAATGTTCAAATGATTGATTTCAACTTTCAGACATGTAGCAGTCAATGAATGCAGTGTGAGTCCTAATTTGAATGTACATGCCAGGGCCAGATAAATCCGTGTGCTTTCTTACCAAGATTTTTTTCCAATCTTACGTTCTTTCTTGTCAATACAAAGGGAACAATTTTAAATCCAGAATTTTGGAACAATTGCAATGCAGAGTACCCGAAGGAACAAGCACCTGGTATTCTCTACGCTGGCATGTCAACGATGTGTAAGAGCTGTTGCCACTAGAAGCATCTCTCTCACATTCCCACACAATAGTTATCCAAGCTAGACAACTCTCATATTTTCTCAAAATAGTCTCTGCAGAGTTATCTCCCTGAATTTGCAACATATTCTTTGATTGAGTTATAAAATAGATTTCTATTTTCTGAGTAAAATTCAATTCATATAATATTATACTCACACAATCTATAAAAGCAAAATATAGGCTGACATAACAAAGCTGCTTTATAATAATTATTCTTTTGCGTTTGTTAACATCCATGTGTTAGAACAAAGTCTTGAATTATTGCCCTTAAACTGAGCTACCCGAATATGTATTATAGATGGTCAGACCTTCCTTTAACGTATATGCTATAACTACAGTAACAACAAATTAATGCTTTCTACAACAAGAAAACATAAATCTACTAGAGGACTGTAGCTTAATGACATTTACATGAATAGAAGATAAGGTACTAAAATAAAACATTAATCTGTCACTATTAATCATCCCTAATGAGAAGTTGTCCAAGTTGTCTAGAGTTGGTGGTTTGCTGGTTCTTAATTCCTAATTACCCAGCAAACAAGCTTATTAAATCAATATTTCAAAGGAATAAACCATATTTACTTTAAATTTGCACAATGTCTTTAATGCATTCTTCAATTT
Organism: Panopea generosa; assembly: GCA_029582155.1. Lineage (NCBI taxonomy): Eukaryota > Metazoa > Mollusca > Bivalvia > Adapedonta > Hiatellidae > Panopea > Panopea generosa. The sequence goes on from CM055907.1 coordinate 65,099,474, forward strand.
CAGTTTTTTAACCAATTTTATCATTAAGTAGAAGCTTAAATAATAATTTCGCAACTAGGAGTCAAACCATGTTGACCTTGTATGAGAAGCTTCCATACTCATTTCAGTGTGCGCTGTCTAAAAATGGAGTCATTCATATTAAAAGTATGTACAGAGATAGTATTTACAAATTTACAACAACCATTAAAAGACATATTACTCCAGGTAATAGAAGAAATATCATTCCAGATCTGAGTTCAGGTAATCACTGACATACATGTATAACTGATACAGAAAGGAGCCTAGAATATTCACACCTGCCAATAAAATCACCAGTGTGTTGTGAGTTCTTATAACATTTCACCAAAACAACAGTGAGAGGCACACTTGCAGTCTGATGCTGTACCCAGAACAACAAACTGAAGTCTCAAACACCCATAACATGAGTATTGTGACATTCTGAAGACCACTACAAACCTGCTTAATTGTTAAATACAAATAGGAAAACAACAGAAGGTAAGTATGTGCAACTCTCTCAATAAACTCAGGTACCCAGTTGTTAGTGTTGTTAATAAGTCCAATCCAGGATACCGAGTTGGAAAGAGTTGCTGTCCTCGATAAAACCTTCTGTTACTTTGTTAAACAATTTTTCTTTTATGTTACATCTAAATTTAAAATGTTTCTGTAGCAAAGTTTCCTTCTTTTGCCATTTAGTTTTTGTTTTCATCCTCTGTAGAAACATTGTTAAAGCTATTCAATTTTGTTTTTGATGAAAATGAAACTTTTTGTTTAATTTTAAGGCAACAATGGTAGATTTTATTCTTCACTTCAGAAAAAAAACATTTCTCTCTTTGATGAACTATCCAGAATAAAATCATAAAACACATGTGAAATATTAAGTTCAGAAGCTTGAAGGACAATATATATCATAATAACTGTATGCAACAATATCAAAAGCAACTACTAACACTACTGGGTAAAGGAAGCAGAGATGAGAGAAGCGGCTCACATATTATTCTCAATAACCAGTGTATACGTGCAGTAGATAGAGTCAAGCTACAGTTTTAACAAACAACACACAAAAAGCTAACTAAAAACATCTAAGCACCTTTATTCTGCTCTTGCACAATTATATTTTATTTTTCTCCATTCCATGCGGAGGTTTGAACTATTACTTTTTACTATTTTATAAACAAGATGTTAAAGAAGGACTGAGAATGGTTTGCTAGATATTTGTAGCAGACAAGAATATTTAGATTTTAACTGACATATCAGTGTTTGGCCGCCTGATCAAGCACCGGTACATTTTGGATGTCAGATTGACTGGGCATGTACAGGTAAACTCAAACCTGTTTCATATCATGTCAGCTGTAGATTTCAAAACAGTTGCAAGAACGCTTGGTGAACAATGACCCCATTATGGGCACAGTCGAATGTTTGTAACAAGTGAAACCGACTGTAGAACGGACCAAGCTCTTCCTGCTTGGGTCTGTTACATAAACCTATAGTCCCTTACAGAGAAACTGGTAGGGGACTCACAACCACACAGTCAAACCTGTGTATGTGGCCACCTTTATTAAGCAGCCACATGTTTTAAGCAGCCACATTTATAATTTCCCATTTCTATGATTTCAGAGCAAATTAACTTGTATTAAGCAATCACCTGTCTTAAAAGGCCACTTTTGCTCCTTCCCTTCACTGGCTGCTTAAGACAGGTTTGACTGTATAGTTTTACATTTAATTATTTTGTTTTGTGCATTAAAAATCCCCTTAACAAATGCACTGTATTATGGTCAAGGGAACCCAGCACATCTTAAAAAACCACAAACATCCATATAATGTTACAATTACTCAGTTTCAGTTTTTGACAGATTTTATTTGCTTATTTTTAGACAGGTAAAATACATTGAATTATATGAGTTTAAAAGGATGGATGGGGAAAAAGTAAACTAGCATTTATTTTATTTTGCCTTATAGCGTTGACAAATATAAATTAATTTCAAAAAACATTGACCTATCATGTTAATACCTCCATGGAAAACTCCAGACAGACAAGTTCCTTGATATCATCTACTGTGATATCAGCATCTATATTTGGCCAGAAACACGGGAGTTTTCTATTAATTAATTAATATTGACAGCAAATGATGTGGATTTCCTTCCATTTGCTTCTTGGAGAACAACATTCACAGACAGTAATTGAATTCACATGAAATGCACATCACAATGAGAAACAAACGAGGGAAGTTTGCCCACAAAAAAAAAATCAATTAAAATAAAACAAAAATCTGTATTTCATAGTTTACATGAAACACTTGGTGAACACTGGGAGATTTCTGACATGGCTCCATTAAAGATATATTATATAAAGTAAAAAAGATTCAGTCACATACATTAGTTCTTAAATTGTTGCGAGCAGGAAGAAGAGGGGGTGGGGAGGGGTGCTTTATCTTACAAGGAACAGATGGTGCGTGTGAGTAGAGACATCAAAGAGTCAGTTGAAAATTATTCTAGCTAAAAATGACACTTTCTTGGTACATTCAAATATATCTTCATATTTCGACAAAATGATGAACTACTAAGGCGTCTTTGTTAAACAGCAACTATTTTAATCTTCACAATATTCCAGTTAGCTTTGTCATGGCTTTTGTGCCAGTAAATCTACATTTAACGACAAACTAATTATTTAAATTGATCACAAAATAAATAAGTACCTGACAAAAACATAATTAAACATTTTTAAATATTTAAATAACATTTAATGTTGGTGAAGCAGAAGCCATTTTCTTTTAATTCCCATAATAAAACATAATTAAGCTAACACCAACTTTTATTGGAGAGTTCTTCAAAGTTTTAGATATGGAGATTTATTACCATGTTGGCTGAAGAAGCAGTTCAAACAAAGCCTTCAATAAATCATTTATAGCTTAAATTTCATATTTAATCAAATGGAAGTCAATATTTTCATCATTTTTTTACGAAATTGAAAACAAAATGAACGGACAGGAGAACATAGAGCAGCACGTTTCTTGTTTATAGGGTTAGTGAGTACACCTGTAAATAATAACATAAACTTGATAAGCTTTTTGAGACATGCTCCAGCTCTGTTCTCCCAGAATAGTGTCATTTGTGTTCTAGTTTCTATGGCAACAAAAACATTTGACCTACTTTGGCATGTCATTTCTTATCTCATCTGGTTGCAAGAGCGGCTGTCTGAAATGTCAAGTGCATGACAAATTTCGTGAAAATCTTCAGTGAAATGACTAGCCATGTGGGGAAGGGGAGGAATCTCAACGTTTGAAGACCACATTACAGATATACTTTTGTTGTTAAATATGTATAGCTGGACACAATGTATAGGGCATAAACTGCAGTCAGAACTTAGCTTCACAGGTAGATATAGGCATATAACCAATAAAATCTGTTCCATTGGTGCAAAAACATGCCAACTGTAGATGAAATAAAAAGACACTTGGTACGTTTTTTCCACTAATGGTGCAACACAGGAGCCTATATAGATTCATCCCAGCAGAAACAATATGTCTCCGAAATATATTTTCAAATAATCTAAAAAAACACAGCACTTTTAGTGTAAGGCCTCAGCAATGTTTTAGGCATGAGAGCCAATCAGCATATAGTATATCTAATGTTTCCGCACTCTACAGTAACTGGTCAAAGCAGAATATCAAGCCGAGGGGGTCAAGGTACATAAACATGACGTTCATATGGACAATTTTAGTTCAATATCCAAGCGCTTTTTAAATCATACAATTTTTCAAGACAATATATAAGCATTTTAAAAGCACACAATGGTTGCAGCTACTAAAAAAAGAGGCCTTCGTTAGGGATGTTGGTTGTAGAGTATAACAGCCAATCTCTTTGGCTTTATTAAGCAATAATCCTTAAACATAAATAAATTATTTGCTGCCCAATTTTACATACTTTTTAAGATCTATTTCAAAATTTCTCAGATATGCATCTGATATTTTTTTCCAGATTTTTTTCCCTCGTCATTGTTAAACATAAATCTGCATGGCTCTAAAAAAAATGGGTTATGAAATGAAGTGGAATGAAATGACAGGATATTTTATGTCATCTAAAAATGAAAATGTGGGACACGACTAAATGTTGAAATACTGCTTATTAGTGAAGCCGCATTCGCGGATGAATATAGTGACCATTAACATGCATACAAGATGATTTATATATAATTTTTTAACAAGAGAAAGAGTTGAAAATGTGCTATGTATATAGTTTATAAACACATGCAGTCCGCATGAGTGACATTATGGTTGAAGAAGGTTTAATCAGTGTTCAATCTAGATGGCGCCAGTAGTCTCTTTAAAACACAAATGGCACACTTTTGACACCTCCTGGCATGGAATTGGTGCAATAAAATTGCTACAACTCACCTGTTGTTCACCTGATTTCTACAGTCACTTATTTTCAAGTTTGAATCGGCTCTAAGCCTATGAAGAACTTACAGATGAAAAAAAAATGGCCATAGCTCTTTTCCCATACTGTTACCATGGTTACAAATCACATTCCTATGAACCCCGTATGGACTCCAGCCCTTTCATTTAACAAACACCTATACTGCTGATTGTGCTAATTATATGAACATGTGCAATTTTCAGACACAATCATCCCCTCTTTTTTATGATGGCCCCCTTTGTTTCTTATATTTTTTTCTTAAAGACCAACTGTTTTCCTTTGAAGGGGTCCAGATTGGCCCCTTTAACTGCACTCCTAGACTGAACACTGTGTAACATGATTACTGTTTAAATAAAGCTATGTTCAATTACAGTTATATCATAAACTGACAAAAAAATCTCGGCCAAAGTTTATCATTTCAAAGTTACGACAGCTAGTTCAAGTGCAATACCAGCTTCAAAACACCACTTTACTGATCAAGAATCTTGGCATTTCCTCACTAAAACAATACATTCATCTGCATTTGTAAAAAATCTCTCAAACTTTCATGTTTTATTTTTTTTAGCAAATCTAAAATAATTTTCAAAACTGAAATCATGACTAGTTTTATAAATGTCATTGTTCCTTTACACTGATATACCATCTTCCCCCGAGAAAACACCCTGCACCTATCTTTATAGAAAACAATGAATTTTTAAGTTGATATTTAATCCAAAAAATATAGATTCCAAGTTGGATTTAAACATTTTAAGTTTGTCTTGTGATCGGGAGCTTGTTTTATGGTATTTTACACACATTTCATACACAGTTTCAACTTTGAAATCTCACGCATAAATATATGCCCCCTTTTGCAAAGGCTGCGTAATTAATTTACTTTTAATATGGTCTTCGAAAAAACATAACAAACTCCTTGTTTTCACAGCAGAAAAATGCTTTTGTCACAGTTCTTTAACAAAAAATTTGCTTCTATTTATTACATAATAAATGGCTTTAATAAATTAATTGCTAGTTTACCATCCCCACCCACACTAATTTTCATACTGACCAAACCCTTTTTTATTTACGTAAAAAAAAAATCTCTCCCCCCCCCCCCACCCCCCCCCCCCCACTACCACCACTCCCATTTTTTAAGAACAAAATTTGGTTGAGAATCTAGCAATTAATTTTTAATGGCCTATCCTGTCATGAGAATACCAAGTTTCATTGAAAAAATACAAAACCTACATAAACTGATGTTCCGAAGCTGGTACAGTGATTAATACATATAAAACATTAAAATATAACATTGAACATTCCGTACAAGCCTCTGCCACGGCCATGTGTGCTGTTCTTGTTACACAGAGTATAGGGGAAGTTAGAAGATGCACCACTGCAATGTGGCTGGTTATAAAGATACAAGTCAAACTCTAGAGGTCTTCATAACAGCTATATATGGGAGAGTTGAACCAACCTTTTTGTTGACACGTAACTAGAATTCAAATTAAATAAAACAAAGTCACGCTTGCATTATAAGGATGATTGTATTGATTGTCTTTTTATTTATTCAAGAAATTAGTAAATAATAATTTATTTAAGCTTGGTTGAGAATGTCAGAGGTTATATTGCTTCTGATTCTGTTTCCTGGGTACAACCAGTACTTACAGTTGATAATGAGAGGCCATTGGGTCAAGTCTGGGATCAAACCCAGGACTCTGAAGTGAGTTGTCAACACTCTATCCACCAACTTGCTTTCAATAAGTAATTATTTCTCTGAACTAATTTACTTTATGTTTTTCTGTGTGTGTGTTTTTGTATAGTATTTGTTCATCTTTTGGATTAAACAAAGGTGCTTTTGGCAGTCTCTACTTCTTTCTACTAACTTCTGACAACTGGATGATTAGATTAAGACAGCAGTCATAAAGTCAAAAACAGTATGGAAATACCATTTTAACATAAACTAAGAATGAACAAGGGTCTGAATTTGACATGTAAATTATCTCTGTTTTGTTGTACAAATCATGGTAATTTCACTGTCTAAAAACCAGACATCTTTTTTTATTCTTTCTTTTAATATATTGTTGACATTTCTAATTTGTTTTTATTTCAAGACACTATTGTTCAATGTCACAGTGGTATATCGGTAACCAGCCACTGCAATACTCAACATTATTGAGTAATAAGAGGTGAATACATCGTTAAACCAGTTGTAACATGGTGTTGCCTTTAACAATCTGCCATTATCATATTTAGAAGTAAAATGTTTTACTGATGATATAAGCCCAATTTTCATTATATGACAAGCATGCGGGTTGTGTTATTTTAATGTGACTTGGATCACAATGTAACAGGACTCATTTTGGAGCCATTTGAACATTCTATAATATTTTAATATGCAACTAACATGGTCATGTGACTTGTGTTATGGTCATGTGACTAGTGTTATAAAAAATTAAAATTTTGTTCATATTTTTTTGTTTTTATTTTCTTTTTAATTTCATTTTTAATACAGTCTTAATTTATGATTAATATTACCTTGATGGCTCCTCGTCATGGTGACTGGGTTGTCGTGGTGATGGAGAACTCTGGGACGGTGGCATCTGCACGGGCTGAGAATATGACTTGATGTTCTCTATTCGGTGGTTGCTCACTTCCATGTGACCTGTGAAACAATAAGAAAATCAAGATTGATATTATTGTTTATAAATGGTGACACTCATCAAACTCTCATTTCATATTCCTTGTTTTGTTGAGAGATTTAGAAATATACTGAACATATAATAGTGCTAATAACTAGAAGTGTTAACAGCCATAGCTGTTACTGTGTACCAAATACACAACTGTGGCCATCCTTCAGAATGGTGAATGCAAAAAGATCTAGAAAAGCTGAAAGTACAGGGATCGTACTCACCAACTATTCTTGAGAATATTCTTAAGACTAGGGCTTGAAAATCCAAATTTCAACCTTAGATATTTAGTTTACCATGACAAATAAAATAATTGTGAGAATGTATTTGACTGTTATATTTGATGTCCATACATGCTTGCAAATGTTTGCCTAAAAATATTATCTCTAAGTGTGTTTTTCAAAATTCATTCATGAGCTAAGTCTAAGAATATTCTTAAGAAGCTGTTATTAGCCATATATTTACTGTGTACCCAATACACAACTGTGGTCACCTGCAGAATGGTGAATGCAAAAAGATCTAGAAATACTGAAAGTATAGAGTTGTTAACAGCCATATATTTACTGTGTACCCAATACACAACTGTGGCCACCTGCAGAATGGTGAATGCAAAAAGATCTAGAAATACTGAAAGTACAGAGCTGTTGACAGCCACAGATGTTACTGTGTATCCAATACACAACTGTGACACTGGTTGAATGTCTGAAATATTTCCCAAAAAGTTTTCCATTTATATGCTATCCAGCATTAATGACAACAATTACATAATTTATTGTATTTCATAATTATCATTATACAATAATTATAATTATAGTCTATATAGTGGAAAAGACACAAATATCTGCAAACCATAAACAATCTAAACACTGACATAACTCACCCCTGTGTCAAGAACACATGGAAAGACCACTAATGGTAATCTATTGTAGTATTATTTATATTTAGTTTGTACTTCAGACTCCTTGGTTTTACACTGATTGAAAACAAGTTCTTACAGCACTGCCATCCATCACCCCTGTATAGTACAAGCTGGTCTCATACACAAAACTGTACATAACATCACCCCTGTATAGTACAAGCTGGTCTCATACACAAAACTGTACATAACATCACCCCTGTATAGTACAAGCTGGTCTCATACACAAAACTGTACATAACATCACCCCTGTATAGTACAAGCTGGTCTCATACACAAAACTGTACATAACATCACCCCTGTATAGTACAAGCTGGTCTCATACACAAAACTGTACATAACATCACCTCTGTATAGTACAAGCTGGTCTCATACACAAAACTGTACATAACATCACCCCTGTATAGTACAAGCTGGTCTCATACACAAAACTGTACATAGCATCACCCCTGTATAGTACAAGCTGGTCTCATACACAAAACTGTACATAACATCACCCCTGTATAGTACAAGCTGGTCTCATACACAAAACTGTACATAACATCACCCCTGTATAGTACAAGCTGGTCTCATACACAAAACTGTACATAACATCACCCCTGTATAGTACAAGCTGGTCTCATACACAAAACTGTACATAACATCACCCCTGTATAGTACAAACTGGTCTCATACACAAACTGTACATAATATCACCCCTGTATAGTACAAGCTGGTCTCATATACAAAACTGTACATAACATTTCCATTAAGTAGCCAGACATTGTCATGTCTTATTTGGTCCTGGGACATACCATACATACATACAAGATATAGTTACTTACAGGGTTTACAGCATAGTTTGGTAATAGTAAATAGTAAATACAAATTTATTTCAGCTTGAATGTGAAGTAAGCTTAAAGCTTATTTGAACTGGTCTTGAGTCTGCATCCTGGGTAGAACCAGTACCCAGTGTATTTATTTTTGAGTTGCATCGGATCAGGCTGGGAATCGAACCCATAACCTCTGGCATGAGCAGCTGATACTCTATCCACTACATGTTTGGTTGTACTGTACAAGAGTTGACTACATGTTACAATCTTGTCGCATCAATACAAATGGCGTTGACCCAGATCAGCCCGCGAGTATCTCACACTCAGAGTCAGTCCAATCATCATCCTTAACTGATCGTCTCTCAATCAGTAGAATCTAACAAACACCCCTGGTGAGTGACAATGGAATAGTCCAAAAACACAAACAAGGGTCTAGTATAGAAATCCAGCACACTGAGGTTAGACCTTATAGACATTTACATCACAAACATTTAAGTCAATTTAAATTTCGTTTGCTTTGTTTTTAAAAAAAAAGTAGCAGAGTGTCTGATTAACTTTTGATTTCTAAATGACCTGCCCGAGCGAGAATGTCATCCGGAGTCAAGAATGTTGTTTATAGTGGCCATGCAAGACTATATATATAATTTTTTTGGAATGAGGCTTAACACCATTTTCAACATATTACAGGTTTTACATGGAGGGTTTTATCGGTTGGGGAGGAGAATGCATACAAGTAAAACCACCATCCTTCCACAAGTAGGCTCATACCCTTGACTTGAGTGGTGAGAGGTAAGCAATTTTTAAATGGAGCCTAAGACCACCAAAGATCTTTTTAAGACAATATAATATACAAACCATTACACAGTAACTGTTGTGATGTAATGAAAAAGGCCTCAAACAAAGAGATTTTTTTTATTTTACTCTGATTTATATTAGAAAATGATAAATTCTCATTAAAAAAGTCATGGTTTAGTGGGCACCTACATTATAGCGAGACCATGTTTTACTGGATAGGGTGCTGGCTGCTTATATCAGACGGCTCAATACCTGGCTGGATGCCATGGCCTTTCATAAACAACAATAACTACCGGCCAGGACTCAAGAGCCATTCACAAAAACTCCGAGCACATTTCGCAATACAATGAATCTGCATCAACTACATAAGAGAGCATAACAAGTGGAGGTGTTTTTCCAGTGTGACCCAGTAACACATTTTCACTAACTTCCATCTTTTATTACCTAGCAACCTACCTGGGGGAGGTGAAGGAGTTTCCTCCTGGGGTGGGAGAGGTTCTGGTATAAAGGAAGGTTTTGCCACAGTAAGCGTCACATGTTCTGATGTGGCCTTTAGTGCAGCTACAGCATCATCGTGGGTCACTGTTTCCAGATTTGTGTCATTTACCTGTGGGCATAAAAAAACAATTATCACTAAGAATTAAGATTAAAATTTTTCATTAATTTCAATTTATTTCTTTATCATTACTAATCCCTGGCCTGGTCATTCCAAAGACTTGCAAAATAGCCCTAGAAACTTCCTTACTTGGTTTTCAACGTGTCAAAGTAACACTTTACAACATATTACAATCTACTGTTATGGGATCCTTCACAAACCCAAAATACATCTATTAGATTAAATTCACTATAGTTCTGTTTTGAAGTAAATAATTTTCAAGAATGTATTTTACAGCATGTTTGAGAAATGTATGTATAGTACTACAGTAAAACTCCACCTAACGACCACCCCGATATTAAGACCACCACACTATTAAAGGTGTGCCTGCATGTTTTATATACATATAACACTTTGAGGCTCTGACAGGTGTGCCTGCATGTTTTATATACATATAGCACTTTGAGGCTCTGACATGTTGATTTATAAGTTAACAGGGTACAAGTGTCTCTATCTACAATAGATGTGAAACTGGCTGTGACAAGTTTCATGATGCTGATATTCTTACTGTACAAATCACAATATCAGCCCTAAAGCCAAAGCACTTTTTACTGAACATGATAAATGTCCGTGTGGTTTTTAGAAGCAATGTAATTTGACTGATGGTCTATAACTGGTGGCACTTTAATCCAAACAAACAGATTAATAATTGATGCAATAATTCCTTTTATAACTTTGTCAGCTTGTTTTTGCGGAGGTTTGTTCTGCACTTTGCCACGTAGTCTTTCATTGTTAGAAAAATGTTTCTAGACTAAGAAAGAGGCCACGTAATAAGACTTACATCAAAACTGTTTGACCTTTAGGCGTGTGCTAAAACCTGTCTAAGTTGTGTAGTTAACAATTATGAAGGTGCTGCTATTGAAAACTGTAAAATGAGTTGCAGAGACACAAACTATATGAAAATAAATAGAAAGACAAGAACAAAATTAGACTTCCGTCCCCCATTTAATGGTAGTGTGCATAAAAATGGAAATAAGTATAAAACTTATAAGGCTGCTGTGTTGCACTACTTGTTGTTTTTTTTTTTTATCTCTTATGCATTATTTAACCTAATATGATAAATGACCTGGTATCAATTCAAGCTTTGCTGAAGTCCAAAATGTAGGTAAAACTTAACATTTTCTATTAGGATGGTAAACAAACAAAATCAATTGATATACTATTACAGATATTATTTAAGCCTGCTTTAAGTTGCTATGGAATACATACTGCTATTAATCTATCACCAACTGCAAGGCGGCCATCTTGTTCAGCAGCGCCACCTTCTATCACCTTGGTAACAAATATCCCATCATCCCCTGGAATGTGCTGGTTTCCTACACCGCCTGCAATGCTGAATCCCAGCCCTGGAATAAACATGGGAGCTACTAACATCTGTTTTTACAAACTGACAGACTACCTAAAAGTTATATGACAAAAAAGCTGGGAACATCCCGAGATACTCAAGTTGGGAAAATAATTTATGCAACTGAACAGTGTATCAATTTAACATATAAATTTAACATCTCTTTACAACTTTTGTAAATTCTACCAAGCCAGTATTTGTCATGAAATTTTGTCAAGAGATTATAGAGAACATAATTTTTACTGCAATCTAGTCACACTTTAATCACTAACTTTTAACTTTTTGAAAAACTGAAAGTGAATTTATTGAGCTTTGAAACTATTGTTCTATACCTACCATCAATGTCACTGAACTTTGACAAAATAAATGACCAGTATAAAAGAATTGTACATGAACTGTGGGGTCGATGAAAGCTAGTATACATAAGTACTTTATTCTTGTTAAACAATTACTGTGCAGGAAGAACCAGACAGAGAAGGCCAGGATCACCCCAGATCAATACCCCTATGCCTGTGGTTACAGCAGCCCCAATTAAAAGACTATATAGACACATTAGAGATTAAAAAACAATAAAGACTAATTGCTTCAACTCTTCTCTAGATAAGACAGTCAGCTATAAGTGTAGGGGATTGTCCTGATTGTACATAAGAAGATAAACGCAACTTAATGTACAAACCCATGTGAGTTATATGGACTGCACTGTGCTCAAGGTAGAAACCCATGTGAATAATATGGACTACACTGTGCTCAATGTAGGAACCCATGTTAATAATATGGACTAATATTGTTCAGATTATCGCTGATAATCGATTTTCGGTTGAAATTTTTCGTATCGCCGACAATCGATAAAGATTTTAACTGTCGGCGACATTTTGTATGCCTGGGGCTTGTCAAATCAGGATGCGGGCCTGTGCCTTTTTCAAAGTCGGGCTTGTCTTAAAAAATCATACAACCTAGTTTTCACAATACACAGGTCTGTAAGTATCTCTATTCGATACTACACAGGTCAAACTGTTGCTCTAGAACCAGTAGAAACAATTGACCCCCGCGGTGTTTATCACACCACATGCCCGATATTGCGACTTCAGAAAACCTTTCATGCATATTCAATTATCTATTTTTATTCCTCTAATGTGATTGGTGGATAACTTTGAATATAAATTAATCTATTGTTAATAACCACTCTGATTGGTCGGATATCTGCAACCAAGGTACATGTTTCTTACCACCTGAGCAAATATATAAAATAGACGATGACGTAATTCGCGGGTGTCCTTCAATCCTTCAAATCCTCCATTATGAGGAGCATAAAATTATCTCCCTTTGCCAGAATGGTGACAATTTCTAAAATCTGATTATGTTTTGCAGATAATTTGCAACCGACAGCGTTATGTATAATGTCAAAGTTAGGTTTTGGTAATTTTATAAATATTTTGTAGATTAACAATAGTTGGAACTGTATGTATATAAATTTTCTTCTGTTAAAACATGAAAGTTGATACTTAAATTGAGTTTACGATAAAGAAAAAATGTGGGTGGGGTATTATAGTAATAAACTTATTATTTTTAGATTGTGTAGTTTCAGCATATAATTTTCTTTGGCATGATTTAAATATAGTATTGAAAACACCAATTAAGATCAATTACGTTTTTTAATATTTTGAATATAGCTGACTAGTTGCACTTTCTAGATATTGATGTTCTAGATACTTGCACAGCCTGGGAAGTTGGGAACATTAAACTGTTTATCATTATGTGAACGGTGCATGTAATAGATATTTTTGAATTTCACTTTTGAAAGTTAAATAATCGATAAATAATCTTTAATCGATCAGTCTGTCCATTCGATAATCAATTATGCTTTTTGGGTTAAATTCCCAACACTAGTATGAACTGCACTGTATTCAAGGTAGGAACCCATGTGAATAACATGGACTGCACTGTGCCAAAGGTAGGAACCCATGTGAATAATATGGACTGTACTGTGCTTAAAGTATGAACCCATGTGAATCATAAATTATGGACTGTACTTAGCCTATTCCAGGAACCCATGTGAATAATACAGACTGCACTGTGCTCAAGGTAGGAGCCCATATGAACAATATGGACTGCACTGTGCTCAAGGTAGGAACCCATGTGAATAATATGGACTACATTGTGCTCAAGGTAGGAACCCATGTGAATAATATGGAATGCACAATGCTCAAGGTATGAACCCATGTGAATAAAATGGATTGCACTGTGTTTAAGGTAGGAACCCGAGTGAATAATATGGACTGCATTATGCTTAAGTTAGGAGCCCATTTCAGTGATATAGACAGTACTTAGCTTAAGTTAGGAACCTATGTGAATAAAATGGACTGTACTTAGCTTAAGATATGAACCCAGGTTAATGATATAGACTGTATTTAGCTTAACTTAGAAACCTATGTTATTGATACAGACTCTGCTAAATTTAATTTAGGAACCCATGTGAATGATATGGACTCCACTTAGCTCAAGGTATGAACTCATGTGAATGATATAGGCTGGAATGTGTTTAAGTTAGGATCCCAAGTGAATGATATGTACTGTATTTATTTTAAGTTAGGAACCCATGTGATTGATATAGTCTGCACTTAGCTCAAGATAAGAACGCATGTGAATGCTTTAGACTGGAATATGCTTAAGTTAGAATCCCATGTGAATGATACATACTGTATCTATTTTAGGTTAAGATCCCATGTGAATGTTATGGACTGTATCTATTTTAAGTTAGAATCCCATGTGAATGATACATACTGTATCTATTTTAGGTTAAGATCCCATGTGAATGTTATGGACTGTATCTATTTTAAGTTAGGATCCCATGTGAATGATATGGACTGTATTTATTTTAAGTTAAGATCCCATGTGAATGATATGGACTGTATTAAGCTGCGAATAATTCTTGAAGTTTAGTGAACACAACATACTGTAGCTATATTTTACTAAATTCTAGCTGCCACTGATACAATTATCTGTGTAATATTATACATGACAAGCGATGCACACATGGGGTTTCTACATGTAGTCAGATTTCAGTCTACCATTACAGGAGACATGATGCATATATAGAGCAAACATGGATTCCCAGCCCTAAACTGCTTCCATTACATACCAAGTATTCGTAATCCGTAATCCGGTAACATTATATTTTACGATCACCCTACAATTTTATGTTGACATAACGTTAATAACCGCGCATCAAATAGCACTGAGGCCCTTAATTATTCATCAGTACCACTCTGCCCAGATGAAGAAGAACAAACATTCACAAGTCCACATGTCAATTACCAACATATCATCTGACATGCTTTTATCCAATCCTTAATATGGTTTTATGGAACTACCATTGAAATATGTTTTATTAAAGTTAATGGCGGCACCAAGACATAAAAATGCCGATTTGACATTTCTCAATGCGGAAATATCCTGCATTTAAACAGCTCAGTCACTCTCAGATTACAGATTTGGTATTTTCACCAAGTGGTTTGTGGTCTGTATTTTTATTTATGGGGTATCGGGCCATTTTCAATGCATTACATGTTATATATGGCATATCAAGTTGTACTGGTGGAAGAAGACCTCAGATTCATAAGTAAGAATCTGTGTAAAACCAGCATCCTTCAGTAAGCAACCTGGTAAACATCAAACTGAGCTTGAACCCACAACCTCTGTAGCAAGATGTTAGTAATCTCGAGATACTAGTATGTGAGTGATCTATCTAAATTACAATGTACTACTTGGTGAGGGGTCCTTTAGGGCTGAGTTGTGTCTTACCAATTTTGGCATCTAGGATTGTGTCATTTACACAGTTTTTTTTTTATTTTATAAGGATTGTAAAATAATTAAATGACACTTAATGAATTATTGGACTTTTTTCCCCCCATAATTTTTAGATTTCAAATTTACACCAAGAAGTATGTAAACTTACAAACATTAGTGAAACATGCCCAAGAATCCTAGTATAAAGTGGTTAGGTTAACTAACTGTCTGTTTGTTCTCAATGGCATAAAAATAACGCTAAAAATTCAAACAAACACCAAGTACTGGTTTAACCAATGAAACAGGCTCAAGGTAATTCACAAAAGCTTACTAGTCAAGCTAAAATAAATTAGTATGAAACAACCATTTTTCATCATAAGAATAAAATCATATGAAATTCAAATTGTCAACAGAGATCATCATTTCTAACACCTGTACTCCGAAGTCATAATTATTTTCTTTCATACATACAGAGCAACAGCTGAGGAACTTACAATTGCATCAATGCCTATTTAAATGTTAAGAACATGCAATTAAGATAAAAATTAAGAATATTGGCTCAAATTACAAAAAGCCCAATATTCAATTATGCATGTATATTGTCAATTTTCCAAGATGAAAAGTGCATGTATATGCCATGAAATAGTGGGAACAAGATTTCCATTTTAAAACATTTAAAGGGAAATATATCAGACTGGAACCCTGCGGTTAAATGCACAGCTAGACTTCATACTGATACTTCCTATAAAGTTTCATCAAAAGTGTGCAAGATTTCCATCTTAAAACAATAAAAGGGGCAAATCTCACTGGAAAAAACTAATCGGAGCAGAACACCGCAGTGATATTCACAAATGAACATCATACAGCTTCATTAAAGTCCAATGAACGGATAAAGAGATAAAGCAAGGATGATATTTTTAGTACCCTACAAGGCAGTGTTGGCAATGGGAGCTGAATCTTTAATAAATTAATAAGACATTTCAGATTGTCAATTAACTATAAAAATTGTGATTAAATTATAATAGGTTTTCTATTATGTAATAACCTGAAATGGTCCTAGGAGATTCATCTTTCACCCCACCCACCCCCGGAAAAGAATAGTCATTGGTTTTTGTCTTTTTCAGTTATGTTAGTAAATTGGCCTAGGTGAGTGTGATTAGCTGCCTGGATTACTTTTCATCCAATCAGTTTCAGTTTAGTCACAGGGAAGAATGACAACTCTTACATAATAATTATATAATTCATCGATGAACAAAAATCCATCATTGATTAATCGTACCAGTGGCGTTTGGTAACAATCTGGTGATTAATCCTACCAGTGGCGTTTGGTAACAATCTGGTGATTAATCGTTCCAGTGGTGTTTGGTAACAATCTGGTGATTAATCGTACCAGTGGCGTTTGGTAACAATCTGGTGATTAATCGTACCAGTGGTGTTTGGTAACAATCTGGTGATTAATCGTTCCAGTGGTGTTTGTTAACAATCTGGTGATTAATCGTACCAATGGTGTTTGGTAACAATCTAGTGATTAATCATACCACTGGTGTTTGGTAACAATCTGGTGATTATGTTTGGTAACAATCTGGTGATTAATCATACCACTGGTGTTTGGAAACAATCTGGTGATTAATCGTACCAGTGGTGTTTGGTAACAATCTGGTGATTAATCGTACCAGTGGTGTTTGGTAACAATCTGGTGATTAATCGGTAAGAGTGGTGTTTGGTAACAATCTGGTGATTAATCGTACCACTGGTGTTTGGAAACAATCTGGTGATTAATCTTACCAGTGGTGTTTGGTAACAATCTGGTGATTAATCATACCACTGGTGTTTGGAAACAATCTGGTGATTAATCGTACCAGTGGTGTTTGGTAACAATCTGGTGATTAATCGTACCACTGGTGTTTGGAAACAATCTGGTGATTAATCGTACCACTGGTGTTTGGTAACAATCTGGTGATTAATCGTACCAGTGGTGTTTGGTAACAATCTAGTGATTAAACGTACCAGTGGTGTTTGGAAACAATCTGGTGATTAATCTTACCAGTGGTGTTTGGTAACAATCTGGTGATTAATCGTACCAGTGGTGTTTGGTAACAATCCGGTGATTAATCGTACCAGTGGTGTTTGATAACAATCCGGTGATTTATCGTACCAGTGGTGTTTGGTAACAATCTGGTGATTAATCGGTCCAGCATATGTATAACTACATACTGACACATCCTACAAAGATTCATCAAAATCCAATGAGTGGTTTAAGGAGATGAAGAGCAGGATATTTTTTTATTTCATAACATTGAAAGGGAGCCAACTTTCTTGAAAGGGAGTATATCAGGTTAAAATATTATAAATGTCTTTAAAAAATAGAATAATTATCAACATGGATAAAAAGTATCATTTATTTAAATAAATAAAATATGAATTGTTAAGCATGTCAAATACACCAAAATATGAAAAAATCAATATTTAAATTGGAGTCGTAAATGTGAAACGAAATTCCCATTCTAAAAACAGACAGCACTTAAATACTGTTTGATGACCTTCATATCGTCATTCAGACTCTCTCTAAGATGAAACAAATTTTACTGCATGTAAGCCTGTATGAAATATCAAAATGTAATCAAATCATGCGACTCATTTAATATGTCACAAAACATGTTGCAATTTTAAGCAGGAAATCTATTTTAGTCTGAACTAGGCACATAACCTAAGTTAGGAAAGACTTTTTCAATATATTATTTTGGCATGTTTAAATATATATCCTTCTGGCAATACGGGGTCTTTGAGTAATATATAGGCATGGTATATTGGAAAAAATGTTTTTAGTAAATTTTGAAAAATCCTGTTATATTACCTTTAAAATCAAAGGACAGGAATCTCACACTGACATGCACAACTAGACTTCATACTGATACTTCATACAAAGTTTCATCAAATCTAATAAACAGTTTAGGAGAAGAACCCATTCAAGATTTCTATTTTAAAACATGGTAATGGGACAGATAAACAGAGAGCACAAGAACAATATGGGGAATGGCGGCGGTATGTAGTTAATTTGATTTTACAACCAATTTTTGGACTGATTTGATGAGTTACCTACCTTTATTTCCTTTTGACAGCTCTATAATTAAAATGTTTTCTACTGGTGCCTTTAAACGCTTTACATACTGAAACATACAGAAACACAGACATTACTGAGTTGATATTGTTAGCTATTGTATTGAACCACTTACACAATAGATTACCATAATTATATTTTCCGGAGAACTGATCTATAAATATAAAACGACTGTTAAAAACCATCAAGGGAATGTAGATGGAATGACTAATAAGATGACCCAGAATGTTAAGTAAAGCTATCTCTCTTAATAGAGCATACTTCAAGTCTATCTTATGACAAAGTCATTATTTTGAAAAGAAGACTCATTTGATTTTAACTTTGTGTTCCTATAATGTTCGAAAAGTAAATATATAAAGAAATTGCGGATGAAGAGCAAGAAAAACTGACTGAAGGACTTAATCATTTCTGAATCTCTGTGAAGAATGTTACGTACATCTATTGATTGGTTGATTGATATAGAGAGAGAGAGAGAGAGAGAGAGAGAGAGAGAGAGAGAGAGAGAGAGAGAGAGAGAGAGAGAGAGAGAGAGAGAGAGAGAGATACTCACCAACACAACCCTGGTACCGGCCCTCTTCAGTGCATCAACAGCATCTGCGTGGGTCACATTCACAACATTGTCATCATTAACCTTCACTATCACATCATTCATTCTGAAATAGAATATACCAAAATGTCACTATATCTCGTGCCTCAAATCTGATCCTAGAAAGATGCATGTTTTTCAAATCTCTCATCTGATCATATGAATGATACAGTGTTTAAATCTCTCATTTCATCACCTGTGAATGATACACATTGTCCAGTCTCTCATTTCTGAACCTGTGAATGATACACAGTGTTCAAATCTCTCATATCTGATTCTCAAATTTCTCATATCTGATCATATGAATGATTCACATTGTACAAATATCTTACACCTTTGCTGTAAATGATACACATTGTGTACATCTCTCATATCTTTGCTGTAAATGATACACATTGTGTACATCTCTCATACCCTTGCTGTAAATGATCCACATTATGTACATCTCTCATACCCTTACTGTAAATGATACACATTGTGTACACCTCTCATACCCTTGCTGTAAACGATCCACATTGTGTACATCTCTCATACTCTTACTGTAAATGATACACATTGTGTACACCTCTCATACCCTTACTGTAAATGATACACATTGCGTACATCTCTCATACCCTTACTGTAAATGATACACATTGTGTACATCTCTCATACCCTTACTGTAAATGATACACATTGTGTACGTCTCTCATACCCTTGCTGTAAATGATACACATTGTGTACATCTCTCATACTCTTGCTGTAAATGATACACATTGTGTACACCTCTCATACCCTTGCTGTAAACGATCCACATTGTGTACATCTCTCATACCCTTACTGTAAATGATACACATTGTGTACATCTCTAATACCCTTACTGTAAATGATACACATTGTGTACATCTCTCATACCATTACTGTAAATGATACACATTGTGTACATCTCTCATACCATTGCTGTAAATGATACATATTGTGTACATCTCTCATACCCTTGCTGTAAATGATACACATTGTGTACACCTCTCATACCCTTGCTGTAAACGATCCACATTGTGTACATCTCTCATACCCTTGCTGTAAATGATACACATTGTGTACATCACTCATACCCTTGCTGTAAACGATCCACATTGTGTACATCTCTCATACCCTTGCTGTAAATGATTCACATTGTGTACATCTCTCATACCCTTGCTGTAAACGATACACATTGTGTACACCTCTCATACCCTTACTGTAAATGATACACCTTGTGTACACCTCTCATACCCTTGCTGTAAATGTATACTGATACATTCTTTTTCCTTTATATGTAAATGTGATACAGTATTTTTACCAGTAAATGACAAATATGGTGAAAGTGTCTATTTTCTTACCTCTTTATGACACAAAGTCTCCCATCTTATCAGAAATGATGCACCCCCTTGACCATGACCAGACATAAAAGACAACTTACTATATCTCACCTTCAAAGATTATAATTAAAATCCATCGAATCTTACCTGTAAATGTGCACTTCGTAGAATGCAGACATCCGTGATTTGATCATTTTCGTCATGATTGCTCACTACTTGTCACATATCCAATATTTCAAAGATAAATTCCAACCCTCCTCTAGCAACAAGCCGGTCACATGACAAGCTTAATTTAGAACTTTAAAAACAATTGATTTGTATGTCTTTTTCATAATGTCCATCATTTTTCAGAACAAACACAACTTATCACAAGTAAATTTTATTCAACAACTATTTCTGTATGTAGGAAAACAAATCCATATATCCATTTATTAGATGAGATCCATTTAGTGACTCGTCCTGTGCCCTTGGCTGACATCCAGTTAAAGAACACTCTATGAAGGACAACTTATTTAATCACATTTCAATAAAGAACAATAAATCCAGCTAAAATGTGTTCTCATGGTAGTAAACTTGTACCAAAGTAAAGGAAAGCTGACTCGGCAACTACAACTTCTACAACCAGCAAGCGTATGTAGGATTGTCGCAGAACTTCATGGTCTGATCCATGTATATAATGTTTCTATTCAGCCCAAGACTGTCATTGTAGTACTCCTATGGATTTATTGTTAACTAATCTATTTTAGCTTGATTGTTAAGTTTATTACTATCTATCCTTTTTTCCTGGTATTTACATCAATCCACGAGATCCTGGCTTACCAGTCACTTATACCAAACCTGGCTTACCAGTCACTTATACCGATCCTGGCTTACCAGTCACTTATACCGATCCTGGCTTACCAGTCACTTATACTGATCCTGGCTTACCAGTCACTAATATACCAAACCTGGCTTACCTGTCACTTATACTGATCCTGGCTTACCAGTCAATTATACCGATTCTGACTCACCAGTCAGTTATACCGATCCTGGCTTACCAGTCACTTACAACAAACCTGGCTTACCAGTCACTTATACCAATTCTGACTTACCAGTCACTTATACATATATTGGCTTACCAGTCACTTATACATATACTGGCTTACCAGTCACTTATACCAATCATGGCTTACCATTCACTTATACCAAACCAGGCTTACCAGTCACTTATACATATACTGGCTGACCAGTTGCTTATACATATACTGGCTTACCAGTCACTTATACATATATTAGCTTACCAGTTGCTTACATCTATCTTGCTGTACCAGTCACTTATACCAATACTGGCTTACAGTCACTAATACATATACTGGCTTACCAGTCACTTATACATATATTGGCTTACCAGTTGCTTACATTTATCTTGCTGTACCAGTCACTTATACCAATCCTGGCTTACCAGTCACTTATACCAATCCTGCTTTTCTAATAGATTATACATATCCTGGCTTACCAGTCACTTATACCAATCCTGACTTGCCAGTCACTTATACCTATACTGGCTTACCAGTAACTTATACCTATACTGGCTTACCAGTCACTTATACCAATCCTGGCTTACCAGTCACTTATACCAATCCTTTCTTGCCAGTCACTTATACCAATCCTGGCTTACCAGTCACCTATACCAATCCTGGCTTGCCAGTCACGTCCACAAATCCTGACTTACCAGTCACTTATACCAATCCTGACTTGCCAGTCACTTATACCTATATTGGCTTACCAGTCACTTATACATATACTGACTTCCGAGTTGCTTACATATATCTTGCCTTACAAGTCACTTATACCTATACTGGCTTGCCAGTCACTTTAACCAATCCTGGCTTAACAGTCACTTATACCTTTACTGGCTTACCAGTAACTGATACTTGTCTTGGCTTACCCATCACTTACACTTGTCTTGGCTTACCAGTCACATATACCAATCCTGGCTTACCAATCACTTATACCCATCCTGACTTACCAGTCACTTACACCTATACTGGCTAACCAGGCACTTATACCTATAATGGCTTACCTGTCACTTATACCAAACCTGTCTTACCAGTAACTTATACCAAACCTGGCTTACCAGTCACTTACACTTATCCTGGCTTTCCAGTCACTACCGATACTGGAATATTTACTCACGGCTTACCAGTCACTCACATAAATCCTGGCTTACCATTTCAGTAAAATATATAATCCATTAAGAACAAGGCAATTTAAAATACAAAATGAAAGATAACCATCTGATGTTGTTTTTTTTCAATTAGCACATACACAAAACATCCAATTATTCGAAGCAGACACATCAAACAAGCATCTATTGGAAAGATAGTAGATACAATTTTGATATTCACAATAGCAGTTAATTTATCTATAGTCTGCCCACAGTGGCTGCCACATTGACAGAAACAAACATGGTTTAAAACAATAGAAACAATAACACAAAGTCAGCCTCAAACAGAAGCTTGTCACCTGAAAGCATCCATCTAATATAGATGTTGTCACTTAGATCAGCAAGCCTTTATAGTGGTGATTTATCTTCACAGCAGATGTCACATAAACAATGCACAAATCCATTAATGTTGGCTAGTCTAATTCAGTGGTCCTCATTGAATAATTTGCCATGTTTTTTTATTCCTTTAAAAACTAATACTAAGTCACTTACTCAATTGTGCTGCATATATTCATAAAATATAAATGAATCTCAGCCATTTATTTTTTTACTTCACAATACAAAATGTTGAATCCTGGGAAATATACTACTACAGAACTGTTAAAACAAAGTATTTTAACTGAAAAAGAATGACCAAGCTTTATTATTTTTTACTAAATGTTTACACATTTAGTACACATTGGTATATATTCTAATTGTAAAATAATTATATTTGTATATTTTTAAATGTATTATAATTGTGTTTATACTGATTTAATTGTATATGAATTGTATTTATATATATTTTAATTGTATTTGTAATATTTTAATTATATTAATATAATTGTATATATATATATATATATATATATATATATATATATATATATATATATACAGTATTTCTTCCATATATCGAATTTCAATATATCTAATTTCTCGGTATATTGAACTTTTTCTCAAGTCCCAACTTTTAACCTTCTAAATCAATATGGAAAAACCGCAAATATATCGAAGTTATACATATCGAATTTTTCAGTATATCAAAGTTTTTCCACGGCCCCAAAGAGTCCTTTTACACATCATTAACCATTTATGTATCGAATATCGATTAACTGTTCAAAATTTATCGCGGGAGTGATGTACATGTATTTCACACTCGGGTGCGCCAGTGCAATGATCGTAGGAACAAAAGCCCCGCTGATCATATAGCTTAAAGTCCCTTCGAATGCTTGGATAAATGTTTGTTAGGAGCCACACTTTAATAAACATTTGATTACTTAAGGGTAGAATGGTGATAACTTACTGATAAAACACATTAACTTCGTGTACGCAAACATGGCGGCTGCATCTGTCATGATACATGTCATCATTGAACCCCTGTAATCGTGCTTTATCAAATAACAAAACCTTGCACCTGACCAGTGACAGAATAGTGGCCATGAGGCTGTGGTAACTTCATCATTGAACCCCCATAATCATGCTTTATCAAATAACAAAACCTTGCACCTGACCAGTGACAGAATAGTGGCCATGAGACTGTGACAACTTCATTATTCAACACCCGTAATCGTGCTTTATTAAATAACAAAACCTTCCTTTGAACACCCGTAATCGTGCTTTATCAAATAACAAAATCTTGCACCTGACCAGTGGCGAAATAGCAGCCATGAGGCTGTGACAACTTCATCATTGAACACCCGTAATCATGCTTTATCAAATAACAAAACCTTGCACCTGACCAGTGACAGAATAGTGACCATGAGACTGTGGTAACTTCATCATTGAATACCTGTAATCATGCTTTATCAAATAACAAAACCTTGCACCTGACCAGTGACAGAATAGTGGCCATGAGACTGTGGTAACTTCATTATTGAACACCCGTAATCATGTTTCATCAAATAACAAAACCTTCACCCGACCAGTGACAGAATAGTGGCCATGAGGCTGTGGTAACTTCATCATTGAACCCTAGTAATCGTGCTTTATTAAATAACAAAACCTTCCATTGAACACCCGTAATCGTGCTTTATTAAACAACAAAACCTTCCACTTGACCAGTGACAGAATATTGGCCATGAGGCTGTGACAACTTCATTATTGAACACCCGCAATCGTGCTTTATCAAATAACAAAACCTAACACCTGACTAGTGACAGAATAGCGGCCATGAGGCTGTGACAACTTCATCATTGAACCCCTGTAATTGTGCTTTATCAAATAACAAAACCTTGCACCTGACTAGTGGCAGAATAGTGGCCATGAGACTGTGACAACTTCATCATTGAACACCCGTAATCATGCTTTATCAAATAACAAAACCTTGCACCTGACCAGTGACAGAATAGTGGCCATGAGGCTGTGACAACTTCATCAATGAACCCCTGTTATCATGCTTTATCAAAAAACAAAACCTTGCACCTGAGTGGTTGCATAGATATCTTAAAGTTAAACTCAACTAAACGCAAGTTTAACCTGGGGGGTCTAAGTCCAAAAAGGGCCATAACTGTGCCAAGATGCAATCCAGAGTTATGGTTCTTGTCTGTGTGTGTTCCACTGATGATGGTGAACACACATGCGAAGTTTCATTCACATCCAATGAGTGATTGCATAGATATCTTAAACTTAAACGCAAAGTTTAACCTGGGTGTCTACAGACCCCACCGATGCCATGAAAATAGCTCTCCTCGGAAAGTTGAAAAGGGGCCAAAACTCCTGTAACTGAAGTTGGAAAATATCAAACTTTGCTTGCATATCATTATACAGCTACACTGGATTGGAAGTCAGATGTGCTACCAACTGATCTAACCTGGCCCATCACATTCAAAGAAACACACAGCAATGTTAAAAGGGGCGGGGCGGTAGTGTAATGAATAGTGTTGGCTGCTCATGCCAGAAGTTGCGGGTTTGATCCTCCCATCTACCAGATGCCTCTCGTAAAACAACACTCAGTACTGGTTCTACCCAGGAAGCGGACCCGAGGGTGGTTCATATAAGCTTTGAGCTCTCATCGTAATCAAGCTCAAATAAATTACTATAAACTTAAGTGATATTTTATTTCTGTTCAAGTTCTTGAATCATCTTTTCACCCATGAACATAAAACAATAATAAAAATATTAATCTGACAGTATAACAATTTGGTATTTAAAACTGTTGACATTTTCTTGACATTCTTTTCTACTATATGGATAAAAACAGAAATAAACAAAATATTTCAGTCATCCATATATGACCATGAATATTCCAAGTTTTTTATTCTTTTCCCAGAGAAATGCCCCTTTACAAAGTAATTTGCCCCTTTACAGAGTAATAGCCCTTAACAGAATAATGCCCTTTTATAGAGTAATGCCCCTTTACAAAACAATATTCCCTTTTACAGAGAAACGCCCCTTTTACAGAGTGATGCCCCTTCACAAAGTAATGTGCCCTTCCACAGAGTAATGCCCCTTCACAGAGTGATGTCCCTTTACAGAGAAATGTCCCTTTACTGAGTGATGCCCTTTTACAGAGTAATGTTCCCCTTTACAGAGTAATGCACTTTTACAGAGTGATGCCCCTTTACAGAGTGATGCCCATTCACAAAGTTATGTGCCCATTTACAGAGTAATGCCCCTTTACAGAGTGATGCCCCTTAACAGAGTGATGGTGATGCCCCTTTACAGAGTAATGCCTCTTTACAGAGTGATGCCCCCTTACAGAGTAATGCCCCTTTACAGAGTGATGCCCCTTTACAGAGTAATGCCCCTTTACAGAGTGATGCCCCTTAACAGAGTGATGGTGATGCCCCTTTACAGAGTAATGCCTCTTTACAGAGTGATGCCCCCTTACAGAGTGATGCCCCTTTACAGAGTGATGCCCCTTTACAGAGTGATGCCCCCTTACAGAGTAATGCCCCTGTACAGAGTAATGCCCCTTTATAAAGTACAATATAAAGGATCTGCACACATACTGGGGTATGTCATTTCATAGTTGCATAATGTAGATAAATATCTGAAATAGATATAGAAATAAAATCATACTATAAGGTGCTTTAAATAAATCATCATCAAAGCCAATCAGTATCATAAAACAATGACATTATAAAAAAAAATATGCAAATCTGCAGCAATTTAAATGTTACAATCCCAATTTCACACACAAAATCAGAAATAACACCTAAAAACAGTAATCCACGAATTACTACTCACACTGAAACAAAGCTCTAGCAATCTTTACAGCACAAGTTCCTGGAATCCTAACAAAAGTAATTATGCTTTAAACATCCTCCGAGAATACAAAAGCTATCTTCAGATTTTCGTTTTATGATGGTCAAATTAAATGTTTTGCTATTCAACTTGTCCCAGTCATCTCTAGGGGAAAATATTGCAGCAACAGTGGGGATATTTTTGGCATATTCATTCACTAACAGGAGCTGTAATTGAATTACTTCTAGTACCAATGTACGTACCTCTTGTATAATATTATTTTATTTCTTTGAAGTTATTGCTTTAACATGATGTTTATGTGGATCCACAGACTGGTTTGAAATTACCGTTGTCAGAAAAATAATGAAAAAGTTTGCAGTTTCCAAGCAAATACAATTATTCTGCATAGCCTCAGTGCTCTAAGTGTAGTGTTATAGTTAAGTATTAAGGGTTAGCAGTTTTCACAAAGTATGCACATCTTGAAAATAGAGTGATTGAATATATAGCACCAATTTTTATGCTATCAAGGGCTAATAGACTATCAGTTAACCTAACCACTCTTTCCTGGGATCTTGGAAGGTTAACCAGCACTGTAGTACAAGTGTCTCCACAAGTAACTCCTTACTGGTTCACTTGAATCAACTATGAGAAACAGGTGGCAATGAGACGCAATGTTGCGTATTATCACAAAGTATGCACATCTTGAAAAAAATTAACCAGTACTTCAATACACCTATCTCCCCAAGTAACTGCTTACTGGTTCACTTGAATCTGTAATGAATGACAGGTGACTACAAGATGCAATGTTGTATATCAATCATCATGGAGACTGTGGTTGAAAAGGTATTTGAACCCACAATCCTTGGATTTAGTCAAGACAGTTAGGACAGCGGTACTAGGATAATTCAACATCATACCATACATGTATACAGTTGACCCTGTCTTAAGCAGCCAATCAAGGAAAGAAGCAATAGTGGCCTTTTAAGACAGGTTGCTGCTTAATACAGGTTAATTTGTTCTGAAAACATAGAAATGGGAAATAGCAAATGTGGCTGCTTAAGATAAGTGCCTGCTTAATAGAGGTGGCCGCTTACACGGGTTTGACTGTACGTACATATACATTGAAACAGGAATTTGGCTTGGACCAGATAAGTGGTTCCATTTATATGTTGAGTTCCAGCCATCTGTGTTCTACTGTATGTTCATTTGTATGTAACATTTCTGTTTCTAATTTAAGTACATGTGACAGCTATTGACCAATGAAAAATGGGGTGATGGTCATCTTCACCATGATAGAAAAGAGTTGACACTCAATGCTTGAACATCTGGAAAGCGTGGAACTCGTCTGCTGTCAAGGAATCATAATACTCACAACAGTCAGAATCAACTGACTAGTAATAATAATTTCATTTAATTGTAAATCTATGAGAAGACAAACATCCAGTGACCTGGACTTACTATTTTATGCAGTTCTCCCCAGATAACTGAATATTCCTGATGATATTCACTCTTGCATTACATTTCTATATGATTTATTTCTGATGTGGTTCTTGTATAATAATTAAATAATCACAAAGAGGTTTTCAATTCTCATCAACAAACACTGTTTAAAGTATACAACTCATACATTAAGTTCATCGGAGTCCTAGAGGATTCATTACTCGCCACTCAGTGGAGACATGTTGCTCGTATCAGACCTGCGATTGGGAATAACTAGAGATTCAACATTGTGCGTAAAGCAGTAAAACTGTCTCCCAATCATATTACGATATTTCATATCTGCTATAATATTGCTTCCATTAGCAACACAACATACAAGTCTGACATGAAAATATTGACATGAAATATTTTATAGAGCCCAGAGTTTTGTTATTATTCATAAGGTGAATATAAATACCGGTAATAAAGGGTGGAGTGCTGCAAGAGTAGGCGTGGCTAAGGTATCACAGAGAAGGTTTACCAGCTGCTAGTACTTGTTGAATGACAATCAGGGTCTACTCAGATTTATCTTGAGTCTTCCTACACCAATAAAACTGGATATGCCAATAATCCTGGGGGGAGGGGATCAATGTTCCTTTTTATATTTCTCATTAATAAAATGAATGTGTTGTACTGGGTATGAAATGAAAGAAATCATTTAAAAAGGTTTATAATGTGGCGCCATTTTGGCAAATTATTGTTCCTGTTAAGGCGAGTGGGCAAGGATGAAAACCTAGGAATAGATTAATTACGGCCATACATAAATAGTTTGAATGTTAACCAAAGTAGAAGACGATGTCCGGTTATTTGATAAACAAGGAGATCTCGCATCTCCATGACATCATATAACTGATGTCAGATCTTAATTCCTTCATTCCAACACTACCAAACATCCAGAGAGTGACAACAGTCAGTGTCGATCAGTGTCCATCTCCCAAACTGGAATGTCAACATGTCACCTAGCTGCCACACCACTCAGCCAATCAAAACAACCACCAGTTACACGCCCAGGCTTAATTAAATAGCCACCATTTCTCTGTCTTTTGGAAAGAAAATTAATTTCCATTAATGGTAAGATGGGTTAAGATATTGTAAAGAATCCCATCCGCAATACGTGACAATTATACAACAGATAAAAAAACACCAAGGTGACATACGATCAGGTTGGCATAGCAACATCAAGTCAAACGAAGAAGAAATTGAATATCTTGAACTATTTCTTTAAAAATCTTTGTAATTTGGTAAATAAATATGAAATACTTGAAATAAAGACTTGTACTTTTTCCAGAATATTAAGTTTCATTAAAGGCTCATTAAACTTCTGAAACGGTCGCTTTTAATTCTAACTGAAGTCAGTTTAATCTCCCAGATGATAGAATACATGTTTATTTGATCAACGAGAGACTTTGCACATTATTAGTACATAATCAAGACCTGGTTTTGTTTACAAATGTTTGTCTCTTCGATACCCCTTTGGCAGAAAACGGGGAGTTACGAAGCTTGTCCGGAAATGGGTCAGCTGGACATATATGATCAATTCACTTCAGAGAGAAACCTGGTATGGGGAATTGTAAAGGATGCGGTTGAAAATAAATAACCGGTTAACTGTCCAGTTTCTCCTGGAGTAATTGTCTTAACTTTTGATGGCATAAAAATGGCACTAAAAATTTGAACAATTAAAAAAAATCTATTAATAAGAAACAGACAAACTCCATGGACGACAGAGAAATAACACATAAAGTCATGCTCTAATGTTTATTAATTGGATTTCACAAGAAAGATTTTCCTTCAGAATGACACTTTCACCCAAATACGGTAACTTCATAGAAAACATTGTAATTACACTGCTCTGATTTGTAACAATTTATTTTCAAAGTTCTGAGGACTCCATTAATTTTAAAAGCCTTGAAATTCTTGTTTTTTCTTTTTTGACAACCAAAATAAAACAAAACATGTAATAATTGCAAACAGAATGTGAAGTTTTTATCAAAAAGGGTCTAAATACGGTTGATGACTCACTGCCAGAAGGGATGTCTTCAAGGATTCTGTAAACTGTACAGGAGTAACATGCAATACAATCATTAATCCATCACAGCAAGTCTTCACAACACATGGGACAAGAATCACGTTTTTGCAAATGTTGTTAATTTTGTCACTTTTAAAGGCAAAAAATTAGATTACAAAAAGATAAGTAGGGAATCGCTTAATGTGATTTATATCCACACCAAACTGCTTGTATCATTTTATCATATTCTAAAACTATAGAAGAGACACAGGTTGCTAATGTACTTTTAGTCAGATTGTTAATTAAGGTACCGACACACCTGTGTAATTGAGCAGTCATTTGTCTTTAGCAGCCAAATTTGCTATTTCCCATTTCTATACTTTCAGAGTGAGCAACAACAGCCTTTAAAGGCCACTTTCACTCCTTTTCATGACTGGCAACTTTAGACAGTTTGACTGTACATTATTTACAAAATATATCTCCATGACAA
Organism: Panopea generosa; assembly: GCA_029582155.1. Classification (NCBI taxonomy): domain Eukaryota; kingdom Metazoa; phylum Mollusca; class Bivalvia; order Adapedonta; family Hiatellidae; genus Panopea; species Panopea generosa. The sequence continues at coordinate 65,130,250 of CM055907.1, forward strand.
CAAAAAGTAATTAAGTAATAAGATTCAGATTGGGTCAAGATGGATTTTTTTTTTACACAACTCTATAAATCAATCAAATCAGAGTGCTCTTTTATAAAAATTCAGTCACCACTGCATTAATGATTATGATAATAATAATAATATTGCTAGTAATACTGATAAGGATAATAATAATGATAATGATACTTTGTTTTGTATAATACATGGTCACTTATCTTCCTTGCAATCCTCAAATATATGAATATTTTGAAAAAAGTATACACATTTGAAAAAAAGATATGAAATCTTCATTATGTAAAATAACATAGCGTATAGCCTCCAAAATACAAAAGAGGTGTGTTTGTATATGGGTCAAAATCAAACTTTTATCAAATGTGTGTAAAATGCCATCAAACACACTGACAGTAATTCAACTTTAAAGTGTTTAAACCAGACTTAAAATATATGTAAATATTTTCCATGTAACTTCTAACCACCTTAGACATTGATCTACTTTCCCTTCCTCGAGGGATTCCATTGGCTGTGGATGTAGGTCAACATCTACTGACTATGTAAAATGGAGAATTCTGTTTTAAAAAATCTGAGCAATTTGATTGGCTGAGGATATAGGGCAATATGTACATGTATTTATTTTGATTAACCTTTACATTGTTTTTCCACCCAATGCATTTTACAGCTGATTGACAATCAATACGGATACTGGGCTGATTACTGCTCTATCCCAATACAGATATTGAAACAATGTGCACTAATTACACACCTAGGTAGTTTCTTAAAGTCATTATTTTAGTAAGAAATATTAATTTTACACTTTTTGTGTGTTGTAAAATTAGTCAAATTCTCTTTCTGCAAAGATAAAATAAATTCCTTTGGTAATTAAATATGAAGATAATGAAAAGAAAGGACGAAGAATTTATTTTATTTTAAATGTTTTTTTAGTTTTCAACACAAATTGTATTAAAGGCAATATTTCAATAAGAAAATCAATACTGATTTAAAACCTATTGTATACACTTTGTGTTAACATTAACTTTGTTACCAATTAAACAATTAAATAATCAAATTCTCTAAATTAAAATTACATATTCCTCTTTTTATATCAACTAGTAGACGGCATGCTTATCTGCTGTGTTCATTATTTCTATTTTGTTTTACTGTTTAAATGCTCCCCCACTTATGCCTTTTTTCAGTTAATAACTATGATCAGTCACCAAGCCATCAATACAGTTAGCCATCACTAGACAAACCTTATCTCTGCAAGTCACCGACGACTTAAGGCCGTCGCACAAAGTTTGTGACCAATAATTATAGAGAATATTGCTGGACAGGACTGAGGAAGGACTCAAGTTCACCCGTAGGAGTTGCCCAGGTCCGGCAGAATATTGGTAATACATTCAATCAGCAATAAAAGAAATTTAATTATTATGAAATTCAGCACACTGACACAGAAACAGCTGCTGTAGATATCCACTCCTACATACATGGGGAGTCTCCAGGAAAGAAAGACAAAACCTTCAAGTCGCAGATGGGAGTCAAAATCACCCCCACCCCCACTGCAATCACAAAATCCTGTGTATTTTCCAATGCTATAAAAACAAACTTAATTGACAATGCAAATGATGATCATGATTCTAAACAAAGACCAGATACATAAAACTCCGCTCTTATCAGTTGTAAGCCAATCAGATTGCAGATGATATGAGAAATGTCAGACAATGTGATTACTACATACGAGATGTTTCATTTTGACGTAATTGGCATATATTGCTTTAACTCAAACCTATCATATAACTTGTGGTACTTCAATAAAGAAGCAAATGAGACATCAAAATGTGTCTTCCAACAACAAAAACAAATCTCAATTTACGAAATTAAAAACTATTCGCTGCTAATTTTATTGGTTACAAGTTACCTTTTGCTTTCACAATTTATATTTGAATGTTTTTAACTGTTAAGATGAATGCCGTATTGATTGACAAGCATTTGTAAATCAACAAAACAAATTTTCTGGAGGACGAAAACAGTAAGGTGTTAATGTCATGGGTTTTCGCGATTTTCAAATGTACATTTCTTCAAAGTTAGTTGACTAAAAAAGTGCATACATTATATAAATAGATAAAAGTTTTGCATATACATTTTAAAAAAGAAATTAAGGTCATAAAATTGCTACCAATAATGACCTTACCCTTGTTTACCCTTACCTTTTATTTTGAAAACCGATTTAAAAAAAAAAAATAATAATTTCCAAGGAATTATCTTTTAAAACTTAAAATGATAAGTGTTTCTCCACTCATTTTTCCCGAATCGTAATTGAATTTCTTGTTAAGTGGGAGTCAAGGAGATGAAGATGATAACCAACTAAGCACTGAAGATATGGAGAAGATAACAAACCCAGCACTGGAGATGATGGAGATGATAACAAACCCAGCACTGGAGCTGAAGATGATAACAAACCCAGCACTGGAGGTGGAGATGATAACAAACCCAGCACTGGAGATGATGGAGATGATAACAAACCCAGCACTGGAGGTGAAGATAATAACAAAGCACTGGAGATGATGGAAATGATAACAAACCCAGCACTAGAGATGGAAATGATAACAAACCAAGCACTGGAGATGATGGAGATGATAACAAACCCAGCACTGGTGGTGGAGATGAAAACAAAGCACTGGAGATGATGGAGATGATAACAAACCCAGCACTGGAGGTGGAGATGATAACAAAGCACTGGAGATGATAACAAATCCAGCACTGGACGTGGAGATGATAACAAAGCACTGGAGATGATGGAGATAATAACAAACCCATTGTTGGAGATGATAACAAAGCACTGGAGATGATGGAGATGATAACAAACCCAGCACTAAAGGTGAAGATGATAACAAAGCACTGGAGATGATAACCAACCCAGCACTGGAGATAGAGATGATAACAAACCCAGCACTGGAAATGATGGAGATGATAAACTAAGCACTGGAAGTGAAAATGATAACAAAGCACTGGAGATGATGGAGATGGTACAAACCCAGCACTGGAAATATTGGAGATGATAACAAACCCAGCACTGGAGGTGAAGATGATAACAAAGCACTGAAGATGATGGAGATGATAACCAACCCAGCACTGGAGATGATAATTAAGCACTGGAGATGGAGATAACAAACCCAGCACTGGAGATGGAGATGATAACAAAACACTGGAGATGGAAATGATAACAAACCCAGCACTGAAGATGATGGAGATGATAACCAACCCAGCACTGGAGATGGAGATGATAATTAAGCACTGGAGATGGAGATAACAAACCCAGCACTGGAGATGGAGATGATAACAAAACACTGGAGATGGAAATGATAACAAACCCAGCACTGGAGATGGAGATGATAACACACCCAGCACTGGAGATGATGGAGATGATAACATACCCAGCACTGGAGATGATAACAAACCCAGCACTGGAGATGATGGAGATAACAACAAACCCAGCACTGGAGATGATAACAAACCCAGCATTGGAGATGATGGAGATAATAACAAACCCAGCACTGGAGATGGAGATGATAACAAACCCAGCACTGGAAATGATGGAGATGATAACAAACCCAGCACTGGAGATGATGGAAATGATAACAAACCCAGCACTGGAGATGGAGATGATAACAAACCCAGCACTGAAGATGATTGAGATGATAACAAACCAAACAATGGAGATGAAGATGATAATGAACCCAGCACTGGAGATCGAGATGATAACAAACCAAACACTGGAGATGGAGATGATAACAAACCCAGTACTGGAGATGATGGAGATGAAAACAAACCCAGCACTGGAGATAATGGAGATGATAACAAACCCTGCACTGGAGGTGAAGATGATAACAAACCCAGCACTGGAGATGATGGAGATGATAACAAACCCAGCACTGGGTATGAAGATGATAACAAATAAAGCACTTGAGATGGAGATAACAGACCCAGCACTGGAGATTGAGATTATAACAAATACAGCACTGGAGATGGATGATAACAAACCCAGCACTGAAGATTGAGATGATAACAAACCCAGTACTGGAGATGATGGAGATGATAACAAACCCTGCACTGGAGATGAGTGTTGATGCGTCTGGATGATCTCCTGACAGTCACTCTTGAGATGACAAATTGTGGTTATTTGCATAATTTTGAACACTTGAACATTGACAATTGATCAAATAACAGCCAAAATTTAATGGCACTTTCTGCGCTAAATAAACTTCCTCATTTGGATATGATATCCCTCATTTGTATCTAATCTCCCTCATTTGTATCTAGTCTCCCTCATTTGGATCTAATCTCCCTTATTTGTATCTAATCTCCATCAATTTGATCTAATTTCCCTCATTTGTATCTAATTTCCCTTATTTGTCTCTAATCTCCATCAATTTGATCTAATTTCCCTCATTTGTATCTAATCTCCCTTATTTGTATCTAATCTCCCTCATTTGGATCTAATCTCCCTTATTGGTATCTTATCCCCCTTATTTGGATATAATTTCCCTCATTTGTATCTTATTTCCCTCATTTGGATCTAATCTCCCTTATTTGTATCTAATCTCTTTTATTTGGATCTAATATTCTTCATTTGTATCTAATCTCCGTCATTTGTATCTAATCTCCATCATTTATATCTAATCTCCCTTATTTGGATCTAATCTTCCTCATTTGGATCTTATCTCCCTCATTTGGATCTTATCGCCATCATTTGGATCTAATCTCCTTCATTTGTATCTTATCTCCCTCATTTGGATCTTATTTCCCTCATTTGTATCTAATCTCCCTTATTTGTATCTAATCTTCCTCATTTGGTTCTAATTTCCCTCATTTAGATCTAATCTCCCTCATTTGGATCTAATTTCCCTCATTTGTATTAAATCTCCCTTATTTGTATCTAATCTCCTTCATTTGGATCTAATCTTCCTCATTTGGATTTAATCTCCCTCATTTGGATCTAATTTCCCTCTTATCTATCTAATCTCCCTTATTTGTATCTAATTTCCCTCATTTGGATCTAATCTCCCTCATTTGAATCTAATCTCCGTCACTGAAAAGCCAAACTCATTCATTGCTTGACAAAAAGTCCACAATCATGCTCCCAGGGCATGAAATGTTGGAATTTAACCTTCCTTTAATGCAACGTAATTTTTTTGTCTTTATTATTATTATTATTACTATTATTATTATTACAAATTAACCCAGTCTCTCCCTGTTTTCCTGCCTAGTCTATCCGACGCCTAATATTGAAAACAAAACAGGTGAGATTTAACTTGAAAGCATAATAAATCATCAATGCAGACATAAAAGAGACATTGATTTTCCTGGTGATGGTACCACGTTGTTATTGCAACATATAAAGAGTTTCGGAATTAATTAAACAAAATTAACTCAATTTACCGAGGATGTCATTTACTGGAAATGCCGCATTTAACTTTTTTAGTCATGAAATGGAAAAACCAATGAACGTTCATTTATTATTCACACAGATATATCAAGAAGATGCAAAATTGATACAATTGAAAAATGGAGCTTTTAAAAAAACAGTACAAAGAGATAAAGTAAATCAGATCTTTAATGATGTTATTTTGGGGATAAAGAAATTCCACCAGAAAATTAAGGTGGGTTTTTTAGCCACAACTCATGTTTGTTAGACTTATTTTTCTAGGTTATGGTAATGTATCAAAACTTGAATTTGTTACAGAAAACAGTCCCATTGCGGAGTGCATGGTCTAGTGGTAGAGCACCGAACCCTTGATTGGAGGGTCGTGGGTTCGGTCCTCAGCCACGGCTATGTGTGGTATCCTTGAGCAAGACACATTTCCGCATAAACTTAGTACTGGTTCTAACCAGGAAGACTTCGAACATGATTTGTCTAAGTTGTAAGAACTTGTTCCACAACAGAAGTAAAATAAATAAGTTTAAACCAGTCTAATTGCTATAGCTAGACATTATTTCAGTTTGTTTGAATATTTAGTGTCATTTTTATGCCATCATGGGGCTATCAGATCCTTCTTTCCTGGAATCCTTGAAGGTTAACCAGTACTCTAGCTCACCAATCCCTGTCAGTAATTGATATCTTTCCCATTTGAACCAGCAGTGAGAGATGAATGACATTGAGACGTAATGTCATATATCAATCATGAGAATTAGGTTGGGCAGGCATTCGTACTTACGACCCCTGGACTGATAGTCAGAGTAAGGTGGATAAGGTAAAATAAACCCCGATATAATTATAGTTGCACTATCGAAGCATTAGCCGAACCCTATATCCTATACTTATAATCATATAATCATGGACTTCTACAGCACAGAAACACTCAGTCGATGAATGGAAAAGAGACAAATAGGAATTTTAAAACAAACTTCAACTGCAGTAAAGTACAAAAACACTCAGTCGATCAATGCAAAAGAGGTAAACAGGAATTTTAAAACAAACTTCAAATAAAAAATTCAAACCACTAAGCATACGTAACTGATAGAGAAGCCAGTAAAACATTAACATCAACACTAAATCTTCATAACAGCACTGAATTTCACTCACTGTGCAATCCTGACAGATGCCAACAATACACAAATTCCTGTTCCATATGATATTTTTATAATCCAACTTATGACAACGTCCATAAAGGCATCCTGTAGAAAAACACGCACAGCTATTTCTCTCACATAAGTATAACTTCTCCGTTCAGAATCAGAATGTGCTGAAATCTGGACAACTGTAAAGCTTACGCCACCCAGAGCTATCAATCTACTTTGCAACAGGCTATGAAATTGATTTTAAAACACAAAATACACTTTTGTTTTACTTAATTTGGGTTGCATATTTCACCACAATCAGTTTAGACAAAAAAAAATTATGTTATAAATGATGAAAGCAAATCTCCCCAAATTACAGTAATAAATAAATTAAATGCAATTTCAACCATTTTTTTATAAAAAGGAAGTTTTTAATAATTAAGTCCACTTAGTTCTATAAATAGGTTAAAGGCAATAACCACAATTAGATTAATTTTATCTCAAATTTGCCTGGCAATTATTCACAAGACTGGTTCCCTGGTTCACTCTGATTTACAATACCATAGATTAAAGTAAAGCTATACCAGCCCGACAGTGACTGTCAATCACAAAAATCAATCAAGTGGCAAATCTTTACCAACGTTTACATTCAGCTAGGAGAAAACTGATTGACCAGCTTTAAGTTTGCTTTTATTCTTTTGTACAAAATATTGCATCACAGTTAAATAAGATGGAATATGTCACAGAGAGAGGGAGGGAGGGAGGGAGGGAGGGAGGGAGGGAGGGAGAGAGAGAGAGAGAGAGAGAGAGAGAGAGAGAGAGAGAGAGAGAGTAAAAGACATAAAGAGAGAGAGAGAGAGAGAGACAGACAGACAGACAGACAGACAGAGGGTAGGAGAGATACTCACCAACACAAGAAAAACTGACTGATGGACTTAATCATATCTGCATCTCAGTGAAGAATGTTATGTACATCAATTGACTGATCGAGAGAGAGAGAGAGAGAGAGAGAGAGAGACAGAGAGAGACAGACAGACAGACAGACAGACAGACAGACAGACAGACAGACCTCATCATTTTGCCTCTCTCTAAGATAAACCAAATTCAATAATACATAACTGAATCATAATCACAACTCAATCACATGTCTCATTTCATATGTCATAAATATGCCGCAATTTAATGTAATGCCCGATGTATATTATATAGGCATAACCTACCAGGGCAAAACTCTTTTGGCCAAATTTTAAATTTGTAAATCCTTATACTTCCTATAAGACCACTCAGGAACAGAGGATAATTTTCATATAAATACATATTTTGTGACATATTGAATGAGCAACATGCTTTATTTTGATTTCAATTTGATTCGTTTTACAGGTTAACATGTAGTAAAATGGTTCCATCTTAGAAAGAGTCCGAACAACGAAGTGAAAGTTGTCAAGCAGTATAAAAGTGCTGTCTTTTTGGGGGAGGTGCTTTAGCAACCGTGTATCATGTTAATGCAAACCTTGCAACCACTTATCAAATAGTTCCACCACCTGATTAGCGTTCAAACTTTAGAATGGGGATTTCATTTCAAGTTTATCATTCCAATTTTAATATAGATCTTGTCACGTTTTGGTGGATTTGACATACCAAATCATTTGGAATGTATCTATTAATGATAATGAGACATTTTATCCACTTGAATAATTACTGTATCTTTTTGAGACATTCATCTCGTTTTTTCTTGATATATTCCCTTTTATTGACATTTGTTTGCAGTAACCAGAGATTTTTTCTACATGATTCCACAAAACCAAACATGTTGCAAAACCATTCCAGACACAAAATCATAAATTCTAAATCAGATCTACTACATGTATGTCTACACCTGTCACAAGAAGTGACATGCAATCATACACGCGTCACTGTGTCTGTCGAGAGGAACATTTAAACATGGCCAATCGCTCTCGACCAGACCATTAATACAAGACCAATCACTGGGGATTACATCAAAATAATAAGCCCAATCACTAACTTTGCCACTGGACAAAGCCAATACGGTCAATTAGTGAAAATTATTTAATAACCACCGGCAGTGGGACCAGACCAGTGTGTGGTTAATCTGTGAATTCTCCATCAACAAAAGCCACCTGACACATATTATTGCGATTTCATCAGCAAACAGTAGGAAATCAATAAGCATGACAAAAAAAGTCATCAGAAATGACACTCTTACATAATGATCCCATTAATTGTCATAAGTATTCCTGATTCTCGAGTATAACCCATAATATACTGTGGATACATAAATGGTGACCTAAATAAGTCGTTCTGTATGTTTCTCAGCTAGTCGTTCTGTATGTTTCTCAGCTAGTCGTTCTGTATGTTTCTCAGCTAGTCGACTGCTAACTTCACAATCAAGTTCAAACATTTAGACTTTCACTTAATACGAGTGGTGTGGTCACAAGATTATCATTGCTATGTCCGAGTCCAAATTTGTATTTTTTGTTTCGCCTTTGGACACCTCTAATATAGACGCCTTTGAACACCTCTTATATATAGAAGGCTTTTGAATTATTGGGTGAATTTTGTTTATATTAACTGACAGAGTGAAAAACAGTGCAGGAGGTGTTCAGATTGCTCGTTATGAGCAATCTAAACTCTTCCTGCACTGTTTTCAAAGGCCTTCTGTGATTGGTGCGGGGAAAATCTAAAAGCTGTAATGTGTTGTTTTTTTAAAAGTAAAATGTTGTTTTATCTTCATTCTACACAAATGAGACACGAAGTTTGACAGCTGTGCTACTGAGATATAATCTACATCAGATACTCAAGTCAACACAGTTTCTGGTCTTACTCAATCCAAGCTGCATAAAATCTTAGTTGACCGCTGGGACTGACTAGCGTGACAATAAACACATTCCGTATATCAAATTAACAATGAGCCGTGTCCCACGGAAATGTATCAGCAGGTCTTGTATCCAGGAAGGAATCCATTTATCTAATAAAGGCCAGTAAAACTTGAAACTATGTCTAATATTCCAAACATTTCACAACAAGATTCGTGGAAAAATCTTTTCTTTTGAAGTCCGTTCTTCTAAATTGGATGTGCACTTAAGTTAAAAGCAAATCTTAACAATCTTTAAAACCAATTTAGGCCATCTTGATTTTCTTTTGTAGTATAGAAGCTGTCCAATATCTTTCAACATCACAAAGTAATGTTCGCCTCTTAAAAGCCAAGGCTTTATATTGGATATTGCCGATATGCATAAAACTTCTGCTCTCTACTTCAGCACGACAAAATGGATTTAATATTTACAAACTCACAAAGTGGATTATATAAATTGTATTACTTGCGTAATCCACGGCCTGAACTCCAAATGGAATCAGTGTCTTTGTAAAGATGGATAAAGAAGTTTGCCAGCTTCTATAGGCTGATGGTGGGATGGGGGTGATGGTGGGGGGATGATGGGGGGGGGGGGATTTATATACCACTGTAGTGTACTTTTTAAAACTTATTTACCTTGATTGGGAAACATTTCCTACAACTCAGACAAATCAGGCTCAAGATGTTCCTAGGTAGAACCAGTACTAAGCACAAGTGGATAAAGTACCTTGCTCAAGGACACCACACATAGCCATGGCAGAGGATCGAACCAACAACCCTCGGATTCTCGGTTCAATGCAAAACCACTGAAACGAGTTCTACAACGTTAGTGTGTATAGCACAATAAAACAATTGTGTTTAAAATATTAATTTTTAGTTCTTACCACTATCATTTTTCTGTACATTAATAAAGCCTATAGAGGATGACTTTAATCCTAAGGCTAGGCTAATAAAAGTTTAATTTCTATTTCATCTCAACAAACACCAGTTTTGCACTTTAACAAGGTAGACAATGCAAGTTTATTCACAAGGCAGTTGTCTGTTGGAGTTATGCAACTTCACAAACTGGTGGTGAAATGGTGCAGCTTTATGAGAAGTAACAGCAGATATGTGAAAGTTGAGTTATATATCAAAAGAATGTTGTGCAAGAAATTCACATGGAAGCAGCTCCACTGATAGATATTTGGAGGAGTCAAGCAGCTCCACTGATAGATATTGGGCGGAGTCAAGCAGCTCCACTGATAGATATTGGGAGGAGTTAAGCAGCTCCACTGATAGATATTGGGAGGAGTTAAGCAGCTCCACTGATAGATACTGGGAGGAGTTAAGCAGCTCCACTGATAGATACTGGGAGGAGTTAAGCAGCTTCACCAATAGATGTCAGGAGGAGTGGAGAAGCTTCACTGATAGATGTCGGGAGGAGTTTAGCAGCTCGATAGATAGATGTTGGGAGGAGTTAGGCAGCTTCACTGATAGATGTCGGGAGGAGTAAAACAGCTTCACAGATAGATGTCGGGAGGAGTTAGGCAGCTTCATCGATAGATGTCTGGAGGCATTAGGCAGCTTCACCGATAGATGTCTGGAGGAGTTAAGCAGCTTCACTGATAGATGTTGGGAGAAGTTAAGCAGCTCCACCAACAGATGTCGGTAGAAGTTAAGCAGCTTCATCGATAGCAAAGTGATGTTTGGAATTTGAAGTTAAACATTTTACTTGTAGATGTAGAGTGAAATGGTGTGCAAAATTCCCAGATGAGAAGAGGTTTTAATGATGAAATAACGTCCATGACTACCAGGTCATGTGGAGGTGTTTACCAACCATGGAATATCAAAATATATTATAAAATGTATATAGCAGACTTTTATCAAACTTCGATCAATAAAACTGCAGCACATGCTCATCATTCTAGTCTTTGACCAGCCGAGCCACAAACAGTAAAATGTGCAATTTATTAGCTTTTATGTCCTTAGATATCTTATTGATTTCCTCCTGGCCTTATTTTCCAGTAAAACACAACAAAAATGTGTTTTTATTTAACAACCTGTTTTCAGAAATTGGACGTAATTGCCTGAAGCATTAAAACCAAATAAAACATGAAACAATTGATATCTGTGTAGCACAGAAACAAGGATAAAATACGCTCTTTATCATCTTGGGCATGCAACTCTTCTGTTATGTGATATGCTTCATATCCATAAAACATACTCAAAACGTCTTCCTGTCAGTGTTTACGGAGATTTGATAGCTCATGTTCATGACTGCATGTGCAGCGAACATTTATTTTTTTGCTTCCGGAGATAAAATTCACCTTAAATCTTCCTTTTGTTTCCTACATTGTTATAATTATGTAATATCACATGGTTGCCTAGGTCGTCTATCATTCTGACTACAGGTGGATCTTCTCTTGCCTTTATTATGTCTTCACTGAGTCCACTTAACAAGCTGGGCTGCGTTCAGAACAGTTAAACAGTAAATGCATTTAATGCCTGGTTCTCTAAAAATATTGCGTACTGCATGCTAATATGAGGTTGAGCTAGTGTCCAGGAAAAAATGTTAGCTAACGTTATCAAATGTTTCAGCAAACTTCACGCAGCCCAGCTCTTGGGGAAGAACTTACCGAATTCTTTGTCGAAATATCTGAACGGTATATACATGTATGACTTTCAAGGCAGTTGTTTTATCCTAGACCTAAATTCATCAATAATTTGAATACGAGAATCAGACATGCACTTATAGGAAATAAAGGTGATCCTGTACATTTTCTGTTAAATAATCATTAAAACTGCTTAATCTTGCAAAAATATCTATAATCATTTGCTTGTTAAATAGATTTTATTTGAATCTTAATATCTGATATTTTTAGTTCGAGTAAGACTCAAAATACTTTTTTTTTTGTTTTTAACATTTTATTCAATAATTTGTGTGTACACATCTAAATAAACTTAACATAACATAATTGTAGATTGTTACATCTGCTCGAATGAAAAATATAATATCTTTATATAGTAGGAATGTTTCATCTAATTATCATTCATAAATGTCTCATTTTTGTCCAACATAATGTTCTCTGGCTTTATTTCTTCTGAAATATTACATTTGTCCTTTAACTGGCTATAAAGCATAATAAGTATATACAGTCATAGAACAAATGCAATATAGTCTCTTTTGAGTTGTTACAAAAGGTACACAATTCGGTTTCTGACATGCCACACGTATACAATTTTGCATTAGTAAAAATAATTCTATGAAGAATTTTGAATTGCAAAGACTGGAGGTATGTATCATTTATGAATATAAATGGTTGTTTATACAAAATATTCCAGTCTGTAATGTCCAATACATTACCAACGTCCCTTTCCCACTTTTGTTGTGAAGTACTGGGGCATTCAACAAAATATTTCAAAAATTGAGGGTAGAAAGACCTTTTTTTGCAATTTTTAGTTTGGAAATATTTTCATTTTTTGGATACTCTATTTATTTGCTATTTTTTATACATCATTTCCAATTAGCTGGAATTGCCGATATCAGCCCCAAATACTTTACAAAAGGAATATTGATGAATTTAGGTCCTGATCTTTAACATTTACTCAACTTACCACTTTTCTATAAGATTTTACAAAAATCCACCATGTTGTATGTAATCCACTTAGGTAAGTTACTGACCTACTTGAATTGGTAACATAACATGACAAACCCAATCTTTTCTCCCATTCTTTTACTAAATCAACAAAACACAACTTACCGTAATCTTCCATCTGCAGCAGCAGCGCCCCCTGGGATAATTTTTGTGATGAATATACTTGGATCATCCTCTATATGTGGATTATCACTACCGCCTGCTATACTGAAGCCAAGCCCTGTGTTTCCCTGCTCAACGAAAACATTGCAAACATATAGATTTATGTTTAATCAATATTCTTCTGTAAATCTTAATAAATTATAAAACCAGATAGTTTCGTTCTCACACCGAAGTGAAAATTACAGGTTATGATTCCACTCCAAATGATCCAACAGACATCTGCTACTACACATTAATGATCTTAAACAACCCCTGGACAGTCACATGCATATATCGTCTTCCATAGCCTTGTGGTTAAGGTGTCCGCCTCAGAAGAGGGAGGTCCAAGGTTCGAATCCCGGTGTAAGCACTTGAATTGATTCTGATGCAGCCAGTTGCTCACCCAGCAGCTAGTTAAATTGAGGGGTACCGAATGTTTAACAGCCAGACACCTGGAAATGATAGCTTTTGGGAAGTGTACAGCATAAAGATGTCTCATAAGCCCAGTGTGGCTGGCCTTTTCAATAGGGAAACAAACACTTTTTTTTAGAAATCATATGATTAAGTCAGGACCAGCTTATCTTTTAATATGATTATATGATTCATACAAAAATCTCACTCTAAAATTATAAGTACTTTTTCAGGTCAGAATCATATTTCAAGGTAAATATCTGACACTAAAACATAAGGAATACATGAGATTGTAGTTAATGAAAGTCACACAAAATGACTAAAACATATTTTAATGTTTTTTGCTTAAAAGCATTTACTTTAGTACTTTAGAAAAAATTTAACATTTACTGAACACGATAACCAAAAGCCTACCTCTAAATAGAAGAAACTTATGTAACATTATACAAATAAACACACTTTTTTCATGGGAAATGAGGGCGAAAACAATGTTCTTCATAGAAATGTGGTTCTTTTTGTGATTTTCAGCCAGCAGTACTTATCCAACCATTACTCAGGATAGCTCATTTCTTTGCCATTTTTACCCATTATTCGATCGGGAAACCGATGGGCACAGCCTTGCAAGAAGACATGTTGAATGACGTCATATACAACAATTTTCATACTCAAATTAATACAAACTGACAAACCAAACTTTGCCAAGTTGTATGTTACATAACAATCATTATTATTAAAATTTTAGCCATTTATGCTGCGTTTTGACAAATGCATTTGCCGAAAATATTAATTCAAGGACTTTTATGAAAATTCAAGGAATTTCTATCAAATTCAAGTATTTTTGTTTAATTCTTTAAAGACTATCCCTAATTCAAGGAATTTAAAAGATTCAACCATTTTTCAAGAACTTTTCAAGACCAGTGTGAACCCGGATTAAGAATACAAAATAACATTATGAATAACACTTTGCTTCCCTTCCTTTGGTTTTACATGCAGGTTTGGTTAACAATAGATTACAAATGCTTCATCCCAGTTTCACTGTAAAAATCATGTTAGTTTGGTTTCATATTTAGACGAAAGCACTTTATATTTTATACCGTTGTGTAGGCCCATGTTAAACTATAAAATTAGAATGGTTTCAATTCCACATGTACATAGTAGAATACAGAGGGGAGTAAAACATGCATTAATGAGAAAAACAGCTGACATGCGGCATCAATATGAGGGGGTATTATTCATCCTTTGTAGATGTTGTTCTGGTGTGTTTTTGTTTGTTTGTTTAATATGCAGTTTGCCTCCCTTTTTAAAAGATTGGTTAATAGATGGCATCCATATTGGCTGAGGAAGATAATGATTGATTGATTGAATATTTAGCATAAATTTTATGCCATCGAGGGCCAACAGATGATCAGTTAACTTAACCACTGTTTCCTGGGATCCTGAAAGGTTAACCAGTACTCAAGCACACCCAATCCCTGCAAGTAATTGATAACTTACCCACTTGAATCAGCTCCATGGTGAGAGACACAATGTGGTATATCAATCATTATTGAGACTGTTGACGGGCAGGGATTTGAACTCACAACCCCTGGATTGATAGTCAGACGCCTTACCGAATAAGCTAATCAGGTCCAGCATTTCACAACGAATCTGGGTACAACAATCAACCTTTAGCAGGTGACTGGTCATTTTCTCACAAAGCTGTTGTTTTTTTACCAATCTGGGGCTGAACCCAAAGGCTCAGAAGTTCCAGAGAACACTAGGTTATGGTGAACCTCTTTGTAGTTTACAATAATAATATAATCAAATAAAAAACAAACAAGCTGGAATGTCTTTCTTATGTGAAATGAGTCTCCAATTTTCTTTATTCAGCATACTGGCATCTACTTGACATAGGAAGTATTCAGGTGTTAAACTTTCGCACTGTTGTGATAAATTTTGGAAATATTTTTAAAAATCATGCATCACGGATAAGTTCTTGTACAAGATTCATCTTTCACTCTTATCTTATTCTTATTGTTTCACAAATATTTTGTTATTTTGTAATAATTAAATATGCTTAAACTAAAAATTATAAATATACAGTTAAACCTGTGTAAGCAGTCACTTCTATTAAGCAGCCACCTGTCTTAAGCAACCATATTTTCTATTTCCCATTTTTATGCAGAGTAAATTAACCTGTATTAAGCAACAACCTGTCTTAAAAGACCACTTTTGCTCCTTCTTTTGACTGGCTGCTTAAGACAGGTTTGACTGTGTATATATATATATATATATATAAATTATGCACATGACACAAAAAGCCAGACCTGATTAGCTCAGTCGGTAGCATATCTGAACAGTAAACATCATGAGTTTGAATCCCTATCCATCACCGTCTCCGTGATCAGTTGAAAAGTCTAGGAGCAGTGCTGACAAGAATTACGATTAAAAGTAAATAAGGGCCATAAGTTCTCCAGAAATTAATGGAGCAGAACACTATAATGATAAGAGAAACTGGATTTCATATTGATGTTCCCTAACAAGTTTGGCCAAAATCAGTTGATTTTTTTTTACATTTTTTGCATTGGGACGCCATAACCATTCCATTAATTTATTCCTTATTGAAAGCTTGGTCGATTTAAGGCTTATTACAGCTAAAACCATTACTTACCCGTTCTAGAGGTATTTCTTCAAATTCCCATTCTCCTTCTCCATTCATCTGGAAAGATAATTAATAAATGCAATAATAACAGAATTACGCGTCACCAATAATAGGAAGTACAGTATACAACATTCTCCCCAAATATCCGAGTATATATTTGAAATGAGATTGCATGACATCATCACTTTCAATATATTTTTGATTTAATATAAATGTTCTCCTGTTTTAATGGTGACCGAAGACCTTAGAATGAAAATAAGTGAAACTGCTACCATTCTGTAAGTTACTAGCAAACTTTCTGACATAAAGTTTTAGAACAAATGACATCAGCATTGATAGGTTAGTGATCTTCAAACAGCACCATAGACCTCCTGGCCACAAACTGAGTATTTCTACATGATGGAGATTTATGTTTATTTCAGACACATGCACTAAATCTGAGATCCTCAATTAACACTGACTGTCGTAATTATAATTCCTCCAATAACACAGATTTTCATATTAAGAACAAAAAAATGGCCTAAAACACCTTCAAATACAAGCACCACAATTCTGTGGAAGACCATGGCTAGACAAATTACATAAAATAATTCTGTGGAAGACCAAGGCTAGCCAAATCACATTAAATAACAATTTTGTGGAAGACCAAGGCTAACCAAATCACATTAAATAACAATTCTGTGGAAGACCAAGGCTAGACAAATCACATTAAAAAACAATTCTGTGGAAGACCAAGGCTAGACAAATCACATTTAATAACAAGTCTGTGGAAGACCAAGGCTAACCAAATCACATTAAATAACAATTCTGTGGAAGACCAAGGCTAATCAAATCACATTAAATAACAATTCTGTGGAAGACCATGGCTAGACAAATCACATTAAATAACAATTCTGTGGAAGACCAAGGCTAGACAAATCACATTAAATAACAATTCTGTGGAAGACCATGGCTAGCCAAATCACATTAAATAACAATTCTGTGGAAGACCATGGCTAGACAAATCACATTAAATAACAATTCTGTGGAAGACCATGGCTAGACAAATCACATTAAATAACAATTCTGTGGAAGACCAAGGCTAACCAAATCACATTAAATAACAATTCTGTGGAAGACCAAGGCTAACCAAATCACATTAAATAACAATTCTGTGGAAGACCATGGCTAGACAAATCACATTAAATAACAATTCTGTGGAAGACCAAGGCTAGCCAAATCACATTAAATAACAATTCTGTGGAAGACCAAGGCTAGCCAAATCACATTAAATAACAATTCTGTGGAAGACCATGGCTAGACAAATCACATTAAATAACAATTCTGTGGAAGACCAAGGCTAGACAAATCACATTAAATAACAATTCTGTGGAAGACCATGGCTAGCCAAATCACATTAAATAACAATTCTGTGGAAGACCATGGCTAGCCAAATCACTTTAAATAACAATTCTGTGGAAGATCATGGCTAGACAAATCACATTAAATAACAATTCTGCGGAAGACCGAGGCTAACCAAATCACATTAAATAACAATTCTGCGGAAGACCAAGGCTAACCAAATCACATTAAATAACAATTCTGTGGAAGACCATGGCTAGACAAATCACATTAAATAACAATTCTGTGGAAGACCATGGCTAGACAAATCACATTAAATAACAATTCTGTGGAAGACCAAGGCTAACCAAATCACATTAAATAACAATTCTGTGGAAGACCAAGGCTCACCAAATCACATTAAATAACAATTCTGTGGAAGACCATGGCTAGACAAATCACTTTGAATAACAATTATGTGGAAGACCGAGGCTAACCAAATCACATTGAATAACAATTCTGTGGAAGACCATGGCTAGACAAATCACTTTAAATAACAATTATGTGGAAGACCACGGCTAACCAAATCACATTGAATAACAATTCTGTGGAAGACCAATGCTAGCCAATTCACATTAAATAACAATTCTGTGGAAGACGATGGCTAGACAAATCACTTTAAATAACAATTCTGTGGAAGACCATGGCTAGCCAAATCACATTGAATAACAATTCTGTGGAAGACCAAGGCTAGACAAATCACATTAAATAACAATTCTGTGGAAGACCAAGGCTAGACAAATCACTTTAAATAACAATTCTGTGGAGACCATGGCTAGCCAAATCATATTAAATAACAATTCTGTGGAAGACCATGGCTAGACAAATCACATTAAATAACAATTCTGTGGAAGACCATGGCTAGACAAATCACATTAAATAACAATTCTGTGGAAGACCATGGCTAGACAAATCACATTAAATAACAATTCTGTGGAAGACCATGGCTAGACAAATCACATTAAATAACAATTCTGTGGAAGACCATGGCTAGACAAATCACATTAAATAACAATTCTGTGGAAGACCAAGGCTAGACAAATCACATTAAAAAACAATTCTGTGGAAGACCAAGGCTAGACAAATCACATTTAATAACAAGTCTGTGGAAGACCAAGGCTAACCAAATCACATTAAATAACAATTCTGTGGAAGACCAAGGCTAATCAAATCACATTAAATAACAATTCTGTGGAAGACCATGGCTAGACAAATCACATTAAATAACAATTCTGTGGAAGACCAAGGCTAGACAAATCACATTAAATAACAATTCTGTGGAAGACCATGGCTAGCCAAATCACATTAAATAACAATTCTGTGGAAGAC
The DNA here is from genome assembly GCA_029582155.1 of Panopea generosa. NCBI lineage: Eukaryota > Metazoa > Mollusca > Bivalvia > Adapedonta > Hiatellidae > Panopea > Panopea generosa. Next base: position 65,149,211 of record CM055907.1, read on the forward strand.
CATGGCTAGACAAATCACATTAAATAACAATTCTGTGGAAGACCATGGCTAGACAAATCACATTAAATAACAATTCTGTGGAAGACCATGGCTAGACAAATCACATTAAATAACAATTCTGTGGAAGACCAAGGCTAACCAAATCACATTAAATAACAATTCTGTGGAAGACCAAGGCTAACCAAATCACATTAAATAACAATTCTGTGGAAGACCATGGCTAGACAAATCACATTAAATAACAATTCTGTGGAAGACCAAGGCTAGCCAAATCACATTAAATAACAATTCTGTGGAAGACCAAGGCTAGCCAAATCACATTAAATAACAATTCTGTGGAAGACCATGGCTAGACAAATCACATTAAATAACAATTCTGTGGAAGACCAAGGCTAGACAAATCACATTAAATAACAATTCTGTGGAAGACCATGGCTAGCCAAATCACATTAAATAACAATTCTGTGGAAGACCATGGCTAGCCAAATCACTTTAAATAACAATTCTGTGGAAGATCATGGCTAGACAAATCACATTAAATAACAATTCTGCGGAAGACCGACGCTAACCAAATCACATTAAATAACAATTCTGCGGAAGACCAAGGCTAACCAAATCACATTAAATAACAATTCTGTGGAAGACCATGGCTAGACAAATCACATTAAATAACAATTCTGTGGAAGACCATGGCTAGACAAATCACATTAAATAACAATTCTGTGGAAGACCAAGGCTAACCAAATCACATTAAATAACAATTCTGTGGAAGACCAAGGCTAACCAAATCACATTAAATAACAATTCTGTGGAAGACCATGGCTAGACAAATCACTTTGAATAACAATTATGTGGAAGACCGAGGCTAACCAAATCACATTGAATAACAATTCTGTGGAAGACCATGGCTAGACAAATCACTTTAAATAACAATTATGTGGAAGACCACGGCTAACCAAATCACATTGAATAACAATTCTGTGGAAGACCAATGCTAGCCAATTCACATTAAATAACAATTCTGTGGAAGACGATGGCTAGACAAATCACTTTAAATAACAATTCTGTGGAAGACCATGGCTAGCCAAATCACATTGAATAACAATTCTGTGGAAGACCAAGGCTAGACAAATCACATTAAATAACAATTCTGTGGAAGACCAAGGCTAGACAAATCACTTTAAATAACAATTCTGTGGAGACCATGGCTAGCCAAATCATATTAGATAACAATTCTGTGGAAGACCATGGCTAGCCAAATCACATTAAATAACAATTCTGTGGAAGACCAAGGCTAGACAAATCACTTTAAATAACAATTATGTGGAGACCATGACTAGCCAAATCATATTAAATAACAATTCTGTGGAAGACCATGGCTAGACAAATCACATTAAATAACAATTCTGTGGAAGACCATGGCTAGACAAATCACATTAAATAACAATTCTGTGGAAGACCAAGGCTAGCCAAATCACATTAAATAACAATTCTGTGGAAGATCAAGGCTAGACAAATCACATTAAATAACAATTCTGTGGAAGACCATGGCTAGACAAATCACATTAAATGACAATTCTGTGGAAGACCATGGCTAGCCAAATCACATTAAATAACAATTCTGTGGAAGACCATGGCTAGACAAATCACTTTAAATAACAATTCTGTGGAAGACCAAGGCTAACCAAATCACATTAAATAACAATTCTGTGGAAGACCAATGCTAGCCAATTCACATTAAATAACAATTCTGTGGAAGACCATGGCTAGACAAATCACTTTAAATAACAATTCTGTGGAAGACCAAGGCTAGACAAATCTCTTTAAATAACAATTCTGTGGAAGACCATGGCTAGCCAAATCACATTAAATAACAATTCTGTGGAAGACCAAGGCTAGCCAAATCACATTAAATAACAATTTTGTGGAAGACCATGGCTAGACAAATCACATTAAATAACAATTCTGTGGAAGACCAAGGCTAGACAAATCACTTTAAATAACAATTCTGTGGAAGACCATGGCTAGCCAAACCACATTAAATAACAATTCGGTGGAAGACAAGGGCTAGCCAAATCACGTTAAATAACAATTCTGTGGAAGACCATGGCTAGCCAAATCACATTAAATAACAATTCTGTGGAAGACCATGGCTAGACAAATCACTTTAAATAACAATTCTGTGGAAGACTAAGCTAGACAAATCACATTTAATAACAATTATGTGGAAGACCAAGGCAAGTTACTGAGCTATGGACTTGCATGCAAAACTTTAACCAAGGTGCGTTGCCGACGCTTGGGTGAGTACAATAGCTCTCTTTATTCTCCTAATAGTCAAGCTAAAAACACATAAGTTTATTATTCATAAAGGTCAAGGTCATCCAATTAAAAGTTATTAAAAAATGCCACATGATTTTGTGCAGATGTACCCATTACTCTGCTATCAACCAAGTTTGCGACTCTGTGGCAAACAGTTTTACAGAACCAAGAGCTAAACATAACATTGTAAACAAAGACAATTATCTGAAGCAGTCGAAGTCAAGATCATCAAAAACAAAAAACATTTGGTATACCAAGTTAGTTAATTGTAGAGGTCATGGTCATTCAAAAACGGTTGCATGTTTTGGGGTAGTATTATCCATAAATATGGACCAATTATGTTGGCTCTGAGTCAAACAGTATCAAAGAAACAGAGCAAATTGAAAAATAAATCAAAGCACTATGAGTGCTGAAGGTGAGCAAGCCCCAGGCCAAAAGTTTAACATTTTGCAGGTTACATAAATATAGGAAGAGGTCATGGTCACCTGAAAAAATTCTGCATAGCTTCCAATAGTATCAACCGTAACACAACTTTGCAAATAAATTGGTCAAACTGTTTCTGCAAAATGGAGCTGAATTGTGTAGGTCAAGTTATTTTTCCATTGAGGTAATTGTCACCAGGAACAAATGCTACATGGTTCTGAGAAGACCTTTCTGCGAAACAACTTAAGACCAAGTTTGGTCTCTCTGAAGTAAAAACAAAGAGAAACAGAGCCCAGTACAAAAACTTACTATTGCACTGCGAAGGAAAGAAACAGTACTCAAGTGGTCAATGGTCCTGCCGACACTACTGGCACCAGAAAAGTAACTTTTATGTCTTTTAAAGGAGAGAAGACAAAATTAAATCTTTTTTGCAAAATATTAATATGAACAGCAACCTTTGAGGTAAGTAAGTTGATGGATCCAATTATAACAGACTAACATATAAATAAATACAATCCACTCAGGGTACAATATCTGGTACCAGCTGCCTACTGAGTTGTCATGACCGCAATAGCTTCACCACAAACGTAATTCACAACAATTATTCTTATACAATTCTCCCCTGAATATAATCATGAGCCTGCAAACTTAGATGGGATCACAAGAGATTTCATTTCATGGCATCAGCAATAGTAAACATAAATTTGCATATTCATGAATATTCATGTTGCACAACAAACTCTGAACCTTGCATCATCAAGATGAAGTATTGTGTTTGTGATTAATGAATCTGTGAGGTTGACCTTTATCTGTGGTTATTAACAAAAACATGGATGTCATACTTTTCTCATAATGATTATTATGCAAGCAGTTTTTGTTCTATTTTATTGTATGTGGCCTTCAATAATTAGCTGAACACAATTAAACAATTGTTTGTGTTGTTTAACAATTACAACACAATAATATTTGAGTTCTCACCAATCCATTCATCTCACTTGGAGGTTACCATCATCATGTAATCTTGGATAACAATGACACTATGAAATATCTCCTTGATACTATTGTACCCCTCCTGTGTTTGCTCACCTTGCACTTAGTCCCTGATACATTTGTACAAGTTCTCAAATAATATGCATGAACATACCTGCTGCATACATATTCAGTTCCACATTCAATGACGATAATGTAAACAGGTCGGTATATATACTTAAGAAGGGAGGTATATGTGTCTGTATTTGTGTACTGAAGTTACCTCCACACACATACTGCACTAAAGGAGGGAGGTATATGTCTCTGTATTTGTGTACTGAAGTTACCTCCACAAACATACTGCACTAAAGGAGGGAGGTATATGTCTCTGTGTACTGAAGTTACCTCCACAAACATACTGCACTAAAGGAGGGAGGTATATGTCTCTGTGTACTGAAGTTATCTCCACAAACATACTGCACTAAAGGAGGGAGGTATATGTCAGTATTTGTGTACTGAAGTTACCTCCACAAACATACTGCACTAAAGGCGGGAGGTATATGTCTGTATTTTTGTACTGAAGTTCCCTCCACAAACATACTGCACTAAAGGAGGGAGGTATATGTCTGTATTTGTGTACTGAAGTTATCTCCACAAACATACTGCACTAAAGGAGGGAGGTATATGTCTGTATTTGTGTACTGAAGTTACCTCCACAAACATACTGCACTAAAAGAGGAAGGTATATGTCTCTGTGTACTGAAGTTACCGCCACAGACATACTGCACTAAAGGCGGGAGGTATATGTCTGTATTTTTGTACTGAAGTTCCCTCCACAAACATACTGCACTAAAGGAGGGAGGTATATGTCTGTATTTGTGTACTGAAGTTATCTCCACAAACATACTGCACTAAAGGAGGGAGGTATATGTCTGTATTTGTGTACTGAAGTTACCTCCACAAACATACTGCACTAAAGGAGGAAGGTATATGTCTCTGTGTACTGAAGTTACCGCCACAGACATACTGCACTAAAGGAGGGAGGTATATGTCTCTGTGTACTGAAGTTATCTCCACAAACATACTGCACTAAAGGAGGGAGGTATATGTCTGTATTTGTGTACTGAAGTTACTTCCACAAACATACTGCACTAAAGGAGGGAGGTATATATGTCTGTATTTGTGTACTAAAGTTACCTCCACAAACATACTGAACTAAAGGGGGGAGGTATATATGTCTGTATTTGTGTACTGAAGTTATCTCCACAAACATACTGCACTAAAGGAGGAAGGTATATGTCTCTGTGTACTGAAGTTACCTCCACAAACATATTGCACTAAAGGAGGGAGGTATTGATGTCTGTATTTGTGTACTGAAGTTACCTCCACAAACATACTGCACTAAAGGAGGGAGGTATATATGTCTGTATTTGTGTACTGAAGTTCCCTCCACAAACATACTGCACTAAAGGAGGGAGGTATATGTCTGTATTTGTGTACTGAAGTTCCCTCCACAAACATACTGCACTAAAAGAGGGAGGTATATGTCTCTGTGTACTAAAGTTATCTCCACAAACATACTGCACTAAAGGAGGGAGGTATATGTCTGTATTTGTGTACTGAAGTTACCACCACAAACATACTGCACTAAAAGAGGGAGGTATATGTCTCTGTGTACTGAAGTTATCTTCACAAATATACTGCACTAAAGGAGAGAGGTATATATGTCTGTATTTGTGTACTGAAGTTACCACCAAACATACTGCACTAAAGGGGGGAGGTATATATGTCTGTATTTGTGTACTGAAGTTCCCTCCACAAACATACTGCACTAAAGGAGGGAGGTATTATCTGTATTTGTGTACTGAAGTTATCTCCACAAACATACTGCACTAAAGGAGGGAGGTATATGTCTGTATTTGTGTACTGAAGTTACCTCCACAAACATACTGCACTAAAGGAGGGAGGTATATATGTCTGTATTTGTGTACTGAAGTTACCTCCACAAACATACTGCACTAAAGGAAGGAGGTATATGTCTGTATTTGTGTACTTAGTTTTCCTGCATAAACCTTTTGTACTGAAGGAGGGATGTATATGTCTGTATTTGTGTACTTAGTTTACCTCTACAAACCTTTTTGTACAGAAGGAGTGAGGTATATGTCCATATATGTGTACTTAGTTTACATCCACAAACCTTTTGTACTGAAGGAGGAAGATATATGTCTGTATTTGTGTACTGAGCTTACTGCCACAAACCTTTTGAACAGAAGGAGGGAGATATGTCTGTATTGTGTACTGAGCTTATCTCCACATACCTTTTGTACAGAAGGAGGGAGATATATGTCTGTATTGTGTACTGAACTTACTGCCACAAACCTTTTGAACAGGAGGGAGATATATTTCTGTATTTGTGTACTGAGGTTACCTCCACAAACCTTTTGTACTGAAGGAGGGAGATATATGTCTGTATTTGTGTACTGATCTTACCTCCACATACCTTTTGTACTGAAGGAGGGAGATATATGTCTGTATTTGTGTACTGTGCTTACCTCCACATACCTTTTGTACAGAAGGAGGGAGATATATGTCTGTATTTGTGTACTGATCTTACCTCCACAAACCTTTTATACTGAAGGAGGGTGATATATTTCTGTATTTGTATACTGTGCTTACCTCCACATACTTTTTGTACAGAAGGTGGGAGATATATGTCTGTATTTGTGTACTGATCTTACATCCACAAACCTTTTGTACTGAAGGAGGGTGATATATTTCTGTATTTGTATACTGTGCTTACCTCCACATACTTTTGTACAGAAGGAGGGAGATATATGTCTGTATATGTGTACTGAGCTTACCTCCATATACCTTTTGTACTGAAGGACGAAGATATATGTCTGTATTTGTGTACTACGCTTACCTCCACATACCTTTTGTACAGAAGGAGGGATGTATATGTCTGTATTTGTGTACTGTGCTTACCACCACATACTTTTTGTACTAAAGGAAGGAGATATATGTCTGTATTTGTGTACTGAGCTTACCTCCATATACCTTTTGTACTGAAGGAGGAAGATATATGTCTGTATTTGTGTACTGCGCTTACCTCCACATATCTTTTGTACTGAAGGAGGGATGTATATGTCTGTATTTGTGTACTGAGCTTACCTCCACATACCTTTTGTACTGAAGGAGGGATGTATATGTCTGTATTTGTGTACTGAGTTTACCTCCACATACCTTTTGTACTGAAGGAGGGATGTATATATCTGTATTTGTGTACTGAGTTTACCGCCACAAACCATTTGTACTGAAGGAGGGAGATATATGTCTCTATTTGTGTACTGAGTTTACCTCCACATACATTTTGTACTGAAGGAGGGATGTATATGTCTGTATTTGTGTACTGAGTTTACCTCCACATACCTTTTGTACTGAAGGAGGGATGTATATGTCTGTATTTGTGCACTGAGTTTACCTCCACATACCTTTTGTACTGAAGGAGGGATGTATATGTCTGTATTTATGTACTGAGTTTACCGCCACAAACCATTTGTACTGAAGGAGGGAGATATATGTCTGTATTTGTGTACTGAGTTTACCTCCACATACATTTTGTACTGAAGGAGGGATGTATATGTCTGTATTTGTGTACTGAGCTTACCTCCACATACCTTTTGTACTGAAGGAGGGATGTATATGTCTGTATTTGTGTACTGAGTTTACCTCCACATACATTTTGTACTGAAGGAGGGATGTATATGTCTGTATTTGTGTACTGAGTTTACCTCCACATACCTTTTGTACTGAAGGAGGGATGTATATGTCTGTATTTGTGTACTGAGTTTACCGCCACAAACCATTTGTACTGAAGGAGGGAGATATATGTCTGTATTTGTGTACTGAGTTTACCTCCACATACATTTTGTACTGAAGGAGGGATGTATATGTCTGTATTTGTGTACTTAGTTTACCTTCATAAATATTTTGTACTGAAGGAGGGATGTATATGTCTGTATTTGTGTACTTAGTTTACCTTCATAAATATTTTGTACTGAAGGAGGGATGTATATGTCTGTATTTGTGTACTTAGTTTACCTTCATAAATATTTTGTACTGAAGGAGGGAGATATGTCTGTATTTGTGTACTTAGTTTACCTTCATAAATATTTTGTACTGAAGGAGGGAGATATGTCTGTATTTGTGTACTGAAGTTACCTCCACAAACATACTGCACTAAAGAAGGGAAGTATATGCCTGTATCTGTGTACTGTGTTTACCTCTACAAACCTTTTTGTACAGAAGGAGGGATGCATATGTCCTTATTTATGTACTGAGTTTACCGCCACAAACCATTTGTACTGAAGGAGGGATGTATATGTCTGTATATGTGTACTGAGCTTACCCCCACAAACCTTTTTTACAGAAGGAGGGAGATACATGTATGTATCTGTGTACTTAGTTTACCTTCATAAACCTTTTGTACTGAAGGAGGGAGATATATGTCTGTATTTGTGTACTGATCTTACCTCCACATACTTTTTATACAGAAGGAGGGAGATATATTTCTGTATTAGTATACTGAGTTTACCTCCACAAAACATTTGTACAGAAGGAGATATATGTCTGTATTTACAGAGTATCAACTAAACAAGATGGAGTTTCTTACTCATCACAGATCACCTAACCATTCTATGATTCTACTTTAAAAAAACACACAGCCTTTTTAGATCCATCTACTTGATTGATAATTGGATATGTACTACTGCATGTAGGTTTCTAGGAATATAATCTGTGTGTTAAATTCAGCATATACAAATTGTTCATCCCAGGAAGCTGGTAAAGATCAAGTGGCATGAGTCAGAGCAATCTTCCACAGGTAAAACAGCCAGACTGAAAACAGCATACAGGCATTTAGGTATAGTTCCCCACCAACTGAATACAGCTTATAGGCACTCGGGCATAGTTCCCCACCAACTGAACACAGCTTACAGACACTCAGATATAGTTCCCTACCAACTGAATACAGCTTACAGGCACTCAGATATAGTTCCCCACCAACTGAACACAGCTTACAGGCACTCAGAAATAGTTCCCCACAAACTGAACACAGCTTACAGGCACTCAGAAATAGTTACCAACCAAGTGAATACAGCTTACAGGCACTCAGATATAGTTCCAAACCAAGTAAAAACAGCTTATAGCCACTCAGATATAGTTCCCCACCAACTGAATACAGCTTACAGGCACTCAGATATAGTTCCCCCACTGAATGAATACAGCTTACAGGCACTCAGATATAGTTCCAAACCAAGTGAATACAGCTTACATGCACTCAAATATAGTTCCCCACCAACTGAATACAGCTTACAGGTGCTCAGATATAGTTTCCAACCAAGTGAATACTGTTTACAGGTACTCAGATATAGTTCCCAACCAAGTGAATACAGCTTACAGGCACTCAGATATAGTTCCCCACCAACGGAACACAGCTTACAGGCACTCAGATATAGTATCCACCAACTGAACACAGCTTACTGGCAATCAGATATAGTTCCCAACCAAGTGAATACAGCTTACAGGTACTCAGATATAGTTCCCAACCAAGTGAATACAGCTTACAGGCACTCAGATATAGTTCCCCACCAACGGAACACAGCTTACAGGCACTCAGATATAGTATCCACCAACTGAACACAGCTAACAGGCACTCAGATATAGTTCCCAATCAAGTGAATACAGCTTACAGACACTCAGGGATAGTTCCCTACCAACTGAACACAGCTTACAGACACTCAGATATAGTTCCCCACCAACTGAATACAGCTTACAGGCACTCAGATATAGTTCCCAACCAAGGGAATTCAGCTTACAGGCACTCAGATATAGTTCCCAATCAAGTGAATACTGCTTACAGCCACTCAGATATAGTTCCAAACCAAGTGAATACAGCTTACAGGCACTCAGATATAGTTTCCAACCAAGTGAATACAGCTTACAGGCACTCAGATATAGTTCTCAACCAAGTGAATACAGCTTACAGACACTCAGATATAGTTCCCAACCAACTGATCACAGCTTACATGTACTAAGGTGTAGTTCCTCGCCAACTGAATACAGCTTACAGGCACTTAAGTATGATTCCCCACCAACTGAATATAGCTTACAGGCACTCAGATACAGTTCCAAACCAACTAAACAGACCTTACAGGCACTCAGGTACAGTTCCCAACCAACTAAACACAGTTAACAGGCACTCAGGTATAGCTCCCCACTTACTGAATACAGCTTACAGGCACTCAGATACAGTTCCCAACCAACTAAACACAGTTCACAGGCACTCAGGTATGGTTCCCCACCAACTGAATACAGCTTACAGGCACTCAAATACAGTTCCTAACCAACTAAACACAGCTTACAGGCACTCAGGTACAGTTACCAACCAACTGAACACAGTTCACAGGCACTCAGGTATAGTTCCCCACTAACCATATACAGCTTACAGGCACTCATATATTGTTCCCCACCAACTGAATACAGCTTACAGGCACTCAGATTTAGTTCCCCACCTGCTTAACACAGCTTACAAGCACTCAGGTATAGTTACCCACCAATTTAACACAGATTACAGGCACTCAGGTATAGTTCCCCACCAACTGAACACAGCTTACAGGCACCCAGGTAAAGATCCCCTACAACTGAACACAGCTTACAGGCACTCAGGTATAGTTCTCCACCAACTAAATACAGCATACAGGCGCTCAGATATAGTGCCCCACCAGCTGAACACAGCTCAAAGGTGCTCAGTTACAGTTCCCCACAAACTGAACACAGCTTACAGGCACTCAGGTATAGTTCCCAACCAACTAAACACAGTTTACATGCACTCAGGTATAGTTCTCCACCAACTGAACACAGCGTACAGGCACTTAAGTATGGTTTCCTTGTCATCTGAACACAGCTTACAGGCATTCAGGTATTGTTCCCCACCAATTGAACACAGCTTATAGGCACTCAAGTATGGTTTCCTTGCCAGCTAATCACAGTTTAAAGGCACTCAGTTATGGTTCCCCACCAATTGAACACAGCTTACAGGCTCTAAGATATAGTTCCCCACCATCTAAACACAGCTTACAGGCACTAAGGTTTAGTTCCTCACTAAGTGAACACAGCTTACAGGCACACATAATCATTCCCCACCAACTGAACATAGCTTACAGGCGCTCAGGTATAGTTCCAAACCAAATGAATTACCATTCCCCAGGAGCTTGCTGCTTACTAAAGATTGGCATTGTTACCAGGAACCAACCTCCATACCACAGCTAAAGATGGATATTGTTGCCAGGAACCAACCTATGTATGCCAGGAGCCAATTGCTTATTAAAGAAGGGCACTGTTGCCAGGAACCAACCTAAGTACCCAAAGATGCCAATTGCTTACTAAAGATGGACATTGTTGCCAGGAATCAACCATGTACACACGAGCCAATTGTTTACTTAAGATGGACATTGTTGCCAGGAGCCAACCTATGTACACACATCAGCCAGTTGTTTACTACAGATGGACATTGTTGCTAGGAACCAACCTATGTACACACATGAGTCAATTGCTTACTAAAGAATGACATTGTTGCCAGGAACCAACCTATGTACACACATGAGCCAATTGCTTATTAAATAAGTGATCAAGGACACTGATACTAAAAAAATCTTCCGAATACGAAAAATAATCTTCAGAATATGTAAAAGATTATCAAGGTCAGTTACTAAAATTAATCACTTCAATACATTTCATACATCTTCAAGGTCACTGTTACTAAAACAATTTTGTTAAAAACATTTCATTCAACACTCAATCAGTAGACTGTAAATGATTATCAAGGTCAATGTTACTAAAAATAACCTATTCAATACATTTCATTCATCAGTCAATCAGCAGATTAATGTAAATGATTATTAAGGTCACTGTTACCTCCCAAAAATAGCTATTGATATACATTTGTTAATTGAGGATTGAAAATTGAATTGATTTAGAACTTGTTAGCATCTATACACATGACATTACCTTTCTGATTACAAACTGTGAACCACAATAATAATCAATACTGATCCTGAAACAAACACTTTTTCAAACTGCCTTTTCATATTAGAACAAGAATATCCGAGAACATCATTCATGTGTATCATGCTTCCCAGGCTGTTAGCATCTTAGTCGGGTATTCATACCAAACATACATGACTCATATTAATCCAGAACACATTTTTCCTCATATCTGATATTTCCGAGTTTCCCATTCACTGTTATGGTTGAACTTTTTTCATAAACACTACAATTCTAAATTTCACATTTCCAAATAAACACTAGCAGCTCTCCTTGGGGCAAGTAAAGACGTCCTGTTTATCGTGAAAACTTGCCGGTAAACTCAGACTTTATTATGATGAATGGCATGGTGCTTGTTTATGTGGCTCTATATTAAAACAAAGATATGATTGTGTATAAAAATAAATGGGGGTAATTAACAGCACAGCAGCCCCATCCTCTGTGTATATCAAGGGCACCATATGTTTTTTGAGTAGGTGAAATTTACTCACAGCGTACATAGCTTCCAAAGAGCCAAACACTCTTAGTTCACCAGCCTAGTGATGTGCTTCTGTTTATTGTTAGATATCGTGGGTTAGAATGGAAACCAATCTGTATGGGAACCAGCATACATTGTTGGGGTGATTCTGGTACCATTGGCATCAACCTCGGGGTGGTAAGTATGATGCTCTAGTTAGTATGGAAACTTTGGTAGTTATGTAAACTGACATTTTGGGGATAATTTTGGTAACTTAGGAGTTAATACTGGATGGGCTTTGTTGGTGTGATTTCGTTGAGATGGGAACCAACATTTTCAGTATGATTTGGTTGAGATGGGAACCAACATTTTCAGTATGATTTGGTTACTTAAGAGCATCTAGATCAGTTTCTTTGATATCACATTTAACTATAAATTAAACTGCCAATCTCTTAAGCCTCCCAATTTCAACTATCATGGTTTTGTATTTTAGTGGGTATATTCGACAGCTGCTATTTTGAGAGGAAAGCTGATATCTATAAATAGCAGTGTGGACTGGTTCACAGTCTGACTGTGATGTAATGAGAATGTTGTTAGACTGGCACACTGACATTTCTATAATTTCGGTAATGAATGAAAGCTGTTTTTCTTCATATCTATCTAGATTCTGATATTTTATCTAAGGATAAATGACTGACCTTGGGCAAGGAATAACACAAAACAGAGCCTGCATATACTTTATAATATATTATATTTGGCAATAGACAGGGTAAAACTTTTACATAGGTTCCACATTGTTACAGAGGTTTATATACCTTGGTTGATATTTGTTACAAGGTAAATATCTCGGTTGACATATTATTATTTCAAAGTAAATACCTTGGTCTTTATTTGTTACGTGGTATATACATGTGTACCTTGATTTGTATTTTTCATGAGATATATACACCTTGGTCCGTATTTGTTATGAGGTATATACCTTGGTCGACATTTGTTATGTGGTATATATCTTGGTTTGTATCTTGGTTCGTATTTTTTGCAAGGTACATTATCTAGGTCAGTATTTGTTGTCAAAAACAGAGCTTCAAAAGACTGAATGCCTGACCACAACCCTCAAGATATCTGGTATATATAATTATACACAACACATTCAGTCCACTTCCTCAACCAATTATTCACATGAAATTGATTGGAAATTGATTGATTTAAAGTACATGATGTTGTAAATTAATAAAGTAAATAACACCAAAGCTGATAAAAGATCAAATGTATGGTAGGCGAGATTCAGTTACAAGCACAGGTATATAATGAGTGGTTTGGTGATTTTTTTTTTAAAGTAAGTGTGATTCTTGTGGTAGTTAAAATTCTGGAATGATTGCCCTGACGCGAGAGCGGCTATCACTCAGCCTACTGGCCAAGTGGTATTGTTTGTCTGAGTAAATGCAATGTAACACAATGCAGTTTTTACTTGATAGAGATTTTTCGCTTGTCTAAGGAAAATGGTAACGCTGGAAAAAATATTAATCGCTGATTGGATTTTCTACTTGTTTGATTGACAGTCTACATCAGGTCAATTGGCATTTGGAACTTTAAAATTCTTGCTAACCCTGTAATACAAACTGTGCACTATGCCATATTTTACAAAGTTTAGCTGTTAATTGTACTTACATAATCTCCATCTTCTACATCTGAACCAGGCTGAAAAGAGAAAAAGGGAAACATTAGGAATATAAACCTAACGGCTGCATGGATACTGTCTGACCCTTAATATTTCAGGGGACTTGTATCTAACATTATTAGATATTCTATCTTCCGGGCAAAACTGGTCAGTATTGGCATGAAACTAACAATCGAGCATACCCAGCAAAATTTATACAATCTAATCAATAATGTTTGTTTTTATATTTAGCATCATTTTTATTCCATCGCAAAGTAACATAACATCATTTAACCTAACCAACATTTTCTGGGAATCTGGAAGGTTGAGCAGTACTCGAACACATCTGTATCCGCAAGTAACTGATAACTTTCCCACTTGAATCAGTGGTAAGAGACAAGTGACAATGAAACTCATGTTGAATATCATTAATCACGTAGACTCTGGCTGGACGGGAATTCAAACTCGTGACACCTGGATTGAAAGTCAGTGAGCTTTAACCAGGCCCAACAATACGCAATAACCAGATTCTAGCTCAAAACCTTTATGAACTCATTGATGAATGCTCTACCAGCATATTCCATGACAATGTCAGACACTTCTGTAATTATAAATAGTAATGAATGATCGATATTTAAATATACTGTCTACTGGGCATCAACTACAAAGCCTTCATTTGTGACTAACCAATAATTATACACCATGTAACATAATATTGGATGAATGATCTACAGAGATAACAGTCCTCCTCATATGCGGAAGGTCGTGGGTTCAATCCCCAGCCGGGTCATACCAAAGACTTTAAAAATGGTACTATAAGTGTCCTCACTTGATGCTCAGCATTTAGAGGAGAGTTCTAGGTCTGATCGGCCTAGTGTCAGTATAATGTGACTGGGTGGGGTATCATACCATGTGTCTGCGGCATGATACTCCAGTGTGACAACGCTTAGAATACTGTCTCAAGTAGACACCGTCGCGATATGACTGAAAAATTGTTGAAAGCAACGCTAAACACCATACAACAACAACATACAACAACAGAGATAACAATCTCTCCCCCCCCCCCCCCCACAACCTGTATTATTGAACCCAGAACTGTGCTTACGACCTTCACTGTGACCTTGACCTTAATATTGGATGGATGACCTCCAGTGATAAAAATCTGCCTGCCAGCACCGCAACCTGTATTATTTTACCCAAAACTGTGCTTATGACCTTCACTGTGACCTTGACCTTAATATTGGATGGATAACCTCTAGAGATAACAATCTGCCTGCCAGCACCTCAACCTGTATTATTTAACCATGAACTGTACATATGATCATCACTGTGACTTTGACCTTATTATTGGTAGTCTTCTATTTTGTGAGTTTAACATCATTTTCGACACATTACATATTATAAAGGGACCTGAATCTTGAGTAGAACTGCCACAAATAACAGGCAAACTTTCTTACATGTAAAACTGAGATCAATTTTTGAGGCAGTGGTCAACTCAAACCTACTTAGCAATAACTGATCTTGCGACAGTCTTACACCACTCAAGAATAGGGAATCCATACAACACTGTAGCTGCCAAGAATTTCAAAAGTAAATTTGTAAATTATAAATTAACAGTATGGGAGGTTATGAGCAAAAATCTGTAAACAAATCTTTATTCATATGTGAAGCTGCGACTCCATAGAACATTTGCATGGAAAACTGTACTAAACATACTTGTGGTCATTTTGGTCAATGTCTCAATTGAGAAAGTTAAATATTTCATTATATGTTCAGATTCTTTCAATTAAACTACATTTCTGGTTTTGTAAAAGCACATAACTCTGGAAAGCGCTTAGCAAATGTCTCCTTATTGTGTGACAAAAATTTATATAAAAATACACGTATACAGTTCTATTTTAACATTTTTTATTGATTTAATACAGAATTTTTTTTTTCATTTTTTAAGGATTTTTTTTAACTTATATTAGTAACATCACTAGTGTTTAAAAAACTTAATAATTTCATTGGTTGAAGCTCAGATTACATTTTTCATTGATTGATTGTTTGAATATTCATGTCATCGAGTGCTAACAGATGATCATATTTTTTTGAGATTGGTGTATCCCATAATATTATAATACGTTCAAATGAGTAAAGATTGATATAACATGAGCATATAAAATATTTTAGATCGAATACTATGAAATCTCTGATCTCGGGTCTGATTCCAGTGTAGAACCAGCAGTGAGTTAAAAAAAAAATCTGAAATCGGATCAAGCTGAGAATCGAACCAGTGAACTCTGCCTTAAGTGGCTAACACTTTATCAGCAACACTACTATCCCGCTTAAATATTTCAATATTGCCATGTGGGCTCTCTAAAGATGAAAATTATCTTTAGTATGCCAGCCAGAAATCATTTCTAATAAAAACAAATAAAACTACACAACGCTAGTATTCATAATCACTTATTATCAACTACAAACTACATGTTAAATAGTGATATCAAATAAACCAAAATATTTAATTTTGAAAACTGCATGTAATCATAAATATTTTCAAATTGAAAACCAACAAAAATACAGATATATAAAACGTACATATCTATGAGGGTGAATCCTATTTTGCCCAAACATGGCTCCCATTGTAATAAATTTTTGTCAAACACACATACCAACAACATACCATCAACAAATCCACCATTTTTATTTCTTCACCCATATCTTATATCAAACCATGTGGCGGTGAAAACTTGCGTAAATGCAAAAAAAATATATTAGGAAGAGCAAGTAATAAAACTAATTTTGTGTTGACAATTTGCTGAATGCTGAGCCATCTAAAAGCTTTTCTGGACATGATGTTGTGAATATTTCAGTAGAGAACATGAAAGTTTAATACGATGTACCAGGGAAATGTTCAACTATCACCTCTGTTGGCTGTTATAGTATAACCAATTTGCTCCTACATTATACCGTATACCACTAGTACGGTTAGCAACTGGCAACGCTGGGAAAATTACCGTTTCAGGTGCTTCTTTATTACAACAAGAGCACAGTGAATTATTGTTTTTGTTGTATTGTGTTGTATGTAGTGTTGCTTTCAACAATTATTCAGTTATATCAGTGACAGTGTCTATGTGAGACAGTTTTCTGAGCGCTACCACATTGGAGAATCGTGCCTCAGACACATGGTATGATACCCAAACAAATCACATTATAATGACACCAGACAGACCTGACCTAGAACATTCCTCTAAATACTTAGAATTACTTGGCTTGAGATCAAACCCATGACCTTCCACATGCTAGATGGAGGCTCTACCACTAGACCACTGCTGTTGTAAAAGAACAGTGAAAATGTCATTATGGGCAACTGGCAATGCAGGGAATTTCACCGTGTTAGGTACTCCTACAGTATACAAATGGTACAGTGAAACCATCACTGTGAACAACTGACAATGCAGGGAAATTCGTCATGTTAGGTACTCCTACAGTATATAACTAGTACAGTGAGACCATCACTGATGACAACTGTCAATGCAGGCAAAATTATGATTTCAGTTACTCCTACATTATACAACTAACACAGTGAGACCATCACTGTAGAAAACTGTCAATGCAGGGAAATTCGCCATGTTAGGTACTCCTACAGTATATAACTAGTACAGTGAGACCATCACTGTGGACAACTGTCAATGCAGGCAAAATTATGATTTCAGTTACTCCTCCATTATACAACTAACACCGTGAGACCATTACTGTAGAAAACTGTCAATGCAGGGAAAATTATGGTTTCAGGTGCTCTTACATTATACAACTAGTACAGTGAAACTATCACTGTAGACAACCATCAATGTAGGGAAAATTATGGTCTCAGGTACTCCTATATTATACAACTAGTACAATGAGAGCATCACTGTAGACAACTGTCAATGCCGGGAAAATTATGGTTTCAGGTGCTCCTATATTATACAACAAGTACAGTGAGACCATCACTGTGGACAACCATTAATGCAGGAAAAATTATGGTTTCAGGTGCTCCTACATTATACAACTAGTACAGTGAAACTATCACTGTAGACAACCATCAATGCAAGGAAAGTTATGGTTTCAGGTTCTTCTTTATTATACAACTAGTACAATGGAACTATCAATGTAGACAACTGTCAATGCAAGGAAAATTATGGTTTCAGGTACTCATACATTATACAACTAGTACGGTGAGACCATCACTGTGGACAACTTGCAATGCAGGGAAAACTATGTTTTCAGGTGCTCCTACATTATATAACTAGTACAGTGAAACCATCACTGTAGACAGCAGGCAATGCAGGGAAAATTATGGTTTCAGGTGCTCCTACATTATACAACTAGTACAGTGAAACTATCACTGTACACAACCATCAATGCAGGGAAAATTATGGTTTCAGATACTCCTACATTATACAACTAGTACAGTGAGACGATCACTGTGGACAACTGGCAATGCAGGGAAAATTATGGTTTCAGGTGCTCATACATTATACAACTAGTACGGTGAGACCATTACTGTGGAAAACTGTCAATGCAGAGAAAATAATGGTTTCAGGTGCTCCTATATTATACAGATAGTACAGTGAGACCATCACTGTGGACAACTGGCTATGCTGGGAAAGTTATGGTTTCAGGTGGTCCTACATTTTACAACTAGTACAGTGAAACCATCACTGTGGACAACCATCAATGCAGGGAAAATTATGGTTATAGGTACTCCTACATTATACAACTAGTACAATGAGACCATCATTGCAGTGTAGAGAAAATGACTGTGTTTTGTATGGTGTTTTGTTTTAATCATTGGTAAGAAGACACAACGATGGACTATTTAGGCAATCTCAGACAGACATCAATATGATAATTACAGGAGTGCATGATGTTGGGTTATTGCCTCTAAAGGAAACCAATTTTTGTTTTAAGTACTATTAAGCATGTGCGGATAACATGTCGAGCTCTAGGACATCACATATAGCCCTGGCCGAGGATTGAACTCACAACGCAGTGGATTCATGATCAAGGTAATACAGAGTGCACATATAATCTTAAAGAGGCATAATAAGTTATAACTAATTTGGATATCAAGCTTATTATCAGTAATGTGGCATAACACAACACCGTGTTTGTATAAGTAATTTTATTTACATATTTATATAGTTTGCGTAAGTTTAAAGTCACAAGCTAACATTTTAAATTCGCTTCTGCTCGTTTAATCTAAACCTAGTCTAAACTGACATGTTACCAAGTTCGCATCTACATTCTAACTAAAGGACTTGTCACTACTAAAACCAGTCTCTGACTGAATAAACAACTATTCTATCATTGGTCAATTCATTTCTACTTTTCTATTTGTCAGTATTTTAATTACAGCCTTTAAAACCCCGCCCATAAACTTACTGTCAACGATACATCAAGATAACCCTAGGCTACTATTTATCTCCAGTAGCCTGTCATATGTATAATGTATATACAATTATAAACTACCGTAATGTAACAGTAATACAATAATCACCTGTTGTATAATATACAACGTCCAGTTTCACTGCTGGCGAAGACATCAGAATGATTCTAAGTTTAGCAATCAAACTTCTATAATTACTTTTACATCAAATCTTGAGTTAAGCTGAAGCCTTAGACAATTCAGCCACAGGAGACATTTGATCTAGATAAGATATATACACAGATCTCAGAATACTATCACGTTTTCCACTTATTCAATTGACTTCTTACATTAAACAAAGCTTTTGTCATTATTGCATTCTTTTTTGTTTGAAGAATTGACAATTTTTTTATCTATCAATGTGTTTGACAGCATTAATGCCCTTGGTATTGATTGGAAACCAACTTTTTAACGAAAATTAATTTAACAATTATACAGGTACTCATGATATTAATTATATATACACACCTCTTCAGAGTTATTGATAGGAAACCAATTTTTTACCATGGGTGCAAGGACAAATGGACAGACATTGCCCATCACAGTTCTCGGAATGGTTGGGTCATAATAACAGTGAAAAGCAAGATCAGTTGTAGGGTTCAACACGGTGTTGTGGATCCAAACTCCAACATGCAGTATTCAACACAGTGTTGTGGATCCAAACTCCAACATGCAGTATTCAACACAGTGTTGTTGATCCAAACTCCAACATGCAGTATTCAACACAGTGTTGTGGATCCTAACTCCAACATGCAGTATTCAACAGTGTTGTGGATCCTAACTCCAACATGCAGTATTCAACACAGTGTTGTGGATCCAAACTCCAACACGCAGTATTCAACACAGTGTTGTTGATCCAAACTCCAACATGCAGTATTCAACACAGTGTTGTGGATCCAAACTCTAACATGCAGTATTCAACAGTGTTGTGGATCCTAACTCCAACATGCAGTATTCAACACAGTGTTGTGGATCCTAACTCCAACATGCAGTATTCAACACAGTATTGTGGATCCAAACTCCAACATGCAGTATTCAACACAGTATTGTGGATCCAAACTCTAACATGCAGTATTCAACAGTGTTGTGGATCCTAACTCCAACATGCAGTATTCAACACAGTGTTGTGGATCCTAACTCCAACATGCAGTATTCAACACAGTATTGTGGATCCAAACTCCAACATGCAGTATTCAACACAGTATTGTGGATCCAAACTCTAACATGCAGTATTCAACAGTGTTATGGATCCAAACTCCAACATGCAGTATTCAACACAGTATTGTGGATCCAAACTCTAACATGCAGTATTCAACAGTGTTGTGGATCCTAACTCCAACATGCAGTATTCAACACAGTATTGTGGATCCAAACTCTAACATGCAGTATTCAACAGTGTTGTGGATCCAAACTCCAACATGCAGTATTCAACACAGTGTTGTGGATCCTAACTCCAACTTGCAGTATTTAACACAGTGTTGTGGATCCAACAAGACAAACTGCAATTTATCACTTCTGTTTAATGCAAAGAAGTGACAAAGCTATTGGCAACTCTACATCTATTTTTCCCCTATAAATAAAATACTTCTATAATGGGCACAATGACTTATTACCTCCAATACCAATCAATTTCATAACAAAATAAACAAGAGAGTAATATTAGCCCTAAATCGCTCAACTTTGGCAGAGAAGACAATGCAAAAGAAGGCAGCTGTTTATTATACAAGAGCCATACCTCCGAGGTCTACATTTAGTCAATTTGGATATTAAAGACATTATATTATATGACAATCATATTAAAACTACAGGTGCTAGAGTGCACACATCTTCAAATAACACACTTTTTGCCAGTTCAAGGGCCTTAACTCCAACATTAATTATCCTTGGCTTATTCAAAACCTTGTCCAAGATATTATGGCTATACAACAACAGACAAGTTTGACGAAGATCAAATAATAACTGTGTGACTTTGTTAAAGTGCACAAAAGGTCAAATGACATAATATCTGATGATTCTAGGGCTAACCAACAATATTCACTAATTTGGCCAGTTCAAGACCTAGTCCAAGATATTTTGGAAATTAAACTACAGTACCATAGTTATATACACAGTAACTATGTAAATATGGTGAATATTGAATGAAAATGCAAGTACTAGAATGCACACAATGCCAATTAACACAATTTTTAACAATTCAAGGGCCATAACTCCAACACTATTTATCAAATTTGGCCAGTTCAAGAGCTTGTCCGAGATATTTTGACAACATAACTAAATTTTAATCAAGATCAAATGAAAGCTGTGAGTGCTAGATTTTAAATAATACCTAATCATAGGTCTGACGAATTGCACATCTAAAGTGACTTTGCCCGGGCATATAACAAAGTAAAGATCAAATGCCATTTTCTGAAAATCAAAGCAGTCTATTTTTGTGCCATTGGAAATATACATCCTGTGGGACATAGAAGTAATAAAATATAGATTTTTATGTGTTTTGACAGTGTTCTCGAATTATTGTGTGTTACTTTTGATGGTACAACTTTGAATAATCATAAAATTATAAAATAACTGCCAATCACAGTTTATTTTCGGGAATAATGAAAATTAAATGATTAATTAGAAATACACATTTGTAATTCCATAATTGACACACCAGTCACCATAAGCCTACATGTACAAGTACAGTAATTGTCATTGTGATAATCACACCTCATTGTGTCTGATAATCACAACTCATTGTGTCTGTGATAATCACACCTCATTGTGTCTGTGATAACCACACTTCATTGTGTCTGTGATAATCGCACCTCATTGTGTCTGTGATAATCACACCTCATTGTGTCTGCGATAATCACACCTCATTGTGTCTGATAATCACACCTCAATGTGTCTGTAATCACACCCCATTGTCTGTGATAATCACACCTCATTGTGTCTGATGATCACTCCTCATTGTGTCTGTGATAACCACACCTCATTGTGTCTGTGATCACACCCCATTGTGTCTGTGATCACACCCCATTGTGTCTGATAATCACACCTCATTGTGTCTGTGATCACACCCCATCGTCTGTGATAATCACACCTCATTGTGTCTGATAATCACTCCTCATTGTGTCTGTGATAACCACACCTCATTGTGTCTGTAATAATCACACCTCATTGTGTCTGATAATCACTCCTCATTGTGTCTGTGATCACACCCCATTGTTTGTGATAATCACACCTCATTATGTCTCCGACACTTTGTAATCTGAAGCCAGGTGTGAAAATGCCTTTTTCGTATTATTGAGTCACACAACTGTGAAAATGTCCATCTGGGGACCAAAAATCATTTCTTACAATTGACATTTTCAAATTACTGAATTTTAAAAGAATGCACTGAGTGTATAGGGATTCATTTTGGTGCCAACCTAGTATTTTGGACCACCCTAAATTTTTTTGTACTAATGCAAAATCACAGTACTACATTGAGGCTGTTTGGACAGTTTTATTTCTACATTTATTTTGCAGATTACAGTGCAGGGCACAGTTTCCCTCCAAACACACTCACTGTGGCCTACCTATAATGAAGATGGGTAATTATTCACAGCGCTTGTTTTATACAGCACAAGCCCCAGCCATGGTAAGAAGTTACCAATAACTTTTTATTGATAGTTGCAATTTAGTTAACAGTAACAAAATCCCTAATCATTTAACTTATTGACTGTTTTCTGTTCCTTTATAAGTCTATCATAAGGTGCTAATTCATAGCAACCGTTTTGTATGTATGTAAAATAAGTTTAATTTATAGTAAACACATAAACGAAGAGAAGTAAATCTTACAAAACTAAATATATATAATGTAACTAGAGTTATCTACCATGAATAGCTGTGAGCAGCCACTATTCCATTTTCCAACATGCATAATAACCAAATGGAGGTTACAATTATGGCATACAGTTTTAACAGAGACGGAAGAAATTAATGTATACATAGGAGCCCAACTAGGACCACAGGTAAACCTTGACCACTATATGACCACATAGTATATGTGATTAGTGATCTTGAGACAGCACCTTGGATCACTCGGTCAAAGAAAATTATATTTTCGATTTGCAATAACGTTTATAATATCACAATCAATTGTATTTAAGTGACACAACTTCACTAAGATCTGCATGCATTTTTAATAAACCCTTACAATCAATGGAGCATGATGAATGTATCTAAGAAATAACACCAATCTAATAATTCCTTTGTTTTAAATGTTTGCGTAAAACATTTGCATGGCTTCATTGAGCAGCAAACACAAATCTGCTTATCAATAAATAAAAGTGTAAGCACAAAAGAAAGTCCAATGGGTTTCATCTTATCATTTATCCCTAAGGGTTATTTTATTCAAAATATATATAATATAACTGGACAATGAGGGTGAAAAAGTCTTTTGTTAACACCATCAGTAATGGCTGGTGGTGAAAGTAATGAGAACAGGTCGAGTTTGGAGGACATATTGGAGCAATGGGAATTAACGGAGAGTGACTCGTGGACAATAATTGTTAATAAATCCCATGGCTACATTATCAACCCATTAAATGTAATAACACAGTTCCAGCAGGGAAATATAATTGATATAAAGTTTGTACCATAGGTTAGAAAATTAACCAAGTTCTATATACAGCTATGGTATGCTTACTGAATTTCTATATATATAAGGACTCTTCCATCTTTGACTTTGAGACCATTCCGTTATCTGTTGTCATTTCTACATAAGGACACTCCCATCTCTTTGTCTTCCTGACAATTCTATTATCATTTCTGTGAGTAGGTTAGCAAATATCACTTCTAACCGTCTCAGATGTGGATCTACTTTTTTTATTCCTAGAACGATTTCATTGGCTGAGGAAGTAGGTCAACATCTACTGACAATCATGACATTTTATGTAAAATGGAATGTTCTATTTGGAAAATCTGGGCAATTTCATTGGCTGAGAAAGTAGAACATCTAAATATATACAAGACTCTTTCATTTTGTTCTTTCAGACCATTCTATTATCATTTAAAAGGGGTGTTAATCAAACTTTTTACTTACCCTACTCCTTTCAGTGACACTATTTGCAAACAAATGTAAACCCAAATCAGAATGAGGGTACGATAACTCAGTCTGACTTTGTGTCTACAATAGTTGTGAATGGTATCACAGAGGAGACCGTTATTGAATACTGATTGTATATTTAGCATCACTTATATGTCATTAAGGGATAACAGATGATCAGTTAGTGTAACCACTGTTTTCTGGGATCCTGAAAGATTAACCAGTATTCGAGCACACCTCATTTCCACAATACCGTATATGAATGATCACAGGGACTGTTGCCGTGCAGGGATTCGAACTCACTACCCCTGGATTGATAGTCAGACACACAACCCACTGAGCTAATCGGGCCCGGCTTAGGATTAAGAAATTATTACTAAAATACTTTAACCATTTCCAATCAATGTCAAGTGAGATTCAAGCCACTTCTGGTTGTTTTGCCCCTTAGCTTGCTGACTACGCTGTATAACAGACCCAGCTATCCCTATTGGGTCAGTTACATAGCAACAAGTTTGAGCATGTTTATTGGTCAGTTGCTTCAGGGAAAGTTTGAATGATATCACAGTTCAGTTATCATTCAATAGCTATGAATTGTGGGACAGGCATGGAATTCCCTGCTATTTTGATTGGGGGGTAAATAGACCTGACTAAATTACAGCTTTGTTTGAATCTCCAATGTTTGCAGCTTACTTACAGCACTGCCTCAAAAAGTAATTTTGTGTGTGTGTGTTTTTAATTAGACTATAAAGACCTCAGATTGAATCCAAGTAAAATGACATTCCTGTTGCTAGAACCTGGTTAAACAAACTCTGACGTTATCAGCAAGTGATACTGGGACAGAACCATAGACCACAGGGGACCAAGTGATATAAACCAGGCAATAATCACAAACAATCAATCCATTTAATTATTTGAAACAACAAGGGATTCAACAACAACCTCAGGGAAGATTAGAAATTTATATTTAAAAATACCCCATTGTGTAATAAGCTCAGAGCTTTTAAGAATCACGTCCTGAGTCCATTTTCTGGGTAGAACCAAAACTAGGCGTTGTTTATCCGATTGAACCCACAACCATTGGGCCAACACCCTATCCTCTGTATCACCGCCCCATCCCGCCACTTATCACTTATAACAGTCTGAAACAGTAGCCATCTTAATAAACTATAACTGAAAAACTGTATTTAAATAGAAGAGTAAACACCAACCAATACAATACCTGCAATATAAGAATATTTTATGTTTGGACAGAAAATTCAATTCCGAGGGATATCTGTTGGAATGAGGCTCAGCCGTCAGTTACCCCCAAAAAAACAGTTAGTCCAAGTGACAGAATTTTCTATTAAAATTGAAAAAGCTATGAATTATACATTTTCTTGTATGCCTAAAACAATTATTTTGATATATAAATTATCACTATCATTCTGTTACACCACAATAACTTTTAAATATTTTTTACCACAATCACTTTTAGGGCGTCAAATCATACAAGTCATATATTTTTATTCCTCACAGACAGTTTTAACATCACGCACTATAATTTTATCATGACCCCTGGGTGAGATTATAAAAATATCTTGAACAGTTTTAAATAACGGCTATCCTTATTTGTCTGTGATAAAGGCTTTTGTATGATTATATGTCTAAATTATATACACACAATGTGTTAATATGCCATACGACAATAACTCATCCCTTCTAACAGAGAGAATAAATCCCAGCACGGACATTGTATAATCAGCAAGAGGAACGCAGATTCCAATCATTTCTTGTAATTTCAAAACCAAATCGCGAAGTCTGACCAAGCTCGGGCGTATGATTGAAACATACTTATTGTATAATAAATTATTAATCCCATCTGCCATTACTATATAAATCAGACAGGACAGCCTCTCATTGCAACTAATAATGCTGCCAGAAGTTTTGGAAACAGCATTAGTTATGTGGTCATTATTTCAAACAACAGCTATCTAAATGTGCCTACACATTTAAATATATGGAGCCCTGTAATAGACTTTCTATGAAGTGATTTCCTTTTATGACTGAGGTTGAATTGAAATGGATTGGAATGAAGCAGAATCGTGATTTCATTATTTGGCTCGTATGATTCCCCTCAGTGTCATAGAGAAGAAGTAAAATTATTAATTTGTAGATGCGGTACGAAAAGGTTAAATATAAACACTGGTTGAGGGGACAGTCCGATGGGATTATAAACATTGTTATGAAAGTTGAAAGTCAGACAATGTTTAGTATGTGCACGCAT
Source organism: Panopea generosa (assembly GCA_029582155.1). NCBI lineage: Eukaryota > Metazoa > Mollusca > Bivalvia > Adapedonta > Hiatellidae > Panopea > Panopea generosa. Next base: position 65,175,928 of record CM055907.1, read on the forward strand.
TTCAAACATCTCGACTGACTTTCAACTTACATGAAAGAATATGAATTTTTCTCCTGTATAGATATTAAATGTTATTTTATGCATCCACATGCAAGTTGGACGTTCTACCCTCGACCACAGTTGCAAGTTGGACGTTCTACCCTAGACCACCGTTGCAAGTTGGACATTCTACCCTAGACCACCGTTGCAAGTTGGACGTTCTACCCTAGACCACCGTTGCAAGTTGGACGTTCTACCCTAGACCACCGCTGTGGTTTCTACTAAGCCTACCCCTAGACAACCGCTGCGAGGCAGACGTTCTACCCCTAGACCACTGCTGAGAGGCAGACGTTCTACCCCTAGACCACTGCTGCGAGGCGGATGTTCTACGATATGATAACTTTACAAGACAAATGAAAGCTGAAATAAATTTCAGATTTTGATCATTGTCATACAACATTCAACACTGCACTTTCAAAATCACACCACTGTCACTTGACAAAGATAGTCTACATTAAACCAACTTGGCATTTCACTCTCCAAGTTCCATGTACCTAACCAGAACTGCAAGTAATACTTTGTATGGACAATATCTTCACACACAAACTACACTCTCACCTGCCAAAATGCGTCAGGAACATTACCCATAACTCCAAAAATCCATTTGGTGTTCACATTTTAAGTTAAATAAAAAATCACCTAAGCAGTTCTGCAAGCTTCCATTTTTAAATACACATTGCCATCAGCGATAAATGAAAATATCTTTACCAAGTCACCAAGTGAGATTAAAAGGATCACAATCAAAACACAAAAGGAGGTATCTCCCACAAGAACATGCTGAGTGGTTTCACACGAGGCTGAAATGTATATACATGTAAATAGACATTTTGTCAGACCAGATCGTATCAGACATATATCTATAAAGTTCAGCAGACAAATAAATCATGCAATATGATGTACAGAGAGTTAATTTCATTTTCCTCAAAAATATATGTCATAAAGGGAGATAATTGGGTTTCATTCCACAAAGACAGGCTTTTAGCCAAGCTCGGAACAGCTACTTGTAAATAATTGCCAATCCATTATGCACCCTAATGTTGTAACTCAGCAATCCGAAATTTGATTCATGCATGTAAAATTATGTTATTTTAAGCTAAACAAGAGCCCCAATAGAGCCTGAGGACGCTCTACTGACTCATAGTGGCCATAGCACTTTTTGAAATTCCACAATAGTTAGCCTCTTTGAGGGGGTCATCTTAACAACTTATGGATATATACCCCCACCACACCAATACTGAACAAAACTGCTATATAATTGCTATGAAAAGGAAATACTTTAAATTCCCATACCATTCATCTGTAAAAAAAATAGTCCCCTGTACAGAACCCTTATACAACCCAGTCCCTTTATTTGTCAGAACTTCAATCACCCACTCTAAGTGATTTGTTATGAGCAGAAATTATTCAAATTTCAAAAAGAAGTTTTTTTTGTACACATGGATGCAATATGAAACACAAATTCCGCGGAATGATATGTCTCGTCGTGTCTGCTATGACCGTTAATACACACATGGGTGAGAAAAAAATTATAATATTATATTCATGCGAGAGTTATCTTACTTGGTTAATGTAGTAGGTTTAATGACTAAGAAATATTATAGGAAGTATTGTGTGAAGTTTCGATCAAATACATTAAAAGGATTATATTGGGAAGTAACACAAACATGCTGTTAATCCAGACTTTTCCTGTATGCAGTGTGCACAAAATAATGCTTATGTATTGACGTATAACCTTTATTTACTTGAAAGTTATCATTGAATATTGGCCAAAACTTTAATATGTCCCGCAATAAAGTATTGCGCAATGTTTACATTGAACTCTGTAAACTTCCCGAACAAAGCCTCGAAAACGAAATCGGGAACGAGTTATCACCATGTTATCCGATGATTGATCGGAAACCCGAAAGCAGTTCGTTGAAAATGGCTATGTAAACAAAAACAAAAACGTTGCTTCAGAAACCCGATGTTTGTAATAAAGAGATTATGCAATTAGACATTTTAGACGAGTATATCTCTAAGTTATAAGTGTATCTCCATACTGGGCGTGTGTATTTAGGACAGGGAATTGAAGGTAATATGCCAATATAACAATATAATATGTGATTTTTGAGATATAAACTTGATGGTAGTTGCACACAAAACTTTAACCAGTATTTTTAAGTGAAACAGGTTTAAGAAAAAAAAACAAAAAAAACACTTTAATCAGTATTTCTAAGTAAAACATATTTAAAAAAAATAATAAATAAATAAATAAAAAAAGAATTTTTTTTTTTTTAAATAAATTAAAAAACAGAAAAAAGTACTCAGCATCTGCATTATATAATGCAGGGTGTTAGTTGTAACTATGATCCAAGTATGAGTGTCCTAGCACTTGTACTTGAGAAATAGTGTAAAAACGAAAACTTAACGGTTGGAGCTAAATGCAAAATTCAGCATCAAACAATGTCAATTGACCATGAAATGTAGGTCACACTCAGCATCTGCAGTATATAATGTGATGCAGGGTGTTAGTTGTAATAATGATCCAAGTCCTAGCACTTGTAAAACGAAAACTTAACGTTGGAGCTAAATATTAATGTTTGACGCCGTCGCTGTGGACGGAAAAGCAACACCTAAATCTCTCCTTTGTCGCGGCGAGATATGAAAAATTAGTTTTCCCTATAATATTTCTATGTAAAAGTAACATTACAGGGCGCCAATATATCCCAGCCCCTTGATAAACAGAATCTTCAATCCTTGCTGATGTAAGAACAATTTATATCAAATATGAAATAGTTTGACTGATAGGTTATTGAGAGGAAATTTGTGAAAATTCCCAATTTTAACCTTATTGCCCCACCCTCCCTCTGGCCCCTTATGGAAATTCAATCCTCTTTATTGAACAAAATCAAATTTATTGTTACTAGACAATGCTTTATATCTCAAGTTAAACAACATATTCACCCAAAGGACAAAAAAATGAGAATTTTCCATTTTCCCATAGTATTCCTATGTAAAACTCAAAGACCCATACAGGGCCTCTATACATCCCAGTGTCCCTTGATTTGTACAAACTTAGACTTCTTAATCATAGGGATAATTTATATCAAATATGAACAAATTTGACTCACCTGTTGTTGAAAATAAGATTTATGACAATGTTCAATTTTAATCATTTTGTGACCCCACCTGACCCCTTTTAGAAAATCAGTCCTTCTTATCAAACAAAACCATATTTTTTATGACTAGAAGTTGCTTCAAAACTCAAACTGAATAAAAAAAGTCATAAATGAATGATAAAAAAGACAATTTTCCTTTTTCCAATAGTAATTCTATATAAAACTCAATGTCCCCTTCCAGGGCCCTATAAATACAAGACCCTTGATATGTACAAGCTTTAAACCCAAACTCATTGGGATAATCCATATCAAATATGAACAAATTTGACAAACCGGTTGTTGAAAAGAAGATTTTTCAAAATTTTCTATTCTAACCCTTTTTTGACCCACTCTGGCCCCTTATGGAAAGTCAATTCTCCTTGTTGAGCCAAATCTTATTTCTTCTATGACTAGATGGTACTTCAGAATAATAATTTTGCCTAAATAGATGAAAAAAAAGAGAATTTTCTGTTTCCCATAGTATTCCTATGTAAAATTCTAAGTCCCCTTACAGAGCCCCTATAAATTTTAGCCCCTAAAATCTTATCTGTAATGAAAAACCTACACATATGGATAATTTATGCCAAATCTGACATACTGGTGCTTAAGAAAACGATTTAGTAACGGCAGCCATCTTGAATTTCAGATAAAAAAAAAAAAAGTTCTGCATAGTCTCCTATGCAAAAGAAACATCCATGTGAAGTTTCAGTTTAATTGGCCTTGTGGTTTTAGCAAAGATAAAAAAATAGAAAATTTTCTGTTCTCCCATAGAATCCCTATGAAAAATTGTAAGTCCCTTTACAGGGACCCTATAAATTTTAATTTATGCCAAAATGAACAAATCTGGTATAACAGTTCTTAAGAAAACGATTTTTGTAATTCCAAAATTTTACCCTTTTGGGGCCCCTCCTGACCCTTTAAGACAGTGGAACTCAAGTCACTTAAACAAATCTGAACCTCATTCACCAAACAATGCTTCTGTGAAGATATAGGCAAAATCATTTCAATTTAAAAAAAATATTTTTTTTATTATAATGACACGAGTCCCCTAATTAAAAATCTCGGGCCAGGGTTTCATTTTTAACCCTAGGGACACCATTCGAACAAATCTAACAAAACTATAGTTGGTTATCATTACTATAAAAACATTTTGAAAATCTGTTAGGCCACTCATGAGAAGAAGATTTTTTAAGTTATTTATGGCGGCCATCTTGAATTTCAAAAAAAAAAAAAAAATCTTCTGTATAGTCTCCTATGCAATAGAAACATTCATGTGAAGTTTCAGTTTAATTGGCCTAGTGGTTTCAGAGAAAATGCTGCTAACACACTTTGGAGATAACAGACGACGGACAACGCGCCATCGCATAAGCACTTCTGGCCTTTGGCCAGTAGAGCTTAAAATTATGATAATTAGATAAAACAAAATGTATGCACTTAAAAAAAGAAGACTTGCAAATGTCAGTGTACCATATTATACAGACAGTGCATCCCTTCCTGGAGAAATTTTGTATCTGTGTATTATATAGCATTACAGTTAATCATTACAAATTACTGTAGCCTTCAAATTATTGATCTGGGAATGAAATAGTTAGACATTTATTGTATCTTTTTTTAAATTTTTTTTATGATGCATGGAGTGAAAGGGGGAATTAGAGTGGGGGAAGCAATACGGATTGAATATTTAGGTGTCAACCCACCATTGATTTTTGTTCTTTATTCTATAGTAAATAATAAAAGTTTGAAGGCTTGTCATTCATAGAGAATCCCAAATGAAAGAAGTGAAACCTACATTTTACTGTTTGCCAACCTCTGCACTATCAAAATATGATGAGAAAAGTAGGAGTCATGTGTCATATAAGAGATTTTTTTTTCTGCTCAGTGTGTACACTGGTGACAAAGTGAAAATAGACTTCCGAAATCATGTATTCATACCCCAATTTCCAAGCATCAATTATTTTTTCTAAATTCACAATTCAAACATGACAATGCTATCAAAATGTTCAAAATACATCAATAATGCCATTCAAATAAAACAGAGCATTAAAATAAGGAAAATGCATTTTTAAAGAAGAAGAAATGAGGATTACTTATAACTGCCATCATGCGACTTCCCCACGGAAACACTTCCTTTTTGCAATGGTGGTACTATGCCGTTAGCATCATTCTTAAGCCATCCAGGTCAAACAGACGATTAGTTAACCTAATCACTGTTAACCAGTACTCTAGCACACCCCATCTCCACAAGAAACTTATATCATTCCCACTTCAATCATCTGAGAGATGAATGACAATGACACAATGTGGTGTATCAATCATCACAGAGACTGTGGCCGGATGTGGATTAGAACTCACGACATCGGTATTGAAAGTCGGACGTTCTACCAACTGAATTATCCAGGCACCGCCGGCAATAATAAACAATACTGAATGTTTAATTGTGTCTCTTTTCACACAAGATATTGTTGAATATATAAACTGAAATATTATTCTGTGACTGATCTCACTGCTACACTGATGTTGCAAAAATAACACAAAATGATAAATTCAATATTGCAATTAATAATTTGCTAGAGATTTGGAAAATTCATTTTTACCTCGTTAGCCAAAATAGCAACTTGACAGGCGTGAAGATTCTTTTCTTAAATTTCTCATTGATATTTATGAAGCTTAGCATGTCTTGCCATCTTCTTCAATTAACATTCCTATTTTATATTTCAAACAACAATTTTGGTGGAAACAAGATAATACTTTTGCATAAGTAGCTTATCTAAAATAAATTGTTTAGAATGGTAAAGCTAGCACATTGCAAGCATGTATGTGGTGTTGGCAAGGATCATGTCAGATTATTAGTATTAGATCCGGACACAAATACATCCTGGTTCTGTTGTGGTGTTGGCAAGGATCATGTCGGATTATTAGTATTAGATCCGGACACCAATACATCCTGGTTCTGTTGTGGTAGTGGCAAGGATCATGTCAGATTATTAGTATTAGATCCGGACACCAATACATCCTTGTTCTGTTGTGGTGTTGGCAAGGATCATGTCAGATTATTAGTATTAGATCCGGACACCAATACATCCTGGTTTTGTTGTGGTAGTGGCAAGGATCATGTCGGATTATTAGTATTAAATTCGGACACCAATACATCCTGGTTCTGTTGTGGTATTGGCAAGGATCATGTCAGATTATTAGTATTAGATCCGGACACCAATACATCCTGGTTCTGTTGTGGTATTGACAAGGATTATGTTGGATTATTAGTATTAGATCTGGACACCAATACATCCTGGTTCTGTTGTGGTATTGGCAAGGATCATGTCAGATTATTAGTATTAGATCCGGACACCAATACATCCTGGTTCTGTTGTGGTAGTGGCAAGGATCATGTCAGATTATTAGTATTAGATCCGGACACCAATACATCCTTGTTCTGTTGTGGTGTTGGCAAGGATCATGTCAGATTATTAGTATTAGATCCGGACACCAATTCATCCTGGTTCTGTTGTGGTAGTGGCAAGGATCATGTCGGATTATTAGTATTAAATTCGGACACCAATACATCCTGGTTCTGTTGTGGTATTGGCAAGGATCATGTCAGATTATTAGTATTAGATCCGGACACCAATACATCCTGGTTCTGTTGTGGTATTGACAAGGATTATGTTGGATTATTAGTATTAGATCAGGACACCAGTACACCCTGGTTCTGTTGTGGTATTGACAAGGATTATGTTGGATTACTAGTATAAGATCAGGACACCAATACATTCTGGTTCTGTTGTGGTATTGGCAAGGATCATGTTGGAATATCGTATTAGATCCTGACACCAATACATCCTGGTTCTGTTGTGGTATTGGCAAGGATGATGTCTGATTATTAGTATTAAATCCAGACACCAATACATCCTAGTTGTTGTGGTATTGGCAAGGATCATGTCTGATTATTACTATTAGATCTGGAAACCAATACATCCTGGTTCTGTTGTGGCATTGGCAAGGACCATGTCTGATTATTAGTATTAGATCTGGACACCAATACATCCTGATTCTGTTGCGGCATTGGCAAGGATCATGTTGGATTATTAGTATTAGATCCGGACACCAATACATCCTGATACTGTTGCGGCATTGGCAAGGATTATGTTGGATTATTAGTATTAGATCTGGACACCAATACATCCTGATTCTGTTGTGGTATTGGCAAGGATCATGTTGTTTTATTAGTATTAGATCCGGACACCAATACATCCTGATTCTGTAGTGGTATTGGCAAGGATCATGTTGGATTATTAGTATTAGATCCGGACACCAATACATCTTGATTCTGTTGTGGTATTGGCAAGGATCATGTTGGATTATTAGTATTAGATCCGGACACCAATACATCCTGATTCTGTAGTGGTATTGGCAAGGATCATGTTGGATTATTAGTATTAGATCTGGACACCAATACATCCTGGTTCTGTTGTGGTAGTGGCAAGGATCATGTTGGATTAGTAGTATTAGATCTGGACACCAATACACCCTGGTTCTGTAGTGGTATTGGCAAGGATCATGTCTGATTATTAGTATTAGATCTGGACACCAATACATCCTGGTTCTGTTGTGGTATTGGCAAGGATCATGTCTGATTATTAGTATTAGATCTGGACACCAATACATCCTGGTTCTGTTGTGGTATTGGCAAGGATCATGTCTGATTATTAGTATTAGATATGGACACCAATACATCCTGATTCTGTTGTGGCATTGGCAAGGATCATGTTGGATTATTAGTATTAGATCTGGACGACAATACACCCTGATTCTGTTGTGGCATTGGCAAGGATCATGTCTGATTATAAGTTTTAGATCTGGACACCAATACATACTTGTTCTGTTGTGGTATTGGCAAGGATCATGTCTGATTATTAGTATTAGATCTGGACACCAATACATCCTGGTTCTGTTGTGGTATTGGCAAGGATCATGTCTGATTATTAGTATTAGATCTGGACACCAATACATCCTGGTTCTGTTGTGGTATTGGTAAGGATCATGTCTGATTATTAGTATTAGATATATACACCAATACATCCTGATTCTGTTGTGGCATTGGCAAGGATCATGTTGGATTATTAGTATTAGATCTGGACGACAATACACCCTGGTTCTGTTGTGGCATTGGCAAGGATCATGTCTGATTATAAGTATTAGATCTGGACACCAATACATCCTTGTTCTGTTGTGGTATTGACAAGGATCATGTCTGATTATTAGTATTAGATCTGGACACCAATACATCCTGGTTCTGTTGTGGTATTGGCAAGGATCATGTCTGATTATTAGTATTAGATCAGGACACCAATACATCCTGGTTCTGTTGTGGTATTGGTAAGGATCATGTCTGATTATTAGTATTAGAAATGGACACCAATACATCCTAGTTGTGGTATTGGCAAGGATTATGTCTGATTATTAATATTAGATCCGGACATCAATACACCCTGGTTCTGTTGTGGTTTTGGCAAGGATCATGTTGGATTATTCGTATTAGATCCGGACACCAATACACCCTGGTTCTGTTGTGGCTTTGGCAAGGATCATGTCTGATTATTAGTATTAGATCTGGACACCAATACATCCTGATTCTGTTGTGGCATTGGCAAGAATCATGTTGGATTATTAGTACTAGATCCGTACACCAATACACCCTAGTTCTGTTGTGGTATTGGCAAGGATCATGTCTGATTATTAATATTAGATCCTGACACCAATACACCCTGGTTCTGTTGTGGTAGTGGCAAGGATCATGTTGGATTATTAGTATTAGATCCAGACACCAATACATCCTGGTTCTGTTGTGGAATTGGCAAGGATCATGTTGGATAATTAGTATTAGATCAGAACACCAATATCTCATGGTTCTGTTGTGGTGTTGGCAAGGATCATGTTGGATTATTAGTATTAGATCCAGACACCAATACATCCTGGTTCTGTTGTGGTATTGGCAAGGATCATGTCGGATTATTAGTATTAGATCTGGACACCAATACATCCTGATTCTGTTGTGGAATTGGCAAGGATCATGTTGGATAATTAGTATTAGATCAGGACACCAATACCTCCTGGTTCTGTTGTGGTAGTGGCAAGGATCATGTTGGATTATTAGTATTAGATCCAGACACCAATACATCCTTGTTCTGTTGTGGTATTGGCAAGGATCATGTCGGATTATTAGTATTAGATCTGGACACCAATACATCCTGGTTCTGTTGTGGTAGTGGCAAGGATCATGTTAGATTATTAGTATTAGATCCAGACACCAATACATCCTGATTCTGTTGTGGCATTGGCAAGGATCATGTTGGATTATTAGTTTTAGATCTGGACACCAATACATCCTGATTCTGTTGTGGTAGTGGCAAGGATCATGTTGGATTATTAGTATTAGATCCGGACACCAATACATCCTGATTCTGTTGTGGTATTGACAAGGATCATGTTGGATTATTAGTATTAGATCTGGACACCAATACATCCTGATTCTGTTGTGGTAGTGGCAAGGATCATGTTGGATTATTAGTATTAGATCTGGAAACCAATACATCTTGATTCTGTTGTGGTAGTGGCAAGGATCATGTTGGATTATTAATATTAGATCCGGACACCAATACATCCTGATTCTGTTGTGGTATTGGCAAGGATCATGTTGGATTATTAGTATTAGATCTGGACACCAATACATCCTGATTCTGTTGTGGTAGTGGCAAGGATCATGTTAAATTATTAGTATTAGATCTGGAAACCAATACATCTTGATTCTGTTGTGGTAGTGGCAAGGATCATGTTGGATTATTAGTATTAGATCCAAACACCAATACATCCTGGTTCTGTTGTGGTAGTGGCAAGGATCATGTCAGATTATTAGTATTAGATCCGGACACCAATACATCCTGGTTCTGTTGTGGTAGTGGCAAGGATCATGTCAGATTATTAGTATTAGATCCGGACACCAATACATCCTGGTTCTGTTGTGGTAGTGGCAAGGATCATGTCAGATTATTAGTATTAGATCCGGACACCAATACATCCTGGTTCTGTTGTGGTAGTGGCAAGGATCATGTCAGATTATTAGTATTAGATCCGGACACCAATACATCCTGGTTCTGTTGTGGTAGTGGCAAGGATCATGTCAGATTATTAGTATTAGATCCGGACACCAATACATCCTGGTTCTGTTGTGGTAGTGGCAAGGATCATGTCAGATTATTAGTATTAGATCTGGACACCAATACATCCTGGTTCTTTTGTGGTATTGGCAAGGATCATGTCGGATAATTAGTATTAGATCAGGACACCAATACCTCCTGGTTCTGTTGTGGTATTTGCAAGGTTCAGTCCAGCTTAACAAACAGAGCAGTTCCTCACTGTCCAGCTAAACAAACATAGCAGTTCCTAGCATTTTAGCTAAACAAACATATCAGTTCCTAGCTGTCCAGCTAAACAAACATAGCTTTTCTTATTAGTACAGCTAAACAAACATAGCAAGTTCTATGAGTCCAGCTAAATAAACAAAGCAAGTCCTTGCAGTTCATCTTAACAAACATAGAATTTTAGCAGTCCAGCTAAACAAACATATCAATTCCTAGCAGTGCAGCTAAACAAACAGCAGTTCTAGCAGTGCAGCTAAACAACGTAGCAGTTCCTAGCAGTTCAGCTAAACAAATGTAGCAATTCCTAGCAGTTCAGCTAAACAAACAAAGCAAGTCCTTGCAGTTCAGTTAAACAAACATAGCAGTTCTAGAAGTCCAGCTAAACAAACATAGCAGTTCCTGACAGTCCAGCTAAACAAACGTAGCAGTTCCTAACAGTCCAGCTAAACAAACATAGCAGTTCCTAGCAGTTCTGCTAAACAAACATAGCAGTTCCTAACAGTCTAGCTAAACAAACGTAGCAGTTCCTAGCAGTTCAGCTAAACAAACAAAGCAAGTCCTAGCACGTTCAGCTAAACAAACACAGCCATTCTAACAGTCCAGCCAAACAAACATAGCAGTTCCTAACAGTCCAGCTAAACAAATGTAGCAGTTCAGCTTAACAAACAGCAGTTTTAGCAGTTCAGCTAAACAAACAGCAGTTCTAGCAGTGCAGTTCTAGCAGTTCAGCTAAACAAACAGCAGTTCTAGCAGTGCAGCTAAACAAACAACAGTTCTAGCAGTGCAGCTAAACAAGCAGCAGTTCTAACAGTGCAGCTAAACAAACATAACAGTTCTAACAGTGCAGCTAAACAAACAGCAGTTTTAGCAGTGCAGCTTAAACAAACATAGCAGTTCATATAAACAAACAAACCAGTCCAGATAAATTTACCAACCAATCAAAAGAATGACTTGGAAGCAGAATTGTTTATTTCAGACATTGAAGAATGCCAAATGAACTAACAGCCACCAAAATGCAATTCTATTGGTATAAGACTAAACAAGGTTGCGGTAAAGGATGTCATTGACGGAAACAATTACTTTATCAGTGACAACGAACCACATTAAATGATATTAAAAATCTGGTTTATTGAGTTAAGTCCGAGCTACGTTTGTCCTCCAGACAGGGAAAATGGCCAATGGTAATTTAGTTCCAGAGAAAGAAACTTTTTTCTTTTCCTTTTATATGAATGAGAATAAGATCTGACATTGTGACTCGGGGTGGGGAGGGGTAAGTGGCAGGTGAATGAACATACAGGAGCAATTAAATAACAGAGTTTGTTTGTATGAATATATTGCATCAGTTTTATGCCAATGAGAGATAACAGACAATCAATTAACCTTAATCATCACAGAAATTGTGGGAGAGCATTCAAACTCATGAACTCTGGACAGATGTAACCAGGCTCGGGTTAATAAGACAACACGATTAATAAGCCTGGCATATCAACATCTATTTGTTTTACCAGGTATTAATATCACTAACATGCCATGTGTACACTACAACACTGCAGTATGGTCATGTATACATGCCATGTGTATGCAACGACACTGTAGTATGGTCACATACATGCCATGTGTACACTACAACACTGCAATATGGTCACATATATGCTGTGTGTACACTACAACACTGCAGTATGGTCATATACATGCCATGAGTACACTACAAGACTGCAGTTTGATCACATAAATACACCATGTGTTGCAATACGATCACATAAATACACCATGTGTTGCAGTATTATCACTAAAATACATGTGTTGCAGTATGATCACAGCAAGACTATATTTGTACCACAATAATGATAGAAGGCCATGCTGACATTGGCTGCATTGGACACCTATGAGGTATAAAATATCTCCTCTGGTTAAATTTTATTAAACAAAAATAATGCAGCTGAGCATTTACAGTACTGGGGAGAATAGAAACAATACTTGTAATGTTTGTAAACCCCAAACTTAGTTAGTTTCATGGAGTCTATAATGGAGACGGTTTGTGGGAATTAGACTTGGAATAATTAGATACAAGCAGATCAATGTGCACAGTTGGTAACCCAGGACGTGTGGAACAATCACGTTAATAAGTAGTTTAAATAGGGGAACGACGCAGAGAGATTTCTTTCTGCTATCAAGTTTTTCCTTTCCTCCGGTTTTATACCAAACACTTACAAATGGTTTTAAAGGCTATAAAGGTTACATACATCTTGCCTAAGGCTGAGACTAACTGTGTAAAGATGGAGGATAGAACAAATACACATAAATACTGGAAAGTTCAATGCCAGGTGAATTCCAGAGCCACATTATCAAATTATCGTAAGCAATATTTAGTTTTAGAATATGTATGTAAAGGTGTTTCATTAAAGATTTTGTCACTAAATAGATCATAAATTCACCAGGCGTTTGTCTATCCTTTCAGTATATATAACTATAACAAGAATTGGCAAAGACTGTCTGGGGCTGCCAAGGGCAATAACTCTGAATGGAATCAAGTCGACATCACAAAGTTTGTATCACAAACATCAACACTTGATGTTGATCATATATGTAAAGTATCAAATCAATCGCCTAAAAACTGTGGAACTCTGCATGAAAATTAAATAAAAGGACAATAACTATATAGAATAAAGTCAAAGTTTGTACATACACATCATCTACACTTAATGTTAGACCAAGTATGCAAATTTTCAAGTCAATTAACAGAAAACTGTAAAACTGAAAAAAAGTATTTCGCTCCAAAAGTTGCTGACAGACTGACCAAGTGGCAATAACTATGCAATGAATTAAATTAGTTTCATAAAATTTGCATTAGGCATATCAACACTTTATCTTGATCATGTATGCAAAGTTTCAAATCAATGGCCTGGAAATTGCAGAAGAAGTTTGCCTAACTGGAATTGCAATAGGGTAAATTCAGAAATTTTAGTAAGTGCAAAGCAGGGGTGGGAATGGGTTTTCATTAAAAAAGCTGAATGGGAAATGATGAGTGCCAGAGGCAGGAACAGGGGGAGAGTACGAGAGTGGGGATGGGTCCACCTACCCATTTTTACACAATTGGAAGAGATTTCACTCCTTTGTAAATTAAGAATAGAACTGATATATTTAATCAAAATTTAAAATGGACTTCATGGTTTGTGAATCAAAATTGAAAATAGATTTCATTGCAAACAACAAAACAATCACACAAAGTATAATTGATTGAGTTGATGTCCCCTGTGACATCTATAAGCAACTGATTGCTGATCTGATTTGATAAGGGGTTAAACAATCTGATAATGCATGTACATTTGCATAAACAGAGAAAGAAAATTGTTAGATTTTTTTAACCTGCATAGGTAACAATAGGCAACAATTTCAGAAACGATGGATACCATGGCACATCTGCAAAATATTACTTTTCACAAACCCAATCCATAACACTTAAACGATTGATACAAGCTGTTTTTAATAAGCTCCTAGCATTTGTGATTAAACACGATCCGTAACAGTAAACTGTTTTTTATATAAGCGCTTTGCGATTACGATTGATATTCGGCATACCTCTACAATGTATGTAGTGCGTACACGGAAAAATATTTTGCAAATGTGACATGTTTTAAATAAAAGAAGTGAAGAACAGAGCCAGGCAAAAATGTTCCGCCATTGTAGCTTGATCAAGACAAACCAACAATAAGTTGAGTACGATGATTCTTATTGAGTCTCTCTGTCTATTTCACATTATTTAGGATTCTTAACCAATGAAAAACATCGAAATATATTCGCAGACTGATACTATGTTCAATTTTTCTTTTGGAAGAATAAGTTAGATAAACTGCTGTACCATTCTGCGGTTTGCTGCAGACGTCCAGTGCGCCAGTACATCTCTCACCTCCCCCACCCACACCTTAAAAATATCTACCCGGATTTACATTGACCTAAAAAAATGACCCAAACGGCCATCAAAAAAGCGGAAACCCGCAAATCCACAGAAAATTCACAACATGCAATAAAGTCAGTGTCACAAAGTTTGTGTCACATGCTGATCATGTAGGCAAAGTTTAAAATCAATCATTTGAAACTGTGGTAGTTCACTCCACAAGAAAACTAAGTGCAACGGGTAAAACTCTGCATGGAATTAAGTCAGTGTCATAAAAATAGTATCATATGCACTAATATTTGACTGTCATTTTTTTCTCAGATATTTTGGGGCTATGATGGTTTAATGTTTATGCCCCCTAGGCCATAATGTCATATAGCTTTAAACAACCAAAGAGAGAAGAATATATTTTGTTTTCCGAGATATTTTGGGGCTATGATGGTTTAATGTTTATGCCCACTAGGCAATAATGTCATATAGCTTTAAACAACCAAAGAGAGAAGAATATATTTTGTTTTCTGAGATATTTTGGGGCTATGATGGTCTAAGGTTTATGCCCCCTAGTCATAATGTCATATAACTTTATACAACCAAGGAGGGAGAATACAAATCATCAAATCATTTTTGCAGTCATTTCTGAAAAGTGTGAAGACAAGAAAAGAACAAAACTAAGGATAACGCACAAACAATTTGTGAAGCATGGTTTCACAGGAGACGCTGTTTAAAACATTTTTAATTTTCATTTACTGTGGTAATGGTGGTCATTTTGGATTAGAAATATTTTATAACCAACATTGTGAATGAACAATTTGCTAAAGAAACAGTTCAAATGACCCTAAAACCAAGGTATAAGTAACCATACGTGTTTTCTTTACTGTTGTCTGTAAAGACAACCACTCACCTTTCTATAAGAACTTTACTGTAGTCTGTATAGGTAACCACTCCTATTTCTATAAAATCTTTCCTATTGTCATTATAAGTATTATAAGTAACTTTTCCAGTTATCTAATTTTTATAAGAATGTTTCCTGTTGTCATTATTGAAAACCACTCACCTTTCTACAAGACATTTATTGTTGTCTGTAGAGGCAACCATTTATATTTCTATAAGAACTTTCCTGTTGTCAATATAGGTAACCACTCACCTTTCTTTAAGAACTTTCCTGTTGTCAATATAGGTAACTACTCACGTTTCTATAAGAACTTTCCTGTTGTCAATATAGGTAACCACTCACCTTTCTATAAGAACTTTCCTGTTGTCAATATAGGCAACCACTCACCTTTCTTTAAGAACTTTCCTGTTGTCAATATAGGTAACTACTCACCTTTCTATAAGAACTTTCCTGTTGTCAATATAGGTCACCACTCACCTTTCTATAAGAACTTTCCTGTTGTCAATATAGGTAACCACTCACCTTTCTTTAAGAACTTTCCTGTTGTCAATATAGGTAACTACTCCCCTTTCTATAAGAACGTTCCTGTTGTCAATATAGGTAACTACTCACCATTCTATAAGAACTTAACTGTTGTCTGTAAAGGTAACTACTCACCTTTCTATTTCAACTTTCCTATTGTCAATATAGGTAACCACTCCCCTTTCTATAAGAACGTTCCTATTGTCAATATAGGTAACTACTCACCTTTCTATTTCAACTTTCCTATTGTCAATATAGGTAACCACTCCCCTTTCTATAAGAACGTTCCTGTTGTCAATATAGGTAACTACTCCCCTTTCTATTTCAACTTTCCTATTGTCAATATAGGTAACCACTCCCCTTTCTATAAGAACTTTCCTGTTGTCAATATAGGTAACTACTCCCCTTTCTATAAGAACGTTCCTGTTGTCAATATAGGTAACTACTCACCATTCTAAAAGAACTTAATTGTTGTCTGTAAAGGTAACTACTCACCTTTCTATTTCAACTTTCCTATTTTCAATATAGGTAACCACTCCCCTTTCTATAAGAACGTTCCTGTTGTCAATATAGGTAACTACTCACCTTTCTATTTCAACTTTCCTATTGTCAATATAGGTAACCACTCCCCTTTTTATAAGAACGTTCCTGTTGTCAATATAGGTAACTACTCACCTTTCTATTTCAACTTTCCTATTGTCAATATAGGTAACCACTCCCCTTTCTATAAGAACTTTCCTATTGTCAATATAGGTAACTACTCACCTTTCTATTTCAACTTTCCTATTGTCAATATAGGTAACCACTCCCCTTTCTTTAAGAACTTTCCTGTTGTCTGTAAAAGTAACTACTCACCTTTCTATAAGAAATTTCCTATTGTCAATATATGTAACCACTCACCTTTCTATAAGAACTTTCCTGTTCGTACATTACCAGATCCACATATTTCTTGAAGCTAACGCTACGTCGTCGCCGTTTACGCTTGGTGCGATAAATCCACCAAGATAACATAACTTGCACACAGTAGAAGTTCTCACAGAGCAATACCATTGCTCCAAAAACAGAAAGTATTCACCAACAACAAGTTGTTTCTTTCCTTCAAATTTTCTCCATCAAATTTCAATACCATACACTACCACAGAACTAGACAGAAGCAAGGTTAATTACTTTATCAAAGACATCTATGTTTCAAGCAGATTGACAATCATTATTTCAAAGATTCTTTGAAGATAGGTTATTTGATTAGAATGAAAATATGCATTTCTTCTCAGGTTATTCGATTAGAATGGAAAGATTCTGATATATGATTTTTTTGTGTCAATTTCATTTTCCACAACCAAAATACAACTTTTCGCTCTGTCGCATGAACGAAGCAGGAGACGTCATTCGTTTACACACTGACAAAAATCTGTCATTTTAATTCCAATTCTCTCACAGAAAACGTCACAGAGAATGTCGCAGAATAATGGCATTGGACCTACATGCTTCTCCTCTATTGTCCTATATTTATAATCATGTAGCGGGGATGTTTGTCTCAAAATGGAACACAAGTGCTTCTTGTCATGGCATTTTGTCATACAATTTAAATCTTCCATTATAATATCCACAGAACACTAGTCACAATCTCTTCCATTTATAAAACATTTATTCACACTTTGTTTTATTAACAATCCGCAAAGTAATTAATCTGCACCTGAAGCATTCAAAGTTTCCCATGAAAACAATTATAGGAATATTTATTACTACAAAACATAACCAACGAAAAGATACATGATCTAATATTGAATTTCAGTGCATTCAGGCAAAGTACTTCATATATACTGTACCTGTATATGTACCTGAACTGTATTTTATTGGAAAGTATTTCAAAGAACTGAACTGTTTTATTGTAGAATATTGAACTGTTATGTACCATACCATACTGTACCATACCGCACTGTTCTGTATGGTACTGTACTATAACATACTGTTTTATACTGTACTAAACAGTACCATACTGTACTATGTTGTATTGTGTATAGTGTCACTTTCAACAATCTGTCAGTCACAATATCGAAGTTTCTGTCTGTACTGTACCATACAATACAATACAGTACTGTACCATTCTGTATCATACATTATGATAGTTTCTGTCCGTAACTGTAATGTACCATATCATACATTACTGTACCATTCTGTACCATACATTATGACAGTTATTATCTGTGACTACTGTATTGTACCATACAGTACTGTACCATACATCATGACAGTTACTGTCTATGAATTCTGTATTGTACCATACAGTACTGTGCCATACATCATGACAGTTACTGTCTGTGACTTTACTGTATTGTACCATACTGTATTGTACCATACATCAGGACAGTTACTGCCTGTGACTATACTGTATTGTACCATACAGTACTGTACCATACATCATGACAGTTACTGTCTGTGACTATACTGTATTGTACCATACTGTATTGTACCATACATCAGGACAGTTACTGCCTGTGACTATACTGTATTGTACCATACAGTACTGTACCATACATCAGGACAGTTACTGCCTGTGACTATACTGTATTGTACCATACAGTACTGTACCATACATCAGGACAGTTACTGTCTGTGACTTTACTGTATTGTACCATACTGTATTGTACCATACATCAGGACAGTTACTGCCTGTGACTATACTGTATTGTACCATACAGTACTGTACCATACATCAGGACAGTTACTGCCTGTGACTATACTGTATTGTACCATACTGTATTGTACCATACATCAGGACAGTTACTGCCTGTGACTATACTGTATTGTACCATACAGTACTGTACCATACATCAGGACAGTTACTGCCTGTGACTATACTGTATTGTACCATGTGATACTGTACTGTTTTATATATTGTAAACATATAATTTGTTAGTACAGAACCATTGGCAACAGCTTTCTTATTTGGAAGATTATGTTATTTGTTAATCCCATTTGAGGGGTCAGTGAAGTCGGGCGAGGGGATCAGTTAATGGAGATAAGAGGGTTGCTGAATGGGGCGAGGGGGCCAGGAACAGGGGTGAGGGGATCAGTTAATGGAGATAAGAGGGTTGCTGAATGGGTCGAGGGGGGCCAGGAACAGGGGTGAGAGGATCAGTTAATGGAGATAAGAGGGTTGCTAAATGGGGCGAGGGGGCCAAGGAACAGGGGTGAGGGGATCAGTTAATGGAGATAAGAGGGTTGCTGAATGGGGCGAGGGGGCCAAGGAACAGGGGTGAGGAGATCAGTGAATAGTGGTAAGGAAGTTCAGTGCCATTTTCAGCCCATTACTGTTTATATGTTATCATGGTGCCAAGTTTTATAGGTAGTGGAACACCAACACTGAATCTGAGTAGAACCATCCTTCTATAGGAATTGGTAAACTTTATCACATTAAAGTTTTCAGACCGAGCTGGGCTCAAACTCACAACCCCTAAGATGATTGATTGATTGATAGATTGACTGAATATTTAGCATCATTTTTATGCCATGGAGGGCTTACAGACAAACAGTTAACCTAACCACTGTTTCCTGGGATTAACCAGTACTCAAGCACACACCATCTCCACAAGTAACTGATAACTTTCCAACTTGAATCAGCGGTGAGAGACCAATGATAGAGACACAATGTTGTAGATCTATCATCACAGAGACTGTTGCTGGGATTCAAACTCATGACCCCTGGATTGATAGTCGGACGCGTAACCGACTGAGCTAATCGGGCCTGGGCCCCTAAGGTGAAAAGCAAAGGATCTCATCTTAGACCAGACAGGCACAGAGGACTGTCCCAGCGAATGGTCAAAATGATTTTCCATTAATCCCAGAGGTGGGCAAAAGCCGACTTCCCTGTAACCTTAATATAAATACTTCAGAGGTGCCATTATTTCCCCTGACGCATATAATCAATAACTAGACTTCATAAAATAAAATAAATAAATCCGAACTTGAAAGGATGAAAGAAAACAAAATTGCATTAATTTCAATTATATTATAACATTATTGTTTTTTTCTTTGCCGTTCCCATGATACCCTGAGCCTCCAATATCTTTGATTCAATAGAGTGCAGTGAGGAAATACTCAAACATTACAGTAGGGGATATTAGCAGCGTAATAGCCATATCGGATATTGTATGTTTTACATTACGTATTATCAAGGCTCATCCAACCTCCCATAAAAGGATGAATTACTGGGAGTATTTATGGGCATAAATGTTTTCATCAGAAAATTATCTCTCAAAAATTGGATCCAGAGTTTACAACTTCCTGCAATTGATGTTACCTCGCCCTATAAAACACCATATATTTGATCAAGTGTACTAAACTTTGGTCCCCATGAGCATCTGATCCTCCTGACCTCCCATCTCAGTCATATAACAGTTGATGAGGCTTACTCAATGACTGTCAATGATATAGATGCAGATATCTTATGAAAACAAGACGGGGCCATACTGCAGTCAATAGAGCGTTGGCCCTCATGCCACAGGTTGCGGGTTTAATCCTAGTCTACCCCATGACCTACCAAAAAACACAACCCAATTCTGGTTAGAATCTAATTGTACAGACAGATCTACCCTATATCAAGTAAGGACTGCAGACACCTAGTTGTGCAGACAGATCTACCCTGTATCAAGTAAGGGCTGCAGACACCTAGTTGTGCAGACAGATCTACACTGTATCAAGTAAGGACTGCAGACACCTAGTTGTACAGACAGATCTACCCAGTATCAAGTAAGACTGCAGACACCTAGTTGTACAGACAGATCTACCCAGTATCAAGTAACGGTTGCAGACACCTAGTTGTGCAGACAGATCTACCCTGTATCAAGTAAGGACTGCAGACACCAAGTTTTGCAGACAGATCTACCCATTATCAAGTAAGGACTACAGACACCTAGTTGTACAGACAGATCTACCCTGTATCAAGTAAGGACTACAGACACCTAGTTGCACAGACAGATCTACCCTGTATCAAGTAAGGACTACAGACACCTAGTTGTACAGACAGATCTACTCAGTATCAAGTGAGGACTGCAGACACCAAGTTGTACAGACAGATCTACCCAGTATCAAATACAGGCTGCAGACACCTAGTTGTACAGACAGATCTACCCTGTATCAAGTCAGTACTGCAGGCACCTAGTTGTACAGTCAGATCTACCCAGTATCAAGTAAGGGCTGCAGACACCTAGTTGTGCAAACAGATCTACCCACTATCAAGTAAGGACTACAGACACCTAGTTGTGCAGACAGATCTACTTAGTATCAAGTAAGACTGCAGACACCTAGTTGTGCAGGCAGATCTACCCTGTATCAAGTAAGGACTACAGACACCTAGTTGTGCAGACAGATCAACCCAGTATCAAGTAAGGCCTACAGACACCTAGTTGTGCAGGCAGATCTACCCTGTATCAAGTAAGGACTGCAGACACCTAGTTGTGCAGACAGATCTACCCTGTATCAAGCCAGGACTGCAGACACCAAGTTGTACAGGCAGATCTACCCAGTATCAAGTAAGACTGCAGACACCTAGTTGTACAGACAGATCTACCCTGTATCAAGTAAGGACTGCAGACACCTAGTTGTACAGACAGATACACCCAGTATCAAGTAAGGACTACAGACACCTAGTTGTACAGACAGATCTACCTTGTATCAAGTAAGGACTGCAGACACCTAGTTGTACAGACAGATCTACCCAGTATCAAGTAAGACTGCAGACACCTAGTTGTACAGACAGATCTACCCTGTATCAAGTAAGGACTGCAGACACCTAGTTGTACAGACAGATCTACCCAGTATCAAGTAAGGACTGCAGACACTTAGTTGTACAGACAGATCTACCATGTATCAAGTAAGACTACAGACACCTAGTTGTGCAGACAGATCTACCCAGTATCAAGTAAGACTGCACACACCTAGTTGTACAGACAGATCTACCCTGTATCAAGTAAGGACTGCAGACACCTAGTTGTACAGACAGATCTACCCTGTATCAAGTAAGACTGCAGACACCTAGTTGCACAGACAGATCTACCCAGTATCAAGTAAGACTGCAGACACCTAGTTGTGCAGACACCTAGTTGTGCAGACATATCTACACTGTATCAAGTCAGGACTGCAGACACCAAGTTGTACAGACAGATATACCCAGTATCAAGTAAGACTGCAGACACCTAGTTGTACAGACAGATCTACCCAGTATCAAGTAAGGACTGCAGACACCTAGTTGTACAGACCGATATACCCAGTATCAAGTAAGGACTACAGACACCTAGTTGTGCAGACATATCTACCCTGTATCAAGTAAGGACTGCAGACACTTAGTTGTACAGACAGATCTACCCAGTATCAAGTAAGACTGCAGACACCTAGTTGTACAGACAGATCTACCCAGTATCAAGTAAGGCCTACAGACACCTAGTTGTGCAGGCAGATCTACCCTGTATCAAGTAAGGACTGCAGACACCTAGTTGTGCAGACAGATCTACCCTGTATCAAGTCAGGACTGCAGACACCAAGTTGTACAGACAGATCTACCCAGTATCAAGTAAGACTGCAGACACCTAGTTGTACAGACAGATCTACCCTGTATCAAGTAAGGACTGCAGACACCTTGTTGTACAGACAGATATACCCAGTATCAAGTAAGGACTACAGACACCTAGTTGTACAGACAGATATTCCCTGTATCAAGTAAGGACTGCAGACACCTAGTTGTACAGACAGATCTACCCAGTATCAATTAAGACTGCAGACACCTAGTTGAACAGACAAATCTACCCTGTATCAAGTAAGGACTGCAGACACCTAGTTGTACAGACAGATCTACCCAGTATCAAGTAAGGACTGCAGACACCTAGTTGTACAGACAGATCTACCCAGT
The DNA here is from genome assembly GCA_029582155.1 of Panopea generosa. Classification (NCBI taxonomy): domain Eukaryota; kingdom Metazoa; phylum Mollusca; class Bivalvia; order Adapedonta; family Hiatellidae; genus Panopea; species Panopea generosa. The sequence goes on from CM055907.1 coordinate 65,198,735, forward strand.
ATCAAGTAAGACTACAGACACCTAGTTGTGCAGACAGATCTACCCAGTATCAAGTAAGACTGCAGACACCTAGTTGTACAGACAGATCTACCCAGTATCAAGTAAGGACTGCAGACACCTAGTTGTACAGACAGATCTACCCTGTATCAAGTAAGACTGCAGACACCTAGTTGCACAGACAGATCTACCCATTATCAAGTAAGACTGCAGACACCTAGTTGTACAGACAGATCTACCCTGTATCAAGTAAGGACTGCAGACACCTAGTTGTACAGACAGATCTACCCTGTATCAAGTAAGGACTGCAGACACTTAGTTGTGCAGACAGATCTACCCTGTATCAAGTAAGGACTGCAGACACCTAGTTGTACAAACAGATCTACCCTGTATCAAGTAAGGACTGCAGACACCTAGTTGTACAGACAGATCTACCCAGTATCAAGTAAGGACTGCAGACACCTAGTTGTACAGACAGATCTACCCAGTATCAAGTAAGGACTGCAGACACCTAGTTGTGCAGACAGATCCACCCAGTATCAAGTAAGGGCTGCAGACACCTAGTTGTGCGAGCAGATCTTCCTGAAACAATTATGTAGACCAGAAATACTCAGTTTGCAGACCTCTTCTACTACAATCCATACCATTTGAGGCCTGTTTACATCATGTAGTAAGGTTCTAGGTACATTTCCATGCCAAATAATAATTCTAGCCACATTTCAAATAAACATTTAAAATCCTTTAGTCAAATAAAACCAGTAATTCAAGCTTTCCATTACAGAGATGAAACATGATAAACCTCCTGGTAACGAAACATGTCATACTGCAAACCCATTACAATAATTTGCCCATGCGAAACTACAATTTCAGCTGTCTCCTGATTATGAAGTCTGAACCTCTCATGTAGCATCACTGACTTATCAATCTCTATGCATACATCAGGATCAACTGTTTCTAAATTGTCATGATTTCCATAATCAGACCAATAACATTAGCCTCTGATCAACATTGTATCAGCATGCCCATTGTATCAGCATGCCAGCATCTCATTTCATTTTATGTTTTTTTTTTTAGAACTCATTTTAATTCGCATCACATTTATTAATCCCTCCACATCAAATTTTTCACAACCTATTTCACTATCTAAATATCTTTTTTCCAAACATCAGAACATGAATCCATTAACCGTGGTGTAGTGTTTTTAATCTCAGAATCTGAAATATTCTCCTTTTTTTTCTTTTTTTTTTTACTCAGAAACTGTAAGCATAACATGATATTGCAATTATCGTACACAATCAAAACAAACCAGCTAATATATCAAATGTTTTACAATTCCTCCGTTCAGCGAAAACATTGATGCTTCAATCTGAATAATGTATAACTACCTGACAGCATTAAATAAATAAACCCATATCAACAACACAAACACCCATTATCATATTTCCAATTTCGCTTAATTTCATGAAAAGTATCACTTCTCTCCAGCAATGATTCTTCATCTCATTGCAAAATTGGTTAATTTCATGAAGAGCTTCATGTCTCTATGACAATTATCCAGAAAAATCCTAGCAACGTATCGGCAGTTTATTCTCCACACTCGTGGCCAACGTTGTATATTCATTGTGAAATTCTGCGACCCATCTGTCAATACCTCTTTCCAATGTTCTGGCAAATTTAATATCATAATTTCTACAGAAATGACATGACAGAGTGATAGCGGCTCCCCTGGTGACCAACTTCTACACACATGCATCCCCCGGAGTCCCTGAATATTTGCCTCAATATTCATATACAGCAGTGTTTCCCCCAAACTTACAAAATAAGCGTTCACACTGATTTCAGTCCCCAGTTAAGACAAATCAACTTAGAATAACAAACTGGAAAACAAAATCAATGACCTGATTTCAGTAACAAATTGCTCAATTATCAATTATAAACATCATTTAAATGTATTTCAAAATTTCACATTTATGTATTTTTGTTTTTTGATATCTATCTGACTGCTGGCAAAGCATCTCTGTACACCACTGGGTCCATCCATGACTTATACCAGAAACTCTCAATATGTTACTTATACTGGGTGCCTTAAAGCTCTGAGAGGGCAATTCTAGGAATGTTTAACCTTATATCAGAATAATATGACTAGTCAGGGTATATCATGTACCTTTTCTGTTTTTAATTTAAGTAACAGTAAACACACGCTACCGTCCAATAAAAATTAATCATTATGTCATAGGTAATGCATCATTATGTCATAGGCCATGCATCATTATGTCACAGGCCTTGCATGATTATGTCATAGGCCATGCATGATTATGTCATAGGCCATGCACCATCATGTCATAGGCCATGCATCATTATGTCATAGGCCATGCACCATTATGTCATAGGCCATGCATGATTATGTCATAGGCCATGCACCATCATGTCATAGGCCATGCATCATTATGTCATAGGCCATGCACCATCATGTCATAGGCCATGCATCATTATGTCATAGGCCATGCACCATTATGTCATAGGCCATGCATCATTATGTCATAGGCCATGCACCATCATGTCATAGGCCATGCATCATTATGTCATAGGCCATGCACCATCATGTCATAGGCCATGCATCATTATGTCATAGGCCATGCATCATTATGTCATAGGCCATGCACCATCATGTCATAGGCCATGCATCATTATGTCATAGGCCATGCATCATTATGTCATAGGCCATGCATCATTATGTCATAGGCCATGCACCATTATGTCATAGGCCATGCATCATTATGTCATAGGCCATGCACCATCATGTCATAGGCCATGCATCATTATGTCATAGGCCATGCATCATTATGTCATAGGCCATGCACCATTATGTCATAGGCCATGCACCATTATGTCATAAATTAGGCATCATTATGTCATTGGATATGAATCATTATGACAGTTCATGCAGTGCTCCAGATAAGCTTTTCTTCAAATTAGTATTTTACCAGTTGAATTAGTATGCAATGCTTATTTTCAAAAATTTTAGGGTAAAAATGTACATTTATTTCAAATTACCATTTAAAACAAAGTGATTAACACTTATTTCACCCCATTAATTTTTATTTCAATGCTTTATTCAGAAATTTCATTGCTTAAATACTCCCAAACAGGGCTTACCTGGAGCACTGATTCATGCATCATTATGTCATAAGTAATTTAACAGTGTCATAGCCAAGATATTACAGTCAGTAAATCAATGGGAGATTTAATGTGGTGAGAGAGAGAAAATCATCTGCTGATTTGGGAACATATCAATGACGATTTTGTGTTGTGACCCCTAAGTGCCTCCCAAACTGAAATCCTGAATCCGCCCCTGCATATCCTTCAGTCAAATAACCAGTCAAAAATCTTTTTGTCACCAGTCTACAAATATCACTGGATGTGATGAATACCCCCAAACACAGTTATTACACCCTTTTACTGCCCGCTTTGACACAATGAACCAATTAGAGTAACGCTTTGGTACCAATCACCGAGTTTTCATTGAATTCCGACCAAGTGGTTGCTGAGAAAATGAGCACACAAAGGGCCATAACTCATTAAACAAGAGGCCCAAGAGGGCCTGAGGACGCTCTACTGACTCATAGTGGCCATAGCACTTTTTTAAAATTTCACAATATATACCCTCTTTGGGGGTTTGTCTTAACAACATATGGATAAATACCCCCACTACATCCATACTGAACAAAAACTTAATTGCTATGACAAGGAAATACTGTAAATTCCATACCATTCATCTGTAAAACAAATGTAGTCCCATGTACAGAACCCTTATACAACCCAGCCCCTTAATTTGTCAGAACTTCAATCACCCACTTTAAGTGATTTGTTACGAGCAGAAATGATTCAAATTTTAAAAAGAAGTTTTTTTGTAAACATGGATGCAAAATGAAAAAAATTCAGTTTTCCCTATAATATTCATATGTAAATTTAGCCCCTTAATTCTTATCTGCAATCAAACCCCTACACAGGGATAATTAAAGTAAAATATGAACAAATCTGACACACCGGTTCTTAAGAAAACGATTTTAGTAATTCCCAATTTTTACCCTTTTAGGGCCCCTCCTGACCCCTTAAGACAGTGGAACCCAGTCATTTTTACAAATCTTAACCTCATTCACCAAACAATGCTTCTATGAAGATATAGGTAAAATCATTTCCATTTTAAAAATAAAATAAAAAAAATATTATAATGACATGTGTCCCCCCCTAATTGAACCCTAGGGACATCATTTAAACAAATCTAACAAAACTATAGTTGGTCATCATTACTATATAAACATTTGGATATCTGTTGGGCCGTTCATGAGAAGAAGATTTTTTAAGTTTTGGACTATTTTTAGTAATGGTGGCCATCTTGAATTTCAGATAGAAAAAAAAAATCTTCTGTATAGTCTCCTATGCAATAGAAACATCCATGTGAAGTTTCAGTTTAATTAATCTAGTGTTTTCAGAGAAAGTGCTGCTAACAGACGACAGACGAAGAAATACGCGCCATCACATAAGCACTTCTGGCCAAAGGCCAGTAGAGCTAAAAAATATTGTATTATATATAAAAGGTTTTATCTTTAGAATGCAAACAATATCTGGACCATCTTTTATATTTAAAATATGTCCCTAATTAATGACAAAACTCCTCATCTTAGCCAGGAACCAGAGGAGCCCCATAATACATCCAAACATCTTCATTTATTTTTGACTGGATGTCTCACAAACAAACCCTGGACAGGTGATGTCACACAAACAAACCGTGGACAGGTGATGTCATACAAACAAACCCTGGACAGGTGATGTCACACAAACAAACTGTGAACAGGTGATGTCACACAAACAAACCCTGGACAGATGATGTCACACAAACAAACCCTGGACAGGTGATGTCACACAAACAAACCCTGGACAGGTGTCACACAAACAAACCCTGGACAGGTGATGTCACAAACAAACCCTGGACAGGTGATGTCACACAAACAAACCCTAGACAGGTGATGTCACACAAACAAACCGTGGACACATGATGTCACACAAACAAACCCTGGACAGGTGATGTCACACAAACAAACCCTGGACAGGTGATGTCACACAAACAAACCCTGGACAGGTGATGTCACACAAACAAACCGTGGACAAGTGATGTCACACAAACAAACCGTGGACAGGTGATGTCACACAAACAAACCCTGGACAGGTGATGTCACACAAACAAACCCTGGACCATTGATGTCACACAAACAAACCATGGACAGGTGATGTCACACAAACAAACCGTGGACAAGTGATGTCACACAAACAAACCGTGGACATAGGATATCACACAAACAAACCCTGGACAGTTTTGACTACAGTAAATTCTCGTAGGATTACAGCATTTAACTGATGTACATAATCATTTTCAGAAAAACTAGAAGTCTGGTGATGGGCAAAACTTGATAATAATGGCAATAGACATTTTTTTTCTTCTCAAAAACCATTGTATTTCCCCTGACTTATTTCTAATAAGAGCACCCAGGTGCGTGTTCTAGCATTTGCTGACCATTTTGTTTTAACTCAAAAAAACATTAATTTATCCTAATGGTGATTTTGAGTGCCATTAACTGTGTTCATTAATTTTTTCTCCTTATTGTATGCCAAACAAAAGAAGAAACTTCCTACTTCCATTTATTTTTTCAATATCTTAAGTCATAAAAATGTACAATGAACTCAACAAAATAACATGCCTGAAGTTGTTAAAAGACACAATGTATGGAGAAGTGGTTCAGTGGTAGAGCATTGGACCAGTAATTGGGGGTTCGATCCTCCTCTACGGCCATGTATGGTGTCCTTGAGCAAGATACTGTATCCACATAATGCTAAAGTACTTGTTCTACCAGGGACACTCCGAGCGTGATTTGTCAAAGGTATACCCGTTTCACTATCAATGTAAAATACATAAATTTAAAATTAAAGGACATCACACATTGCCGTGTTAGGGGAGCAAACACATGATCCTTCCATCCGTGGTCTGACGCTCTACAACCAGACCATAAGGTTGTAAATTCGAGCCCATCTAGGTCAAATGATTTTTTGTGGTGAATGTTTGCCAGTTACTTGCAAAGGTTCTTCTCATATGCATGTCATTAACATATGTGTCTGAGGTATTCCTCAGTCTTATAACCTGATACCATACATAACTCATAATCAGCTGCTAATGCCATCAGAATCCCCATTCATTTCTCAGCAAAGACCTAAATATGCCGTATGACCCAATAGAATTAAATTCAGAATTCATTTATCAATATCTTTTCTTAACAGCAGCAGTTCAACATATAATTTTGATGACATTTGCAAATCGCATTCATTTTCCGTACTGCAAAATCCCATTTCCATATTTCTATAAAAGTCATTCATTTCTCTATCATACCAAAAACAGTTTTTTATCACAATTCCTCTTGCACTTCTTTGTTTCCAAATTGCTGACAGACCTATATTCATGCCCGATCAAATATTTCATTTCCAAATCAAATAATCACGCAATGCAATTTCAATAGTTGCTGCACAATAAATCCCAACAAATTAAATGCCAGCTTGCATTCCTAAAACCTTTGTTTTTTCTCTGAATTTCTGCCTCAGTATAGAATGTCTGTTATGAAATATTACATAGAGGCTGCTCTGGATTCAATGTATCTATAACCACTGCTTTAGGGGGAGGATGGGGGATGGGGGAGGCCATAGGTTGGATCCCAAATTCCACCCAACGGCTTTTTAAAAACAAGATTCACTTATATTTGGTTCTAACCAGGAAATGGACTCTTGAAATTCTTTAGCAAAATGCAACAACCTGGCTAGCCGAGACAATAATGCTTATCTTGGGGTTATGATGATTAGTAATGAACTACGGTCACTTACTTAGTGCAAAGCCAATAACTCTGCATGGAATACAGTCAGGGTCACAAAACTTGTGTCATCCACATCATTCTACAATTGATACCAAGTTTCAAGTGAATCACTTGACATTTGTAGAAGTAGTTCACTTCCCAACAATTGCAACATGGTAAATACATCAATTTTACTAATTACAAGGGTAACAACTCCGCATGAAATTAAGTCACAAAGTTTATGTCAGTCAAATCTGCACTTGATGTTGATCATGTATGCAAAATTTCAAATCAATTGCTTGATAACTGCAGAAGAAGTGCACTCCTCAAGAGTTGAAATATGGTAACAACCGAAAAAAAGTGACCGACTCATACAAGTCCTCATTTTTTAAAATTTACCAACCCAAGAGCTTAATTGTGACCATCATCCTCCAGATTATATTCTAAAATGAATACTTTTTTGCCAAATCAGTTGACATTGCTACTCTCCTGGAACTATAAATAAGGCCCAATAAACTTAATGCCATGTTACGGTTTCCTGTCAACCCTTTAAAATTCTTGTAATAAAATCTGTAAAAACAACACAATTGAATAATTGTGTCACCAACAGGATGCTTGTGATTTATACGATGTACCAGCTAGTACTCCGGACTTGTACCAGCTAGTACTCTGGACTTGTATCAGCTAATACTCCAGACTTGTACCAGCAAGTACTCCAGACGTGTACCAGCTAGTACAACGGACTTGTAACACTGGACATTTTGGTGTTTTTATGCCATCAAGGCTGTCCTTAAAAAATTGTGTTTGCTTAACTTCTACCTACTCACTCAAAAAAACTTTTTTTATTGACTTTTAAAGGCTTTGAATCTTTTTCAAGATTTTTCTCCATTTTTTGTTTAAAGGAATATAATTATCAGAAGTTTTCAAAATTCTAAAATCTTCTAAAACAACTAATTTCCAACTGATCATGCCTATATATTCTCACTGACCAGGTTTTGCCAAAAGAAAATCCATTTAAACACGCCAAAATAATATAGTGAAAAGAAGATTTTCTAACTTGGGCTACCCACCTAGGTTAAGACTAAAATAGATTTCCCGTTTAAAATGGCAATACGTTTTGTGATGTATTAAATGAGCCATGTGACTCCATTTTGATTTCAAATTGAACCATTATACAGAATTACACATAGTAAAATTGTTTTATCTTAGATAGAGTCTGCATGGCAATGTGAAGGTAGTCAAGCAGCATTTAAGTGCTGTCTATTTTAAGAATGAGGATTTTGTTTCAATTTAGATATCAATTTAGTCATGTTTTGGTGGACTTGACATGCCAAAACATTCGGGTTTCATCTAATAATGATAATGATGTTTGCATCCATTTTAATAATGATTTTACTTTTTAAGAAATTAATTTTATAGTGTTTTTCCCCCCAGGTATACTCCATTTCAAATGACCATGCAAAAACAACATTAGCTACCTACCAATATACTGGGTCAGAGCACAGAAAACAAACATTTTTTTAAGCATGGCCCAAAATGAGCAGCTTTAGTGAAAAATATCTACACAATTCAGATCTTTATAGTCATCTGGGATTCTCATGTGTCAAAGTCCAGAACTGAAGTTAAAACAAATGCTTTGATTGAAATTTACTAAAATCAAAATAAATCGCATGTAATTATGAAATGATCATCCTGAGTTTATTGTATTACAATAAAAATAAGTCTATTCCTTTTCCATCCAACCACAGTACTATTTTTACACCCTCCCAAATATAATATTCTATCACCATTTCTCGGAAAATCCTTGAGCTACGCAGTATATCATTTTGAATTGACAGTTATTTCAAATCAATACACAGTAAAATAGACATTTGCCGATGGCAAGAATAGAAGCCCCACGATGTAACCAATGATTCGTACTGAAAATAACAATCAATTTAGTCTCTAATTACATGAATAAGGGACAAAATTGCCTCCCTTACTTTATAATAAATCACAAACTGTAGGAAATAAAAACATAAAGTAATCACCGATGATAAGATAAAAGTAATGTTTTGGTCAAAAATGTCTTTGTTGACCTCCAGTACATCACAAACAAAATCAGTACAGATTTATGCAAGACTATCCCTGAGATATGTTGGCAGGCTTTTTAAAAGTAAGAGACAGTAATATTTCATGAGAATTTTAATAGAAATTCTAATTATGGTGTATACTATATAAGTTGTAGCAGTTATGTAAAAATTTTAAGCTTAGATACTTAGCTATTATGGTTTAGTAAACAATGTTGAATTATCATTCCGTTATAAGTAGAGCATGAAGTTTTTTTCCAGAAAATAATGGTTTGATACTCATCAACAGACTTGATTTTCAGTTTAGGTGAAGTAGGGGTCCAATGCAGACTATTTAACCCTTTACTTCATATAGATGCCTTTGGACATGTCTAATATAGACGCCTTTGGACATGTCTAATATAGACGCCTTTGGTCACCTCTAATATAGACGCCTTTGGTCACCTCTAATATAGGCGCCTTTGGTCACCTCTAATATAGACGCCTTTGGTCACCTCTAATATAGGCACCTTTGAACACCTCAAATATAGAAGGCTTTTGAATTATTGGGTGAATTATATTATATTAACTGACAGAGTGGAAAACAGTGCAGGAAGTGTTCAGATTGCTCGTTACGAGCAATCTGAACTCTTCCTGCACTGTTTTCAAAGGCCTTCTGTGATTGGTGGGAAAACGCATATCAATAGAGTAAAGGGTTAAAACTCAGGGTTCCAAATTTCCAGGAGGGAAGGAAAAAGACTTCAAGTATGTATTTTCATTGAAATAGGTATCTTTTTTTAAACACTTAGGAAATCTAATGGGGTGGGCGGGGAAGAAGGGAAAGGTGTTCAAGTATTTTCACTGAAATAGGTACCTTTCAACAGTCAGGAAATCTCATGGAGTAGCTATTTTCTTCACCATCTTCTCACTCTAAATCTGACAGGATGTTAATAGGACCCTTTGCAAAGTAAATTATTCCAACTGACAACAAAATCACACCGACGCATCCTATTCTAGACAAAATCACAACACATCCATCACGATTTAATTTTTCCTGTAAAACCCTCCAAAAGTCCTGATATAGGAACTGGTTCTTTTAGAATTTGACTAATTACAGAACATAGGAGACTTAATGCATATTGATGAAGGCATTCTTAGAATTACGTAACATTTTACTCGACATTTCGTTCCATTAGTTTCTCAATTAGTCATTTTTCACCAGATAAAACTGCATTGAATATAGCCGCACGAAAAAAGTGACCTTATTCCTTCGAAATTATTACAAACAGTGGCGACAAAATGTTTGCGCCACTGGTTGTTTGTCAATTATTGTCATAATTAGTTGGGGTTCTTGTAATTTATACTTGGAGAATTAAATGACTGCGGTTGCAAATATTGTTTTATGAATTAATTCAATCTTTCTGAAACAAATTAAGGACAAATTCTATTTATTACAGTTCACAGTAATGTTGAAAAGAAAAATCTAAAACAATGTTTCTATTTACTATAAACACCGTCTTAAATGACCCAACTCTATTTTGATTACCCATGGCACCAGTTCTACCATATAAGGATAACAAGCAGATGTTACTGCTACTTATCACCACTATGACTGATATGTTGTAGAGATGCTATCTTGGATAAGAGTAGGAAAACAGGAGGGATAGATATGGAATAAAGCAATATGGTAATAAAGAGGAGAAGAGGGACGAGGTGTATAGGAAGAAGAGCAGATGAGGAGAAATTGAGGATTAGTGATTGAAAAGGAGTGGAGGAGAAGGAAAGGAAGAGTGGGGGCAGGATGGTATGAAAAAGAGTAATGAAGGAATTGAGGAGGAAGAGTATGAGGAAGATGAGCAAATGAAGAATGACAGTGTAGGAAGCTAAGTAGGAGGAAAAGGAATGGAGGAAGGAGGGAGGAAGAGGAGTGGAGGAAGGGGAGTGGAGGAAGAGGAGTGGAGGAATGAGTGGAGGAAGAGGTAGGAGGATGAGAAGGAATGAAAAAACTGAAGAGGAATGAAGAAAAAGGAGTGGATAAAAATGAAGAGCAGCCAAGGAGGAAGAGGAGTTGATGGACAAATAACACGGATGCAGAGAATAAAGAAAACCTCAGGAGGAATATAAGGATCAGGAAAAAAAGAATAAGGAGGATAAATAGAAGTACAAGAAGACACCATAAGCAGAAGGAGGAAATTATAAAAATGAGAAAAAAATAACTAAAGAAAGATGGCATGTTGCTAAGGAAGAGAAATGAGAAGAAATAGGGAGAAAGAGGGGGATAAATGAAAAGAAGAAATGAGGAAAAAAAGGAGATAAATAGGAAGGAGAGCAACAAACAGAAAGAAGGAGGGATAAATGAAGAGAATAAAGAGAAAAAGGGGAATAAATGAAGAGAACTGAGAAGACAGGAGGAATAAATGAGAATGAGAAATGAAGAGAAAGAGGGGATAAATGAGAGGGTGAGAAAATATAAGGGGAATAAAAATAGGAAAAATGGTGAGAAAGAGTGGGGATAAATAAGGAGAAATGGGGATAAAGCGGGGGATAAATGAAGAATAATGGAGATAAAAAAGGGGGTAATGGGGAGGAAGAGGAGATAAATGATGAGAAAGAGGGGATATAAATGAGAAGGAGAAATGATGAGAAAGAGTGGAGATAAATAAGGATAAATTTGGAGAAAGAGGGGATAAATGAGGATAAATGGGGGAAAAGAGGGGATAAATGAGGAGAAGAAATGAGGAAAAAAAGGAGATAAATAGGAAGGAGAGCAACGAACAGAAAGAAGGAGGGATAAATGAAGAGAATAAAGAGAAAAAGGGGGAATGAATGAAGAGAACTGAGAAGACAGGAGGAATAAATGAGAATGAGAAATGAAGAGAAAGAGGGGATAAATGAGAGGGTGAGAAAATATAAGGGGAATAAAAATAGGAAAAATGGTGAGAAAGAGTGGGGATAAATAAGGAGAAATGGGGATAAAGCGGGGGATAAATGAGGATAAATGGAGATAAAAAAGGGGGTAATGGGGAGGAAGAGGAGATAAATGATGAGAAAGAGGGGATATAAATGAGAAGGAGAAATGATGAGAAAGAGTGGAGATAAATAAGGATAAATTGGGAGAAAGATGGGATAAATGAGGATAAATGGGGAAAAAGAGGGGATAAATGAGGAGAAATAAGTGGATAAAGGTGGATAATGGGGAGGAATAAGGAGAGGGAATAAAGAGGAGGAATGTGGAGATAATTTTGAACATATTCTTATAACATCAGAAAAACTGCAGCTGCTGTGGAATGAACATATTGTACAAAATCAAGAATGAAGAGCATCTTGTAAAGGTGACAAAGATCGGGGCGAGTTCTTGGAATCATGTAGCAGAGACATTTGTCACATTAAAGCAGCTGCCACTGATTTCCATCAATACCAGTAATTGGACTGTCTGCGTGCTGGAGATGTTTGACAGTCACGAACACAATGTTTCACTCTGAAACACAATTGTAACCACAGGCTAGCAGCAAGGCAAACACTACATTTCATGCATGAAACTGACAGACACTTTCTTCCTCCTACATGCTCAAAGTAAGCAGTTTTGTTTTGTTTGTATGTTGGTTTTTTCCCAGCTTTTTTTCAACAGTAGTTCAGTAATTTAGCGGCAGTCAGTGCACCTAATCATCATTCCTGGGATTTGCTTCGCTGTAAACCAGTAAGATATCTTATCTCTGCAAGTCACCAACTACTTACCCACATATTCAGAGGTGGAAGATTCATAGTCATAGAACAAAGCTGATGACCAATCGCCACAGAGACAGGGATGGGGATTTGAACTCATGACCCCTGGACTGAGTCAAACATTTTACTTAGTAACCAAGGGAGCTAGTTGAGCCTTGCTAGTGTGTATATTATATATTATAAATTTGTGGTAAGTTTTATAGATAATAGTTGCTTAGCTGCTGCTCCTGATATTTGTGGAAATAAGAACAAGAGGTCATCTGGTCACTTGTTAAAAATGACAAATGGACTTAATGGGGATAATGGTGGGTTAATGCCACTGTAACAAATTACTGGTAATAACCAAATTGGTGGCTTGAACCCACAGCTGCCATCTTGTTTGAATAAATGTCAAAAGCAGAAATGTGTCCATAGCACATGGATGTCCCTGCTTTATAATAGTCAATTTTACCATGCTATAGTATAGTATAGTAAATTTTACCATGCTATATTATAATAAAGTAAATTTTACCATGCTATATTATAGTATAGTAAATTTTACCATGCTATATTATAATAAATTAAATTTAACCATGCTATATTATAGTATAGTAAATTTTACCATGCTATATTATAGAAAAGTAAATTTTACCATGCTACATAATAGTAAAGTAAATTTTATTATGCTATATAATAGTATAGTAAATTTTACCATGCTACATAATAGTATAGTAAATTTTACCATGCTTTATTATAGTATAGTAAATTTTACCAAGCTATATTATAGTATAGTAAATTTTACCATGCTACATAATAGTATAGTAAATTTTACCATGCTATGCTATAGTATAGTAAATTTTACCACACTACATGATAATAAAGTAAATTTTACCATGCTATATAATAATTTTAGTGATCTTTAGACGGCACCTTAGACTACTCAGCCACGAAAGACCCCTGGACCATTTCAAAAGTTATTGATTGGAAACATAAATTAATTCACACTACAGGTTATTATATGGCGGATCTAGTCATTTTGTTAGAGGAACACCTCAGTAGAATCTGAGTAAAACCGCCGACCTTCCACAATAAGCTGGTAAATTTTCTCACATGAAGTTTTTGTTCCAAACTGGGTTCAATCCGCCAACCTCAATGAAGCTGGTTTAAAACTGCCAACCTCAATGGTGACAAAGCTGGTTTTTCTACCACCAAACTCAATGGTGACAAAGCTGGGTTCAAACCACCAACCTCAGTGATGACAAAGCTGGGTTTAAACTGCCAATCTCAGTGATGACAAAGCTGGGTTCAAACTCCCAACCTCAATGGTGACAAAGTTGGGTTCAAACCCCAACATCAGTGGTGACAAAGCTGGGTTCAAACCACCAACCTAAATGGTAACAAAGCTGGGTTCAAACCACCAACCTCAATGGTAACAAAGCTGGGTTCAAACTCCCAACCTAAATGGTAACAAAGCTGGGTTCAAACCACCAAACTCAATGGTGATAAAGCTGGGTTCAAACCACCAACCTCAATGGTAACAAAGCTGGGTTCAAACTCCCAACCTAAATGGTAACAAAGCTGGGTTCAAACCACCAAACTCAATGGTGACAAAGTTGGGTTCAAACCCCAACATCAATGGTGACAAAGCTGGGTTCAAACCACCAAACTCAATGGTAACAAAGCTGGGTTCAAACCACCAACCTCAATGGTAACAAAGCTGGGTTCAAACGCCCAAACTCAATGGTAACAAAGCTGGGTTCAAACCACCAACCTCAATGGTAACAAAGCTGGGTTCAAACCACCAAACTCAATGGTAACAAAGCTGGGTTCAAACCACCAACCTCAATGGTAACAAAGCTGGGTTCAAACCCCAACATCAATGGTGATAAAGCTGGTTTCAAACCACCAAACTCAATGGTAACAAAGCTGGGTTCAAACCCCAACATCAATGGTGATAAAGTTGGGTTCAAACCACCAAACTCAATGGTAACAAAGCTGGATTCAAACTCCCAACATCAATGGTGACAAAGCTGGGTTCATACTGCCAACCTCAATGGTGACAGAGCTCGGTTCAAACTGCCATCCTCAATGGTGACAGAGCTGGGTTCAAACTGCCAAACTCAGTAGTGACAAAGCTGGATTAAACCCACAAACTTCAATTGTGACACAGCTGGGTCCAAATCACCAACCTCAATTGTGACAAAGCTGGGTTCAAACCGCCAACCTCAGTGATGACAACGCTGGGTTCAAACTGCCAACCTCAATTGTGACAAAGCTGGGTTCAAACTGCCAACCTCAGTGATGACAACGCTGGGTTCAAACTGCCAACCTCAGTGGTGTCAAAGCTGGGTTCAAACCGCCAACCTCAGTGATAACAAAGCTGGGTCCAAACCGCCAACCTCAGTGATGACAAAGCTGGGTTCAAACCGCCAACCTCAATGGGGACAAATCTGGGTTCAAACGGCCAATCCAGTGGTGACAAATCTAGGTTCAAACCGCCAACCTCAATGGTGAGAGACACAGAGGTAAGTGATCTTCAGACAACTCCATATAACTTTCAACCATAGAGCACCCTTGCTAACAAAAACCTAAAACAAACATCCACTACTAAAGGAAATGAGGTTCCATATAGCTCGACAATCATATCTCCCTATAAAGAAGATTTATACCAAGGCAGCAAGAGTAAACCTTAAACTATATTATTAATATCGCACATATCAAGAATGGATGTTGAGAACGTCTATATTAAGACCCCTGGAATTTTCCATTATCATTTTATCAATAATTAATGATCAAGCTTCGTCCGCTCTCTGTAATTTAGCGGCAGTTTGAAAGGCTCGCAGAAATCCCGACAGAGAAAATATGGATGCTAAACTGCCATTCACCAAATACTCCATATGTTATGTCAATAGGTCAATAGTCTGCTTCATTTTTATAGCGGGAAAATCTCAATCCGCGCACCGCGGCATTAATTTCATATTGAATAGTGCCTGTCCTACAGTCCTTCTTTGAGGTGTATAATCAATTAAGGACCCCGTTAAATTATTGAGAGATATTTTACTCCAAGCTTTCCTAACCTTCGGAGCTTTCCTAACTGGTCGACTTCATTGCTCTGAAAGACAGTAATATACGACTTGTATTTTTGGAGGGAATTGATTTGTGGCTTCATGATATTTAAGTAAGAAATGAACGTTTGTTTTGTTTGCCTAAGGTTTAACCTATTGTTATTCAACTGTATATAAGTTATATAACGGCAGTCAATGAGCGCCCAATCATCCTTCCTGGGATCTATCAGGCAGTTAACCAGTACAAGACACACTGCTGCACATAGCACTATTTTGGGGTATTTAAGCATTGAAATTTCTGAATGACGAATTGAAATTTAAATTAAGGGGTAAAACAAGAGCCAATCCCACCGCCAGAGCAAACTGTTGTACTGTCCACTTCCTGTCAATGCTCTCAATCATTGTATGCAGTTTCTTTCTCCAAACAAGGGAAAATAACAAAAGGGGAATAATTCTGCGAAGACAGAAGAAAGAGTGCACACTGCACTTCCTCTCAATGTTCTCTATGGCAATTTGATAAGAATGTTCATTTTTTACCTCAAGCATTGCATACTTATCTTAGGGGTAAAAATACTCATTTGATGGTAAGCTTATCTAGAGCACTGTAGACATAGCATCAGCAAATCACTGATACTTCCCTACATATTCAGAAGTAAGAGAGTCACAGTCGTGGAACAATGTCCAATGATTACAGAGTGTGGCTGGATGGGATTCAAACTCCCAATCCAGATTGATAGCCTTTCACTCACTCAACTATTTTTTTTAATTTGTCTCAATGATAACAGAATAGTAAAAAAAAATAATTTAGTAATATCCTGGCTAGAGTAGGGAAGGGTTACTTGTCTTGTAGCCTGTAAGGGAGCCCCAGCTCAGATACATCAACTGACAATCCAGTGTATGCCGCCCATAATCATCCTCTCATTTAAGTAGTGTTAGTGAAAATATGTTTTATATAAAGACATGGATTCCATCTCAACCAAATAAATTGTGCTATTAGGCGAAAACAATTCAAAATTATTTTTATCTATGATAAAATTCAAAATGATTTCTTTCTATTTCTTTTTTAGTAATAAGATGTTAAACCTTAAGTACAGTATCTTCTTCCAGAAGTAACAACTCGCAGCACAATTATACTCAATGAACAAACACTATGCTTTCATTCATTTTAACATATTGTATAGTTCTTCCCGTTTTTCCTCACAGAATATCACATATATAACTGACAGAAAGGTCAGTGCTTTGCTGTTCTTTATATCACCATAAATGAACTAAAAGCATGCTTTTATCTCAATTTGCGCAACTCACTTAAGTGTAAGTGGTTTTATGCATAAATTTCCCCAATATGTAAGGTCTGTAATTAATGTAAGTCAGCTCTGATTTTACATCATATTGTATAAATACCAGAGTTATACGGAAACATTGTAAGGTAGTGCAATACAAAGATAAATTGGAATGGTCAGATGAAGGACTCTACTTATAATTCCAGCACATGAATATGAGAATATGAATGTTACATTAAAATACAGTTCCTGCAGCTATGTTCATTACCTATAGCTGTAATGTTCATGAACTGTAGTTATGTTCATTACCTACTGCTATGTCCATTAACTGCAGCTATGTCAATGAACTGCTGCTATGTCCTTGAATTGCAGCTATATCCATGAACTGCTGTTGTATACATTCACTACTGCTGTATTCATTAATTGCTAAGTTCATTAACTGCTGTTGTATTCATTTACATCACTGTATTCATTAACTGTTATGGTCATTAACTGCTGTTGTATTCATTAACTACCACTGTATTCATTAATTGCTATGTTCATTAACTGCTGTTGTATTCATTAACTACCACTGTATTTGTTAATTGTTATGTTTATTAACTGCTGTTGTATTCATTAACTACCACTGCATTCATTTATCGTTATGTTTATTAACTGCTGTTGTATTCATTAACTACCTCTGTATTCAATAATTGCTATGTTCATTAACAGCTGTTGTATTCATTAACTTCTGCTGTATTAATTAATTGATATGTTTATTAACTGCTGTTGTATTCAATTACTGCCACTGTATTCATTGATTACTATTGCATTATTAACTGCAGCTGTATTCATTAATTGGTATGTTCATCAACTGCTGTTGTAATCATTAACTACCACTGTATTCATTAATAGTTATGTTCATTTACTTCTATAGTATTCATTAACTACCACTGTATTCAATAATTGCTATGTTCATTAACAGCTGTTGTATTCATTAACTTCTGCTGTATTAATTAATTGATATGTTTATTAACTGCTGTTGTATTCAATTACTGCCACTGTATTCATTGATTACTATTGCATTAT